>CM062837.1:9861384-10461384 GCA_031772345.1 Himalopsyche anomala | reverse complement strand
ATTGTCAATTTTTTTATAATATAATAACGATAATTTATTATAAATTTCGAACTAGTGTTTTAAAATAAAATAGACAAAAAACAAAACATACTGTAGACTTTTTTATATATCACACTACTTAAATTGATTTAAATTGAACAGTGTAATTATTTCAGTATCATGCAAACGTCAGAGGTGTTCTATTTAAATTGACATGTGACAAAATAGCTACCAATTAAATAATAAAATATCTTATATTTTTTTACCTCATAATGGAGTACTGACAAATAAATGCCAGTTTAATCAATATAGTGCATTTGTGTTGCAACAAAAATAAATATGATTTTAATATTTGCTGTGTAGCGCTCATCGATGGTAAATATTTGAAATGTAAGTATGTAATCACAGCGCGTAATCGTCCTTTTACCCTTTTTAATCAAATCGGTATTATCAGGACATTGCGCACATAACTCTTATTTGCATTTTGTCTTACGATTACTCTACACGTCCTTACTCAATTTACTTGCCGAATCTATATATATAAAACAAAGTCGGGTTATTTACACCACGTATATCTCGAGAATTATTCCAAGGATTTCAATGATCTTTGCTTTATAAAATTCCTTTATGCCTAGAATAGCAGAATAAGCATTAAAACATCGGAAAAATATCACGGAAAATAAATTATAAAGAAAATAAATATCTTCATACAGAATAAAATTTTCAAATGACGAATAGCTTCATCAAACGATAAAATGTCGTAAGCTGGTTTCAGAAAAATCCACCAGATCGCACTGTTTTCTATATTTGTTTGTTTTTGCTTCTTTTGCGTACTACTGACTTATAAAAAATTTTAAATTTAGAATATGGATTAGAATAAAAGAAATCGATGATATGAAATTAAAACGAAAGAAAATCGGATAATATTGAAGTAAGGTTATATTTATAATTAGGTATACTAGCTGTAAGCCCGTTGACCTCAACGGAGGGATTTTTGTTGCATTTTTAAGTAGTCAGAAAAGTTACTGGCGTGAAAAATAAATTACTAACCTATTTATTGAATAATCCAGAAATTCTGATAGTAAAAGAAATATCTCGGGGCGTATATCGACAGCCCTGCCCTGCAGTATTTAAATTGTAAATTATTTATTTTTGGAATAATGTTCTAGTTTGCTAACAACTATTTTTCGTAATAGCAGAAATTTCGTAAGTTATTGAATTTTTGGAATAATGTTTAAGTTTGCTAACAATCATTTTTCCTAGAAGCAGAAATTTTGTAAATTATTTAATCTTTGGAATAATGTTTATGTTTGCTAACAACCATTTTTCTTAGAAGCAGAAATTTCGTAAATTATTTTATTTTTGGTATAATTTTTAAGTTTGCTAACAATTATTTTTCCTATTAGCAGAAATAGACCTCGTAAATTATTGAATTTTTGGAATAATGTTTAAGTTTGCTAACAACCATTTTTCATAGTAGCAAAAATAGTCCTTGTAAATTACTTAATTTTTGGAATAATGTTTAAGTTTGCTAACAATTATTTTTCCTATTAGCAGAAATAGACCTCGTAAATTATTTAATTTTTGGAATAATGTTTAAGTTTGCTAACAATTATTTTTCCTATTAGCAGAAATAGACCTCGTAAATTATTTAATTTTTGGAATAATGTTTAAGTTTGCTAACAACCATTTTTCATAGTAGCAAAAATAGTCTTTGTAAATTACTTAATTTTTGGAATAATGTTTAAGTTTGCTAACAATTATTTTTCCTATTAGCAGAAATAGACCTCGTAAATTATTGAATTTTTGGAATAATGTTTAAGTTTGCTAACAACCATTTTTCATAGTAGCAAAAATAGTCCTTGTAAATTACTTAATTTTTGGAATAATGTTTAAGTTTGCTAACAATTATTTTTCCTATTAGCAGAAATAGACCTCGTAAATTATTTAATTTTTGGAATAATGTTTAAGTTTGCTAACAACCATTTTTCATAGTAGCAAAAATAGTCCTTGTAAATTACTTAATTTTTGGAATAATGTTTAAGTTTGCTAACAATTATTTTTCCTATTAGCAGAAATAGACCTCGTAAATTATTTAATTTTTGGAATAATGTTTAAGTTTGCTAACAACCATTTTTCATAGTAGCAAAAATAGTCCTTGTAAATTACTTAATTTTTGGAATAATGTTTAAGTTTGCTAACAATTATTTTTCCTATTAGCAGAAATAGACCTCGTAAATTATTGAATTTTTGGAATAATGTTTAAGTTTGCTAACAACCATTTTTCATAGTAGCAAAAATAGTCCTTGTAAATTACTTAATTTTTGGAATAATGTTTAAGTTTGCTAACAATTATTTTTCCTATTAGCAGAAATAGACCTCGTAAATTATTGAATTTTTGGAATAATGTTTAAGTTTGCTAACAACCATTTTTCATAGTAGCAAAAATAGTCCTTGTAAATTACTTAATTTTTGGAACAATGTTTAAGTTTGCTAACAACCATTTTTCTTAGAAGCAGAAATTTCGTAAATTATTTTATTTTTGGTATAATTTTTAAGTTTGCTAACAATTATTTTTCATAGTAGCAAAAATAGTCCTTGTAAATTACTTAATTTTTGGTATAATGTTTAAGTTTGCTAACAATTATTTTTCCTATTAGCAGAAATAGACCTCGTAAATTATTGAATTTTTGGAATAATGTTTAAGTTTGCTAACAACCATTTTTCATAGTAGCAAAAATAGACCTCGTAAATTATTTAATTTTTGGAATAATGTTTAAGTTTGCTAACAACCATTTTTCATAGTAGCAAAAATAGTCAACGAATAATTCAACTGTTTATGTATGCATGTGAAGTATGCGTATTTTGGAATTTTTAGAATAATTTAAATGTGTGCTTAATATATAATATTTAAATTAGATCGATTTTGACAGTTGTGTGTTTGCCCGAGCGGTAACGATCTCAACTCATAATCTACAGGCGATGGTTCGATCGACGGTCGTGGAGTTTTTTTGTATGAAATTTTTTCAGCGATTTGTTTCGTCAAATAATAAACAGTGTATTGGGAAAATATGTCTTTAGTATGAATAAAAATATTGCGTCAGCGGAGCTGGTGAGGAGGGAGGGGGTAGGAAGGGGCAGGGGGAGGGGAAAAACGCGGACAATCATGCAATCATTCGGACATTATCGAGTATTAATATATAGATAAATTTTTGACAACAATATTTTGCACGAACGTTGTTTTACTCTGAGATGACACGTTATTACACTTGGAACGCTATATCGAAGAAATTTTAACGTCAAAAGCAAAGCGTTGCGGTTCCTGATCACCCGAATGACTATTGATGCTCTTGGTCGCATTTACACAGTTCATCCGAAAAATGACGAATGTTTCTACTTGCATGTCAAGAGCTCAATTTGCTTGAAAATTATACTTATTGGGACATGCCAATCACTGAAGAAATTGTTTCTGAATCTCCATGTCAGATACGCACATTATTTTCTATCATTATTTTGACATGCTTCACATCGAATCCATGTGAGCTCTGGAACAAGTTCAAGGATGACATTTTACATCGAATTCGTGTCAGTTCAAGGAATCCCGATCTCGAGGTGAATGAAGAGATAAATAACCAGGCTTTGATTTAGATCGAAGACATGTGTTACCTCATGTGAGGCATTTTGTTAATCAAGTTAGGAATGCCAACTTTAAAGTAAATCGAAACTAAATCTTCAATATCCATTTAAAAAAAAAACTTTTAGGAATTTATGTCTCATGTTCATCACCGTCGCTAAAATATATACTGAAATGTGAAAAGACGAATGAAAGTACATAAAATCAGAAGGTATGTAAAAAAAAATCAGTATACTTTTCATGTATATTATATTGTTATAGAATACTATCAAATCATTATTTTATTTTTGATCCCCATATACAGTCAATCCTGTTTTTATGTGGTTTTTTTATGCGATTTCGAAGTAATGCGGTTTTTTAGAAATGCATTTTTTTAGATGTACCATATTTTACGATATAACTTGGCGAAGAAAGGTTTGATACCTTTAGCGAAAATTATATCGACGAATTACTTACAGATAAAGCTATAAGTGACGAAGATGTTCATAATTTAAATTTAATTATTGACAAAAAACCAGAAAACAATGACGAACTGAAAGAAATTCCAGTTTCTTCACTGCAAAAATAATTGAAGAAGGTATCCAACTTTTCAGTAAATTAGAAGATCGTTTCTTTCTAAATGATTCAAATTCTGATCGCGCATTCAAGTTTCAACGATAACTTTAAAATATATATATATGGGTATAACAAACTGCATAAACAATTAATTATCGAAAAAGAAAATCTGAACAAACTCTGATCACTAATTTTATTGTTAGAAAACAACCATAGTTTTATGAAATTGATGCGCATACTATTTCTTCTGAAAAAGAGTGATTTAGAACCACATGCTTTAAAACACACATAGAATTTTCATACAGTGATTATTTTTTAATTTTTTTACGCCGTGGTTTTCCCCTTATTTTCATATACTTTGCGATTTAGTGTATATTTTAACTCGCTGTTTCAAAGTTATGCGGATTTTACAATTTAAGTAACGCACCCCAATTTTTGTATGGAAGTCAAGTTTTTTTATGCGATTTTTTTTTGCGATATTTCGTGGAACGCATCTACCGCATAAAAACAGGATTGAATGTATAACTGTTGGTATGTGTGGAACATTAAACAAAAAAATAATTTTTTTTTTTCTAATGAAAGATAATCTCATAAATATAATATTGAAGATTTAGAAAATGTTGCGTTCTTTGTTATAATGAGAATTTATATCATTTGGTAATATAAAAAATATGAAAATTTAGAATGAACTTTCGTAAAATTATAAAAAAGTATTATTTGAATAATTTTGAAAAGATCCCTGTCATTATGTTGGTGACATGCATAGAGAACAAATTTATCCTACCTAAATTTAATAGTCTTTGTTTGACAGTTACTGTCAAACAAAAGTAGTCGTTTGTCAACATTGTGAAAATGTAATTTTATTATTTAAAATACAGTGAAATAAAGAGGTATTAGCTATGCCAAGTATTTCTAAACCAATCAGTAAGAGTGCTCGGAATGGTTTTCTAAGAGTCTTTCAGTTCTGTGAACATGAAAAATCTGAAAAAAAAACAATAATTCCCTTCGGGTCGACATTTCGAATCATTTCGAACTGTCAATGGCGTCGTATTCCAAACATTTCGTGCCGCATGTCAATAGCTCAATTTGCTTGAAAACTAAACTCATTGGGACATGACAATCGCTGAAGCAATTGTTTCTGCGTCTCCAAGTCAGATACGCACATTATTTGCTATCATTTTTTTGACACGCTTCCCATCGAATCCACGTGAATTGTGGAAAAAGTACAAGGATGACATGTCCGAAGACACTTTACACCGAATTTGCGTCAGTTCAGGGAATCCCGATCTCGAGGTGAATGAGGAGATACATAACCAGGCGTTGCTTTTGATCGAAGATATGTGTTACCTCATGATGAGGGAAATGGTGGCTTATTTTTCCTCCGCATTGGAAGCACTCAACCGAACTATGAAAGATCAGCGCAATGACTCAAATGTTTTGGAGGCGCAATGATTCTACTATCTGGCGATTTTCGCCAAACACTACCAGTTATTCCAAGATCGACCGCTGCCGATGAAATAAACGCTTGACTTAAAACATCGACTCTGTGGCGCTATGTTAAGAAACTTCAGCTAACGACAAACATGCGAGTCGCATTTCTAAACGACCATCTGCCGCAGATTTCTCCAAGCATTTGCTGACTATCTGTAACGGCCGTGTTCCTGTCGACGAATCGAAAGGATTGATTTCGTTTTTGCCGAATTTTTGAAATTTCGTCTCATCATTGCTAATCACAAACATCATAATTGGTTGAGTGAACGAGCAATTCTTGCAGCAAATAACAAAGATGTGGATCATTTCAACTTCACAATTCAAAATCAAATCGTTGGTCCACTGCATTCCTTTAAATCTATCGACTGTGCCACGTGAATAACATCATTTCAATGTAATTAAAATACTTTTCATTTTTAATATTGCACATTTATTGAACTTAATTCATTTTGAGTATTCATTCAAACTGAATTTAACTCATCCAATAAATTAACACATTATTTATTGATTCTGAGGCGGTACGAAGTTCGTCGGGCCAGCTAGTAATAAGATAATAAATTGTTTTAAGTAGTTAAACGTAGGAACCAGTATATCGACTGTGGAAAGGGAAAAAGACATAACCCACACATATCAAATTTTACCGCTAAAAACGTGTTTTGATGATTTTGTGACATATGCAAATTATGAATTATATGCAACCTTGAAGTGCACGGAGACTTCTAAACTGGTGTTTCAAGAATTTTTTTAGGAAAAACCTTTATTTCAGTCTTTTTTCTTGATTTAATTTTTTTACAAGGTCATCATTTTCAAACTTAAAAGCTAAATTTAGATACTAATTCGGCATTTGCAGCTTGCATAATTTTGATGACCGTGTATCAAGTTTGATACATTGTGATTATCGAAAAAAGCTGTTTTGAAAAAACTGTGGGTTACGTCCTTTCCACAGTCGATATGCTTTGTAAAAAAGTAGTAACTAAGGTTGTAATGCATTAGGATGAACAAATATAAGCCATGATTGAAGTTCTTAGTAACATTATAGTTACACTATGAGCTTTTCCAAGTATTATTTTATTTAAAAAATATATTTAAAAAACTAGTTTCAGAAAAAGAAGTATAGAATATAAAACAATTGAATTATGTAGTGTTAAAAGCAGGGCTGAGAAGTCGGGTTAAAAAGAAAAGACTACGACTCCGTTTTAAGTAAAAGAATAACTCTGAATTGATTTTTCAAATATTTCGGTTTAACTAACATATCTGTTTACCATAAGATCACTCTAGTTACTAGAATAGATTCTAGTAGATTTCACCAATCAGTATGATGAATAGACTAATATCTTATTTTTCTCTGGTTTTTCCGAACTCCGTTTCCACAGCCATGGTTAAGAGTAAAGAAAAGCTTCAGCTTCTGTGACGAGGGCATCGATAGACATTCGTGTAAATCAGGAAAATGTTTGGATGAAGAATCACATTCAGATTAAATTTTAACCAGAAATTTACGGATATCCTAATATGAAAAGACGCGAGACGTTGTTTTTAGCTCTTCTTCTCTTCTTTTCTCTGTGGCCGCCTTGGAACATGCTGTTGCTCCCGGTTGAGAAACCATGCTCTACAAATGTAAGAACAGTACAATATATAATAATCTTAATGTCGTTTATTACCAGACATTACCCGATTTCGAAACTGGCATTGTTATATACATGCTTTATTTATAAGCAGTTAATTTTACACCTGAATAACACAAGGAACATTTATGTGATAGTATAATTAATAATGGTCCGTGAAATTTAGTCGCGTAATAATATTGCTTGTAGTTGACATGTTGGCTTTCGTAACAAGGTGTTTACGAGTGATCATAGTACATAATATGTACATATTGTACTAAACAGTGCTTTTCCCATATAACGCGGTGGAGTGGCGTTCCGCCACATTTTTCTTGGCATTTTTGATATTCAAAATCAATATTCGAAAAACGATTCGCTGTTTGTCCCATCTATAATAACTCAATTATTTTGGGCTTCCAACATGCTTGATTGCATGATCAGGTGATCAAAACCAGTGGCGGTTCGTGAGCTAAAATCTTGGGTGGGCTAAAGATAAATTTAGCATTGTTATACTATCTACGAAATTGTGCATGTTTCCACTTCACCTTCTACATTAATTTACAAACAAAATGCAGGTTAGGCTAAACCCACCTAGCCCAGTACGTAGAACCGCAAATGATCAAAACCTTGAAGGAATAGATTCGTTTACTGATTCATATATGTTATCCTGATTTTAAAATTGTATTTAAACACAAAAAATAATGACGTGCCACGCTTCAGCTTGAAACAACAACTAAACAACGAACCACTCTTCATTAATATCAGCTAATCAATCGCGAAAATCAGATTTTTCTAAGCACCCTGTACAATTTAGAGCTAGCACAGTCTAAACGTGCACCGAAGAAATATTAGAGAGTTACTCGGTAATAAACTAGATCACAAATGACAGGCTGTGATTGATTGCCGTGTTAATGAGTGGTGGACGGCGTTAAGGCCAGAATGAACGCATTACACTTTATAGTGTCGCCTCAAATCTGACGGACTTTACAATATAATATATATTTATAAAGGCCAATGAATAGAGGGAACGACAAGTTATAAACATGTCACATTAAGCAGGTGTTCAGATAATGAGCTTATCCGGATTACTATTTTATTAAGCGTAGCGTTATTGCATTGATTGATTTGATGCAAAACTGAAAACAGTACTATAAATTATTTTCTCTGTACATGCAGAAATTGGTTGTAACAAATTGATTATTCTGAGTAAACAGCAAATGAAAAAAATGAGCTTTTAGATCTTTATTTCTCGCCTCGATCTTTTATGTTTCATAGATAATTGTTTTATCAAAATATAGATTCGTTCATGTCGATCTTATGCAAATAAAGTTAGATTGCCTGTCCTTAAATCGACATTAATAATAATTCCCCAAAAATCTTTTTTTTTTGCCAAACTGTTACAGTAAATGCACCGATTGAGTCTATCAAAATAAAGCATTGATCTTATTGTGTACTAAATTCATTTCTGATTTTTTTTTACTTAGTAAATTCAGTCAGTACGATGAAGATGATGATATTGTAAGCGCCAGGGACTTTTAACACGGGGCAACTGATATTAGTTAGACCAGTGGCTCTTAACCTTTTTGAAGTCACGGTGCACTTTCGATCATGGGAAAAAATGGCGGTGCACCAAAATTAAGAGATTGAAAAAAATATGTGGACATAATTTTGTTTTGACTTTTCGATTTTCACTATTTTGCGGATTTTTTAGTTTTTAATATTTTTTCGCGGTGCACCGGTTAAGAACCACTGAGTTAGACCCACACATCCCATTGAAAATTCAAAACTACAATGCAAGTTTGTTGGTAGTGCTAAATACTGTAGATATGTTTATAAATAAAATATGGAAAATTGGCATTGCATTTCATTTTTGGATTATAAATGTCACAGAATATTTTTGGATTGTTTGCGCTCTACAAGCTGTATGTTAAATAATTGATAATTAATTTCTCATTACATTGTTCTTCTTCTTTTCTTAAATGGCATGAGTACGTGTTTTGATATATATTATATATATATTGCATTTAAGAAGTACCACAAATTAACCTGAATATATTTTTAATCGTTATAAAATATCAAAATTTCTCAGAAAACAACGATGGCTTTGCTTAAATATATACAGAAAATAAAATGTAAATCTTTATGTTTAAAAATATCTACACATGAATGTTTGAATGCATGATTTATTTCTGTTAATTTGTGTTATCTTCCATGTTTCACGTAAGCAAATATTATATAAGATTAACCAATTTAAATCATTCAAGGGAGGTTTCATATCGAATTGTGTATAACCATCCATCCCCTTAGTGTTCGGACGGTGAATAACTCTATTTGCAGCCCTTTATTAAGATTTATCGCTTTCTGGATAATGTCCTAATAAAACATGCAGCGATGATATTGATTTCTTATTTCTGTATGCTTACATGCGATTACATTTCGGGAGGGTGTTTCACCATGTCATCGCTTCGGGGGTGCGTCTACTTATCCCTGCGAGTACAGTCATCAAATCAAACAAGAAATATCATTTTCATTTTCTACTTACGATTACCTAATTTCACTACTACTGTATTATAATTATATTACCATATCCAACTATATTGTACTATTTCTAAAAATGTTTTCCGAAAATATTTCTTTCAGTCCTATAACCAAGTGGATTTTTTAGAGCACGTGTTTTTAGTTTTTTGTTGTCTTAGTATTTGTTTAAAGTTATATCAATAAAAGAGTGACAAATTTATTTAATAAACGATTGATATGAACCTTCATTACCACTAAATTTTTCACTTGTAGCCTATTTTTGGGAACATACCACGGTTCCCCAACCCTTACTTCATAGCTTTCTTCATTATTGTTTTAAGGATAAAAAACATTTACTTTATACAATATATAGCCATAAAAAATAAGTACTTTTAATAGGCTTCCGCTTGCCGAGTCTTTACGTTATTGGCTTTGGTTACAATACTCACAAGATGAAATCCTAGTATCGATAGTTTCATAAAAAAAACATAATTTTATTGATTTTTGTTCTGCGTATGTTTGTGATGTCTAATATGTCTTGATTGAATTGCCATATACTTTGAAAAACTCCATTTTCATAATGTGAAAAAATAACTATTTACTAAAAAGCTATCAACTATGTAAAAATTAATGTTTGTGGAACTAACTTTTTTCTCCTTATTCTAATATTTCTTCCCACCCTACTGGCCTTTAAAACAGGGAGCGATTAGCTTAACGCAAATTCTGCCCGAGTCTAATTCCTAGATATTTTATTATATTCGACATATAAAATTTAAGCAATTGAGTCACAAAAACTTCTCGTAGAAAAAAATCTGTTCAGATGATTAAGAAGCAAAGAAAGAAGACTTTTTTTTTAAATTAAAAAAATATTTGGCATTAAAACTAGTGCCAATGCGCCAAGTATTTAAAATTCTAATGATCCAAGAGATAACCTCGATGATAATTTATTTTAAATCACTCAAGATAAACTAGAGGTAAATTGGCATCATAAACACCCACGTCTTAATTTTAATTTAAATTTTAAAATCTAAATTTGACATTGACCTTACCGGGAATTGAGCACAGACCTACCTGGTAAGTAGAGCAAGCTCTGACCAACTAGACCACCTATTATTCGTGGTTTAAGAATTTTAAAGCGGTTGTTTAGTCTTGTTAAGATATTCCCACAAATATTACGTACACTGCAATGGGATGCATTTGGAAATGAAAAAACATAAAAAAATCTGATATTCACTTAAACAAACAAATTGCCTACAAGGAAACAACAAACCATGAAAATCAATCTTTCGGAAGGACAAAACGCAGATAATGTGATTTATTCAACCCTCCCCCGAAATCAAGTCAACTGGGATCATCCCTCCGCGAGCAATATGTCGCCAAGGGTTAATAAAGTTTGTTCATTTCGCCATACATGTCATTGGACCGTATGCAGTTAAAGAGGGAGATTATTATTATTGCTGCATTTTAAATTTAAACTTTGTTTTGTGGCTTTAAAGTTACTGTTGCATGGAAAATTTTTCGGTAGTTTGCGGGTAAAGTAAGGAAAATAATTTTACCAAGGGGGAAAATATTTTCTTTTACATACTGAAAGAAAATATAAGTTATGAAATGATATAATTAATATAAGGAAACTTTTGTTTACTCATAATCGGAAAAATATTACTAAGCTAAGAGTTGTTTAATTTGTATAATAATTAAGTATTCGTCTAGTTTAATATGATTTATAATAAGACACTATTTAGTACTAATCACTCAATTGACGTTCATTTGTCTCGCACAATTGCATTTAATTACAGTCTTCTGCGAAACAGAAGATCTTGACGATTGGCGACTATTATCTGTATTCAGTATTTAAACTTATATTTGTGCTTAGCTTCCCAAAGAAACAATCGATAAATGTTTGATTTAAGCTATTACCTGTAACATCCAATAACTTTTTATAAATCGAATTTCGAAACTTTTTTAACTTGTATTATTTGGCTAAATACAAAATTTAAATACACAACTGGATTGTCCCACCAATACGATTTGTGTGCACTATTGTAGTTTAAAATTGTTATAACTTGAACCACCCAAATGCCAGAGTAGTGATGATCATACAAACCTTTTATCTGCATCTTGTCGTTCATGTTATCTATAAAGCAGCACTATGTTAAAAATGCTTCACAGTGAGTGGAGACACGCGACCATGACTGCTCCCCGTTCTCTACGATGACAATCAATAATGGTGTACAACTAAAGAGTGTCGTGTAAAGGGTTAAGTGCCGAATAAGATTTTTTCATAGATCGTTAATTCCTAAGCGATTTACTTATTCTAATTAAGCCATTTATATTGTTCATCATCGTTCATGGTGTCTTTCTCAAGTAACTGTAACTTATTTTTAGCGAGCCACATGTGGTCCTATTGTTTTCAAATTTATATAAGCTTTCACTAATGAAGAATGCAATTAATTTTAATTATTAAATAAATAAGTGTCAAAAAAAACTATTTAAAATATGGTAATCAAGTTACAAAACTAATCAAAGCATTCGAAGATAGATTTTCATTTATCCAAAAGCATGAAGAAATTTTTAAAATTTTCTTAAGCCAATTTGATGAAAAAGTTGATACTGAACCTCCAGATTTGCAAATTTAGCTTATAGATCTGCAATTTAAAGTCATATTCGACCAAAATAAAATACAAGAATTATCTATAGATGTGTGCATTCGAGTGGTCAACGTAGTTGGCTTAGAACACGGACGTCACAGGTTTGAATCACAGTTCGGACAGTTTTAATGAATTGATTTTTCATTCGATTTGTGGATTTCTATTCGAAGACATGGATATATGTGAAATCCTGACCCCTCTCCTACCCATCCTGACCTAACAAACGAGGCGAAGCGAAAGTGAGTAGTGAACTGTTAGTCCGGCCCAAGCACTATCCTTCCATCTATACTCTCTTTGAAAAAAGAGTTATTGAGCAACTGAGCAACTTATAGTTCACGTAGAAACTCTACTGTTGATATTAAATCTATTAGGAGTCCATATGGTCATGCTTCACATTGGGAATGGATAAGGTAAATAAAAAAAAATATGAAAGTATAAAGACACACGCATCCTTTTGAGAGACATGAGTTACTTTGGGTTTTGTTTCAATAAAAACATATCTCTAAAGCCAACCGTTTCTTTGTACTAACATGTTTTGCTAATCAAATTTGAATAAAAACTACCTTAGTTACAATAATACATCATTTTTTCAGTAATGCTTGTAACACTTAAATATTATAGGGATTGAACTCAAAACCATAGTATTAAATCAATAATCATTTATATTAATTAACTCACTTTCGCGTATATGAAATTCAGCGGCAACGATATTAAATTCTCTTTGTTTTGTTCACCGTCCATTTTGGCGCGAAATTTTCATCTTGATTAAGTTATTTGAAAGTGGAAGCACTTCGATATCCGCATCCGGTTTCACGAAGCTCGCTAGAAGAGGATACCGCTTATTGCCACCTCACTCGTTCGTTATTTGCTGACGTCACGCGACATGGTTATACTCTTAGAGGCCATGGCGTGATTCACAATAACAATAATTAGTAAAGACACGCCCTGTATAAGAGCGTCCGGTCTATTCATATTACAGTATCCTCAATCTTTTTTAGGTCAGTGGTTTACAAACATTACATAACTACAAACCGTGGTAATTTGTTATTCAATAACCTTGTCAGTGCAGTTGGTTACATGGTCATACTGTGTGGTTGGTCGGTTTTTGTGGTTAAGTGGCAGAATCTTTATCCTAGCGATCTGATGGATATCTGTTCAAGTTCCAGCTGGGTCAATATCGAATGTAATTTTTTCAGCTTATAAACGGCTAATTGAGTATTGTAAAACATGTTATTTAACGAACACTTAATGAAAACCAAAAGCCCAACATAGTTTTGCAAAACGGAATAAATTAGAGGGATAACAGAAAGTTTTCGATATAACGTAAAAAATATGTATCAAATGTGAAAATTATTGAAAATAACCTGTTCTTTAAAAATAAATTCTACACATAAAAAATCTTGTCATACCTCTGGCGCTCGAATTCGAGTTACAATGCCGTTCTGTTTGTAGACCGAACGTAGAACTGACGCTTGTAACACTGGCCACTGATTCACGCAGCAGTTTATTCACAACTTAATTAAATCGAATTAATGAATTTATTACTCCATTCGATAAATTTAAATTGTAAATTACATTCATAGTCATAATATTACCATTCATCCATAAATTGGAGTTTGGAGAACCTGTGTCTCAAATATGTGAGCAATATTGGATCAAAAAGGTACTGATAATTATTATGATGTAGGATTATGTAGGCTGGGTCAGTGGCACAGTGTTCAATACCGTTGGCTTTCATGCCGGACCTCACGAGTTCAAATACTAGTCCGAACAGCATTTTTTCAATCGATTTCTGTTCTAAGGCATGGATGTTTGTGATGTCTAAAAATATACTCCCACCCTTCCAATCCTAAAATATTGAGGCGTAGCGACAGCGATTAGCTTAGCCCTAGTCCTGTCTTTCTTTTATATCCCTACTCTCTTCGAAAATGAAGAGAGATTGAGCAACTGGGTAACAAGCAGTTCTCGTAGAAAAAAACTTTTGGGATACCTAAATTAGAAGGCAATACGCGCCTCATTATGAGTGGACATGGAAAAAAAAACATTTGATGCGGTGCGAATATTAATCCAAGAAACCTATATAACGGACTTTAGGCTTTAACAAACTCTTCTCGCCTTCATTAATCTGTTATATCGAGGTTCTATTGTAATGTCATTATATTAACCATGCGGACTTATTCTACATCCTGTTTTCAGGACATGATGATTTGATTATATCAACGAGGTAGGGTTCAAAATAATAAATCGTTTGAAAAATCAATGCGTAGATGAAAACTCACATTCGGAATTGTAGAGCGGAAGTCATGCTCAAAACTACTGATTCACCTAAATAGTAAACATATTAAGTCGAAAATTGTTGAACGCAATATTAATCAAAAAATCATAAAAAATGTCATTATTCTCTATTATTCTACGTAACTACACGGTAATATTCTACAACATTTTATACGCAATTCATTCTTTGAGAATCAGAGACGTATCGATTATTATACGCATTTGTCTTATTCATACTCACTGAATATTACCATATTCATCCTTGTCGCACAGGATTGACGTTTGCTAATGGCTGAAGTTGGCAGCGTATTTTAAAAAGCACTTTGGTTTGTTTGTAGAGTTATATAAAATCACTGCATTACGATATTAAATAAACCGACAACTTCAGCGGTGCTGTTAAACTAAGAACTTATGTCTTTGTGGCTAGCTTAGAAATCACAATACAAAAGACTAGAAAATTAATGAGAATATGATATGCAATCATGTAATGGTTTTTGTTATTATTTGAGTTTCCTACAACAACAATAAACCAATGCAAGCTGCAACTATCCGAGCTTTTTACAGTCGTAGCATGCCATGCCATACGGGTTTTGATTATCGGTCTACGCCTTACCACATATTTAGGTATTCTTTATACCATTTCTCCAACTATCTATTGCGTGCTTTCTCTACAACTCTAGCTAGCACTAAAACACTTTATTAATCAACACTACTATTTTAAAATTGTACGTTAACCCATATAATTTTATGATTACTTTTTTGCTTTACTATTGGTTGTGTTTGCTTGTAACTGGCAACGCACACCCTTGAATTTCGATCTCATATCTTTTTTGTCACAAAAAACGAACTAAGAATTTTTCTTGGCCTTAAGTATATATATATACATATATTGTACATACTTAACTTGTTTTTAACAGTAAATAAGCCCCACAAAAAACTGTGTGAAAAAATCAGAATTGATTGAAAAATTGAAGATTGGTTCCCTAAATTTAAAAAAAACTGTTTTATTTGATAAAAGAAAAACATGGTTACAAAATCGTGTAAAAAATGTAATAAAGAAGTAAATTACACATTACTCATAATATGTATTTTAATTAGGAAAAATAATATAATTCATCGCTACTTGTACGCGCATCGCATCGCATACGGGGACTGTTATGGGACAAGACACAAATCGCTTTCATGGGTAGAAATATCTGACACGTCTAATGTGTAAAAATCTATTAAAGACTTTTGTTTGTTATTATCATTCTGGTTTTGGCGAAGCTCGTAGCTATAACAAAAGATGTTAAATCCCTAACATTTATTTAAAATTGATAAATTTATTATGTCACCAATTTCGCCTTTTTGCGAAGCATCTTCAATTGTACACACAACCAGTAAGATAACAAAGCTTTCAATTATAATCGTACTTATAAAAAATCCGCAAAAATTCCGCGAAATTTTTTTCAACGACCGGAACGACGATATCTATTAATCGACTTAAATAAATATTGACAGAACTATTTTTTTTTCTTCAAATCAAACGAGATTTAGTTTTACGTTGTATGTGATACGTTTTAAATCCGTATAATGGTGACGATAGTATATTCTTCTCTATAATTTTGTTTGCTCAGATTTTTCAGGTGGCGCCAAGAGCGAGGGGAAGTTTTATTAGCGGATGTTTTTGAAAGCGGTTCATAAAACATAATCACATTAATAATAGTTAGCTACAAGCAGACCTCGTCTTTCTAATAACAACATTTCAAAAAACTTTTCGGTTATTTCTTTCATAGATTTTGGTGTACACCAATAAGCCGATAATCGTATAATATAATTTCTTTTTTCTTGAATAAAATTGTACTATGATAAAAATCAGTTATGTCAGTGTCACACACGACGTTACTAACCTTGAGTTATATACTTTAAAGACTGTTTGTTTTGTATGAAATTGATTAAAGCAGAAACAACAGGATTTGATTTTTTATTGAGAGCGAAAAATTAACCTATTTGAACATTCCACATTAACCAGTAGTGTGCTGTTATAGGTTCGCATCGGCTCTGCTGAGCCGGTTCCTAAAATAATCTCTGTTCGGAGAGCCGGTTCCTAAACCTGTCAAGGTTATTAGTATACTCGTAAATATCTGTGATTTTGGACCCGAAAAATCGCCGAAGAGCTAAAAAAACGAATCACGCTATTTTGGGCAAATCGGAAAAATTCTTACGACTTAAAGTACTTATTACTTTTGACATGAACGAAGTCATTGGTTTCGGTTGCAGACTTGAATCTTAGTGCAGACAGGTCTGTATATCGATTTATGGATTTCCGTTCGATGGCGTGTATGTCTGTGATGTATAAAGTACGCTCTCATCTATTTATGTCTATCCTATCCTTAGTGTAAGACGATTAGCTAACCATTAGACTTTTTTTCATCGTTACTTCCTATCTTTGCTTTCTTCGAAAGTTAAAGTTTGAGTAGTTGATTACCAAGCATTTCTAGAAAAACACATGTAGAGACACTCCCTATTAGAAGTGCATATGTTTCATACTGGATATATTATTTTATGTGCTTCATTTTGCATAAAATTAATTTTACTTTTGAAAAATATGGCTTTGCTGTAAGTAAGAATTAAATTTAGAATATTAGTTATAATAATATCATTCACCCAACTTAAAAACGTTGATTGTACACGCAGTAAGATTGCATTAAATAATGTAAATACATTAAATGTAAAATAACATGAATTCATATATTGCCCAAAAATCACTTAAACCAAACATGTTAAAAAGAAAATCATTTATAACGTTTGTTTTTTTTTTATCTCCAAAAGGCTTTATGAAAAATATTTTATGTGTAACCCGAAACAGCTCAATCAATTCCATGTAAACAAGTGAAAGTTATATGACTGGGAAGAAATAAGAATTATCAGACGATTTTGAATATTATCAAGAGTTTATTAAATAGAATATTCACCCCCAGTGCAGTAGACGATGGGAATTGTCAATTGCAGACGCTATCATAAAAAGAAGTCTTAGTATTAAATTTGAAATATACCGCTCGTTAAAACTGCAACAGTTTGATTAATTGAATTGCTGTGCAGGATATATAATAAATATAAATGTATTATATAAATATATATATATATAATATCAAAATCTATTAACACTGTCATTTAAGCTGCGTCAGATCCTGAATTAATAAACATTGCACTATATGTACAGTACAAAAATCAATGCGTATGAATCAATTGTTAGTGTATCGAATCATAACTAGCGGCAGTTTTATGTAAATCTCTCTCGTTAGATGTATTTTGATTCATTCTGAGTTTGGCAAATGCGCAAATATAAATTTTATTTCTGCCCATTAAAAATGGGTTCAACCAAAAAGAGAGGACGTCGTTGTGCTATTTTCGTCGACGACTTAACCCAAATTCCTCCGCCATCTTGAGTTGCGTTTTCACTTGGAAAGTTACTCGAAGAAAATGCAATCTACAAATTCGACGGTGGAACTGTCATTAAAGTTCTGATGCTATTTGGAACTACAATACTATAAAGCATTAAGCTTTTATAAAAAGTAATGCATACTTATTCAGACAAAGTTCCACTATTTGTTGGAATAATAATAAATCTGTACTTTCATTAGAAAATAATTAATCTTTAGCTAGTAAGAATAATCAATAAACATTAAGATTTATTAATAAATTATGAACAATTCTTTTAATATGAACTTATTATTATTAAACTTACATTCATTAGCTGTCTGAAGATTTTAATGTACTACATAATACGTCATGTTACAAAAGCACGCTTGATCCATCTTTTAAATATAAATCAATAATACCCCAGGGTTGCTTTTTCAGTTAGTGAGTAGCGGTTTAGTAAAATAGATTCGTAGAAAAAATAATTTATGTATTTTATAAATTATATTATTTCATTATTGATGTTTTTAACGTTTTATAATTTCGCAAACTTAGTCATATTTTATAATTCGTTAAATAATATGAAAACTTATTGCATAATGATGAGTCAATATATTCATGTAAGCAGTGCTTTTTTTGAAAAAAAAAGGTGCCGGAACGCATTTTCTAAGAAGGTATGTATATTATTTTTTATATATTCGAATATCATTTTGATAGAATTAAAGGCAGCTTTTCATATAATGCATAGAAAATAAAACAAAATATACATATTTATTTTAGAAATTTCAAATGAAAATTAAACAAAGAACATTACATACATTATGTAAACATTAAAAAAATATGTATTTTATTAAAAACGCTATCCAAAATTACATTCCAATTTGCATTTGCAATCTTTTGCATGACATTAATTTATGGGTTCTATGATGCCCTATATATTCAAAAGAGATTAACAGTCAATGGCTTCCAAGAAAAGAAACGAAAGTTTTGAAATAGAAAAAATAAAATTTTACAAACATTTATTAAAATTTCGAGGAAAAAAAAGGTGCCGGAACGCCGTTCCGCACGTTACAGGGTAAAAAAAGCCCTGCATGTAAGTAACTCAAGTTTAATCGTAAATAATTTGTATAAAAAACTTTGTAGAATTATTCTTTGTACCTAAAGGATATTTTTTTTTACACATATAACATTTAAATGAAATAAAACTCACAAAACCGCCGTAATAACCATATAATTGGCTTTATTAGAAAGATAATTTTATGCCATTAGTGTGATTTCGGGCATATGGGTGCTGAGCATGGTTCGAAGAAACTCGATCTTAGATCACGTTTTGAAGCGTCTGAGGCCGTATGCTGGCAGTTGCGCCGAAAATGTTGGCTTCCAAGCAGTCTACCGTATCTTGTTTATCAGCGTAGTCTTTCAACTTCATGACATATCCCTACAGAAAATAATTCAAAGGTGTTAAGTCATACTATCTTGAAGGCCAATTCACAGGTACATAACGCAAAATTATACGTTCATCGAATATTTCCTTCAATAAATTGATTGTGGAGCGCTCTGTGTCACATGTTACGCCGTGTTGTTGAAACCACTGCTTTTCCACATTACCGACATTTAATGAGGTAACGAAAATTTCAATACGCATGGACAATTACTTTCTGGCCGGCATCATTTTTGAAATATGGAACAATGATTTCACCAGCACATAAAGCTAGTCAAACAGTGATTTTTCGTGGACTTAGCGTCATCCTAATAGTGGCTTGCAAATTTTATTTTCTCCAAATTTTATTAACTTAAATAAACCTCATCGTAGACCAAATTTATTGACCACGAATCATGGTTTTAAAAATAAATTTGCACAATTTTCAAGCGCTGTTCTGACGTAAGTCTATTGGTAGTGAAATGGCAAACCAAGCTGAGGATAAATCAGCTGTCGGCTGTCAAATTGGCGGTCGCTGGAAAAAATGTTTCAAATTCGAAAAACAATCATCCGTTATCATTTGAAATTGCTGTGCAAAATCGGACCTTTCCATCTTTAAAATTACAAGAAGATTCTGAACTACTATTGTGATGTATTTTACTTACCAAAAGTTAACAGTCAATAACGTCAAGCCCATCAAAATAGTATTTAATCATATCTACTCCCCTCTGAGTTAATAAATTAAATTACAAATTTTATATAAGAATAGTGATCCAAATATGTTGAATGAGTAACTAAATGAAATTAATTCTGGGATAGCATTAACTTACTTAGTGTAAGCTTTGCGTTGAATAATATATTTCGATATTATTTTCAAATCAAATTTGGAACACACGTCGAAAACGCGAGCTGTCAAACAATATCACTTATTTTGTTTCAACCAAGCAAATAGACAATTTGTCTTTTGTAAAGAAACGTTTTAATCATTTGTATTTTTCATCACCATCATTTGAAGCGGTCAAAATAAACGAAGATAATTCTATTAAACAACAATGTTTTTTTTATAAATTGAAAACAAATCATTGTTCTTCATAGATGGTTTATAAAAAGACATAACTTTTATTCAAAGTCCACCTTCTCCATATTTCAGCGAAACCCGAAGTTAGATAAATTCATTAAAACATTTGTTTTTAACCCACGCAGTGTGAAACATGATAGTATTTTGTTTTTTTTAAGCAGAGGTTCCCAACCTTATTCGCTCCATTCCCTCCTTACAAATTTTCAGAATATAATTCCTTCCCTATCCAAGGTATATTTAACATAATAAACATCTCCGTAGTTTTGTAACTCTTTTTTAACATGCAAGTATTTATGTACATAATATTATAAATTTATTGAGATTTTTTTTTTCTAACTATTTACTGAAATTACTAAAGGATATTTCAATGAACAAAAACTTCAGTAGAATTACAAGGTATTCAAAAATGTCGTTTATGTGAATCTGAAGTGATTTTATGAAAAATATTTGAAGAACTTATCATGTTTTATTAAAAATAATACTTTAAAGAACTTAACGAAAAAACTAGAATTTAGCGATTTAACGATCCCCCCCTAGAACACTGATATTCCCCTCCAGAGAAGAATTCCTCACTGGTTGGAAGCCTCTGGTTTAAAGCATGTTTGGCTTCTCAACTGTTAACTCAAGGCCATTTTTTCAAAACAGTTAATAGCAAAAAAACAGAAGAATTTTAATGTATTGATTTATATAAGTTTCAAATTATTTTCTTAAATTAAACATTCCACCTGAATAATAAAACAAAATAAATGTGAGATGGATATGTTTAACGTTTCTATCTTTTGTGTTGGTTCAAACCATTTGTAGCTAATTTCATGTACATTTAGTCAAACATGACATGACCTTATAACGCAAGAACTTCAACCATTTCTTCTATTATATTTCGGTCCGGAGAAAAAACGTTATAATAATTTAAATCACTTATCTATCATTCATGCTGAATTTGATATCGTAAAAAATACGGCATCTAGCGTATTTCTTTTCTAATACAATTCTTATACCTTTACCTTCAATCGATCATAATTTAAAAACATGAATGAAATAATACATAATAGTTCTTCGCTGCTCTGTGATTCCGGCACCACAATGGCTGACAACAATGGCGGCCGGTTGTTCCGACTTGATCTTTTGAAAAGAGAACAAGAATAGCCCGCGATGTAATAGTTGTTCGCAAGTATTTCGAATTCAGATACTGCTTGCCGCCCGGATGTGACGCTCGAACTATAACAAATTTACTATATTGTATCTATTACGCAAATAAAATAATATCTTCAAAATCCTGAATGTCGTAAAACTTGCGGTGACCATGCTTCGAATGTGCCAATATCTTTTACGTTAGGGGAATATTGTTTTTATTAGGAACGTCATTTCAATATTGATTTTATGCAAACACGAATTTAAACTTTTATTAGTTTTTTGATGTAATGAATTCAGAATTTCAATATTTATATCTCTGTACAAAAACGTTGCAAAAAAAATGTTCATGTGCTATATTTAGCATGAAGGATAGGGATGAATAGATGAAGACATTGTTGCTTCTTTCCTTACTAACTTCTTCAAAGATATTGAGGGCTAAACCATTCCAATGGTGCTTTATAGCGATAGAAAACAATAGTGGTAGAATAAAGTATATTCATGTGTCATGCCTGAAATGATGTTCTTTTGAAGATACGATTTTGTAGAAAATTATGAACGATTTGTTTGTCTATCACGGTTGATACAGTTTAAGCCTATGTTGTATTGTTTCAAAGTTGAAATGCCCAAATATGTTCAGTTGCGCACAAAATAATAAAAATAAGTTAATTAATACGTTTATTAAAATTTTAAATTGTCATTCACGAATTTGTCTGGTACGTGTTTGTCTTGAGCTTATAAGTCATGGAACAAGGTGAAGTACATAATATATGAATTTAATGCAAATGTGAGAATTTAGGCAAAATATACTTGAATACACGCATTTATTGTAAAGGTTAATTATAATAACTTCAACTACAAAAAATATCTATGAAGTAATTGATGATATTTAATAATTCTGTTACATATTTTTAAAATGCTTTAATTTTATTTTCAAATAAATTTCTCAATTATTGAATGTTATTAAAAATTAGAAAAACTTAAATTTCTTGATCATAAATCATTGATATTTCAAAAGAGCTAATTTTCATTTTTGAAGCATATTTTGATAAGACCTTTTTAATGTTGAAATGTTGAAAAAAATATCGCAAAATAGGCTTAATTCGTCTTCAAGATTTTGAATGAAAACACATTTTTTGTACAAATCCGCTTATTTCCAACACAGTTTTTTTTTTAAATTATTAAAAATCAACATGGAAATACGGACATTTAAAAAAACAAGTGTCTATAAACACATGACAACAAGGAAACAAAGGTTTATTAGAATGTATTTTTTAGTTTTTATTTGTTTGAAAATCTTAAAATTGCTTAATTTAACTATCTTTTACCTTGAAATTATAGTTATAAACTAAAACTGAAAATATATAATCATTAATAGCAGTGAAGCATTGTTCTTTAGAGTAAAAGTCGAAATTTAATTTAATTTAATTGTCAACAAAAAAAAAGTCATGGTCACACGATTCTCACGTTCAAAATGTTCACATCGATAAATTCGATTCATCAATGACACATTCAATAAGTTGTAATAGTAATAGAAACTTTGAGGATGTTTCCACCCACAACGTTTGTAAACAAGTCGATTGAATCACGCGCTATTGTGAAGACACCATTTGACTCTTGTTGTCTTTTTTCCGACAACACAAAGTCTCAAAAGCACTGCCGAAAAAGCTTGCTAGGAACCATTTTCATCGAAGTTTGTGTCACACTTGCACAAAGTGACTTCCGCTCTGACGTTGTTAAATCATTATGGACGCATTCAACCATTGCGAAGTTATTTTTAATATGGATTTATGATGTAATGTGTAACATTTGAAAACGAGAATCGATTGGTTATCTGTGCTTACATAATGCATAATATATTTTGTATAACTTCCCTTTAAAATGCTTCTCATGTACTTTTTTTTTTATTATTATTACCATATCCGCTCCCAACGTGGAGCATATGGACTCCTAATGGAGTTTATCTCAACAGAAGTTTTTCTACGAGAACTGCTTGTTACTCAGTTGCTCAACCTCTCTTTTTTTTCAAAGAGAGTAAGAATAGAAGAATAGGGCTAGGACAGGACTAGTGGTTAACTAATCGCTCTTGATATTCCCCGTTTATGGGATAGGATGGGTTGGAGTTGGGAACTCAAGACATCACATACAGCCATGCCTTCGAACAGATATTCATAAATTGATTGAAAAATCAATTTATAAAACTGTCCGTATTGGGGATCGAACCCGTGACGTCGAAGTCAACGACGTTGACCACTCGACCACAATGGCGGCAAATACTTTACCTTTTAAAAAAAAGAGTGGACCAGCAACTGAATTACATCAAACTTTGGCTAAAACACATGTTGTTATGAATCTTTTTTCTCAACGATGGAAGTAAATGTTTTTTAAAATATGTATATCATTAATCGTTATATCAAAATTAGTTTGCAAGCCACACTAAATAAAAGATATTTTCCAAGACTAGCAGTGACTGAATCGCTAAACTTCCCTATTTAATGATGTTAGAAAAGAAGGAAGACTCAGAAGTTTGGTTGGCAGCCAATTGCTGTGCTCCTTAAATTTAATGATCGTTTTAACCTATTACATAGTTGGAAAATTATTTAGATGGGGAAAAGAACAGAAGAGTTAAGCTTTGCGTCAAAGTAATAAAGTTATAATTTCAATGAGATTAAAAAAAAGTTACCGAAAGATGGAGACGAAGAAAATAGGTTATTAATTATGACTCAACCTACTAACTTGTTAATTGAAAATGTCTTCAATTGACAAATATTTGTCTATGGGAGTTAGGGATATGCATTTTGAAACTGCAACTCTAGAATGCGCACATATTTGAGTATTTTAGCAGAAGGTGCTTAACTAAAACATTTTTTATGGTACTGGGTAGTCAAATACACTCCACTCTTATTTTACACTGTCGATACGTTCCACAAAAAAACGCGTAAAAAATTATTCACAGAAAAATTGTAGATTGTATCCGCGAATTTAAAAAAAACCCTGTATTTGAAAAAACCAACATTATTGTATCGTTTAACAAAGGCTAAGTTAGCTGCGCGGAAATTTCAAAGGCTGCGCGAACCAATCAAATATTAATTGAATAACTGTCTTGTAGTGCGCGCCAACCCGGAATGAGTGCGCGGGGGCTTCGCAACTGCTGCGCGGTCGCGCGCGCGCGCAGCTTAGAGGGATCGTTGATGAAGACCCAATAAGTAAACTACTTAAAATATATGTATTTTAACTACGAAAAAATAATACTTTTCATCGCTACTTGATTATACACGGAAACTTTTATAAGGAAATGGTCTTAAATCGCTTTCATTGGTATACATTTTTTGACACGCTTAATGTTTGAGGATCAAATAAAGTATTTTTTGTTCCAATCTCTTGTTGTTGAATTTATTGTTAGAAAATCCGTTATTGTGTTTATGTTTCTGGGAATCGCGTTGGAAGAAAAAAAAATCTGTAAAAATATAGTATTTATTCTGTTAAGTAAAACGTCTTATCTAAAGATATAGAAAAAAAAAATCACGCAAAAAGAGATGGGTGTATGTATATGATTCTGTCATTGGATTTTTTATACACACTACAAACTGATTCTTAAAGCAATATATAATTACATACAATAGTATTATATTATATTTACATTTTGAATAACGCGAATAATATGTTTAATTGAAAATCCCAAATATTTGGAGCGTTCATAAAATGAACTTGATTGTGAAGCGGTTGATTTATTACATGTAGAAACTATTATGTATTATTTATTTTTCACTGAGACCGAAATAAACAATAAGACGTGATCCATAAAGACAGACATCATTCAACACAGTTAGACAGCGTGGCTTATTCATTCGAAATAATCTAACTATCAGTGAACACACAGACAGCAAAAATGATACAATGCCAACTTTAGACGATTTTTCAACTAATGGTCAAATTTCCGAAATCATTAATGTTTTAATGGATTTTCGTTGATTTTTGATAGCAATGTATTTAAATAGAAAATTATGTTTATTATATCTCTAGCAAGCAAATCTTTATTGAATATTTTTGTAGTCGATCAAATATATTACAATTAAGCAATTTATTTCTAAAAGATTACAAAAATAACTGTAGAGCGATATATGCATAACATAACGATATAGTTGTGAGCAGTGCTGTATTAACAACTACACCTATCGCTATAATAACAATGAATACAAAAATAAATATCACTTTCGGGGGTTCACTGTCAACATTTTAGTAGAAAGGCATTATGTATATACAAAAAAATCATTTCTACTGATTCCACTTTTATTTAAAATGACCAGGAATGGTTTCGCTCATGACGAGAATTTATGAAAACAGTTGATAATGTTCGTCATGAGAGAAATCGGTCCTAATTAAATTAAATAATACAAATTAGTATTTTATTCGGTGTAAAAATACATACATATATATATACATATATATGAAGAAAAACCTTCTATCAATTGTGTCTTTTTTAATTATTTTTTACCGTGTAGAATTTTCCTTTATTTTTATATATTTTAAAAAATAAAGGGTGTGGTGGCGTGAACGTATTTTTTTCAAAGGGAGGCTTAGTAAAATAAAGTTAAGAAACCACTGAATTACAGCATCTAAAAATGAGTACTTCTACCAAAATAATCAAATAAACGACTCTCTCAATATTTTTTTTTGGAGAACGAGAATGATAATATAAAGCAGGGGTCACCAAACTTTTTGAGAAGCGGGCAGGATTGAACTTTTTAAAAACTAAGGGGGCTGGACGACAAATAAATTCTTATTTGAACCCAACCAGAATATTATTTAATTTTATGTAATTACATAATAATTAGAATATAAACAAATGTTTGCCCTTAGAATTTAAATAATTGAGAATATTCGAGAAATTTTTCAGTAAAAGAAACATCTGGTCGTCTCGCCTCCAATTTTTATCCAACTTCCTTCACTACCCCCTAACAGATAGTTGTATGACAATTGCTGATTTGACATAAATAGTTGTCGTGAATTCACAACTAGATCATGAAAAATTATATTTCTTATATGAATAATTTCTATGCAAAAATCCAGAACTTTTCACGGGCCGGATGAATATCTTCGGTGGGCCGGATCCGGCCCGCGGGCCGTAGTTTGGTGACCGCTGATATAAAGCATATCAAAAGACAAAATGTCTTATTAGCTAGATATAACTAGAACTGATTCAAAATATAAAAAATAAACATACATGTAATAATACTACATGTATGTTTTATTTATACTTAACTATTTATTCGTGTCCAAGTCAAAATATTTATATTGTAGATGAGTTGCTTGGAAAACTTGAGTTTATTCTTCTGTTATTTTCATTACATATTCCCATTATTTATATTAAGATATTTATATTATGTATTGTTAGGATAGGTTCGTAACCTATCTTTTTATGTTTATTTTTGAACGTCGAAAAAATATCTATTAATAAGAATAAAACATATTTAAATTGTGACATTGATTAATTGTTTAGCAAAGGTTTAACAACGTTGCAAAATTTCGAATATTTTACATCGTAACGTCGCAAATATTATTCTGCTGTGCCAAATATCGATGATTTATCTGAAATATTATTCGAGTTTGTTATTTTAGTTTGAAGGTCCAAACGTATCGAAAATAAATAAATCTATTTCGAATCTAATATTGTGTTGCCACAATTCTGTCACCGCAGAATTTTTCAACCGAATAACAATTATAAAGAATGTTTTAATACTGTTATGAGATTATTTTGAATATTCTTTCGGAGACATTTTCAAACGGTGTCAAGTACGATTATATGCATTTACGAAATATTATAGACGCATTCATTGTCTTTGATATTTTAATAAAAAAAAATGTTTAATAAAAAAAAAAATGTGTGGCGTGAAATCTGACGCAGCAAGAATTTTAAAAGCGTGATTCAATCGGTCGAATTTAATACTATCTACCAACGGCCTTAAAGTTAGGCCGACAATAATAGCAGTCCATTGTGATTTTTGCTTCATAACTGGGGGAACACCCTCAAAATCAATTGTCCGACGCTAAGGCAAAGTATAACTAGTTGCAACTTTGATTGATATGGCCCTACTTCCGCTACTCGGGCAAACAAAGAGCAGACTTCAAAGCATGTCTTCCGCAGTCCGCAAACACATTACGTCCATTTTGTTTTGATACAACAATGAAGACGAACACGTTTTGCACAATTGCTTACAAATGCTCGGTGTATACACAACCCTGGCGGATTTATTGTTAGACAAACTCAGGGACGCACTGAGTAATTTTGTCAATACCGAACCTAAGGTTTCTTTTATTTACAACTCCGTAATTTTACTACGGGTCATGTGGCGCAGCAGTTAGCGTTGTTGGCTTCCGTGCTGGATCTCACGGATTCGAGTCCCGATTTATCGATGTCGAAGGCATGGGTTGTTGTATAAAAATTCCCTTCCACTTTTCCGATCCTTCGAAAACTGGGCAAAGTGAGAGTGATTAGTTAATTATTAGTCCTATCGTAGTCGTATCCTTCTATCCCAAATTGAAAAAAGAGAGATTGAGCGACTGAGTAACAAACAGTTCTTGTATAAAAAATTATGTTGAAATACCTCCATTAGGAGGCCACATGTTCCACATTGGGAGCGGACATGGTTAAAAAATACTTCTCATTTCAAAGCTATTAGTATAATATGCTTTATTCGAGTGCTTCCCAACCTGGGGTCCGCAGGTTTTTCACGGGGGTCCGCGAAAATTTTCATTTATTCAACATTCTTCGTGGTAAAGTATGAAAACTTTTTTCGGGGGTCCGCAGATTATTGTTTTCAGATTTAGGGGTCCGTGGCATGAAAAAGGTTGGGAAGCACTGCTTTAGTCGATTCTGAAGCTCAGTTGTAAGCGGTCTTCGGATTTTAATCCAAGATTATTTAGAATCTTCATATATATTTTATGAATTAAATATTCAATCGTTTTATGGATTTATACTAAAGATCTGATACATAATACTAAATAGTGACACGGTTGCACGCATGATTGCCGTAAAATCTTTCTGATTTCGGCGCTGGATATTTGCGATGGGAATCAAATTTTCGAAAATGCATTCGAATTAGAGAAACCATTCCTTTGTTACACCAAGCGGTAAATTGATTCACCGTTGTTACAAAATCGATTATCCAATGGCGGGATATATTTATTTAGGTACGTCAGGTGTTGCCCATCTAAGTTTTGTAAGGTTTTCAAGTCAACTCAGGTGTGCACGCGATGGGCACCCCTCTCCATTCAAAGCCCATTTTACGAGCGTCACTGCCAAAAAATACTGCCTATTTTTAATAGTCATTCATCAAATTATTATGTTACATAATATACATTATAAAAAAAAAGTTCAGCTGCTTATACCGGCATATTACGATTGCATTCGTTTGTAAAGACGAACCAAACTTTTTGGCTACGGTTCGCCTCCAATGGATATAATATAAAATGGCCGACAGGCCTTGTTAGTTTGATAATCTTATTGCTGAACCAAAACCAATGTAAATTTGTTGAATTTAATTCATTTGCATCGTTATTATATGAAAAATCTCCTATAACTCTCTAAATTCACTTACAAGAATTTTCATTAAATACATTCAATACTTAGTACTACATTCAGCAGTGGGCTGCCGAAATATAAACAAGGGGTTCGCTCAATCTCAAAGATATATAAGTGATCTAGAGCCGGGTTTCTCAACGGGGGCCACAGCGTGTTCCGAAGGTGACACAGAGATTTTTTAGCGGAGCTACAGTACAGTTTAGAGGGGCCACGGGCAAATTTTCCGAAAAATCCGTAAATTGTGTTTTATAATTTAGAATATCTGAGAAGAGCTAAAAATAGGATGATTTTTCTATTACTCTTATAAAATTAACTGGGTTGTCCGATTCTTTCTTTCGACTCTTCATTCGAGTCATATCATTTTTTTAATCCATGTCCGCTCCTAATGTTTTGAATATAGCAACTGTTTGTTACTCAGTTGCTCAACCTCTCTTTATGCGGAGAGAGTAGAGATAAAATGATATAACTAAGACAATGCCAATGGTTATCTAATCGCTCTAGCTACAACCCTGTTAATTTTTAGAATTGAAAAGATGAGAGGAAACTATAAGACATCACAAACACTTTCTCCGAGCAGAAATTAAAAAAAATGCTGTTCCTACTGGGACTCGAACACGTGAGATATTTCACAGAAGCCAACGACGTTAACCCGAAATTACTATATACGTATAGTCGTATCATTTCATAATGAAAACAAATGACTCGCGATTCATTTCTCATTGGATTCTCCACGAGTCTCAAGTGTAGAAGTTGAAAACATTTAAATATAAATGGGTCTTAACCGTGAATCGGAAACTTCGTGTAGATTACTCCCTTTGACTCATTGATTGGATAACGAAAACAAATGACTAGCGATCTGACCCTAACGACTCATTCTACTTGCTTTTGACAAAATAGAATGATTTGCGACATGTAATCGACTAATATAAGATAATTTGACGAATTTATATTGCCTTACTGTGAGAACGCTAAAGAACTTCATTCATCTGGGTAAACTGTTTTTATTTCACATTATCTACTGCCACCCCCAATGTTTAGATCCCAGCTTATTTTGGCCTGAAAAATTGGACTCTAAATTAAAACGATAGTCGAATGACCCATATATACGGAATTGTAGCTATCGCATGAGTGCCTGTTAATGTCGCTAATTAATGAATTAATTATTTGCTTTAGTTGTACAATACTATACAACTGTTGGCCACTTCACTCGGTAAATAATACGCCTTTGAATTTATTGATTATCTGTAGTAATTAATTGTTTGGTCTTTAAATTAAGACATGAGAAACTAACTGAGATTGATCGCCGAATGCCAATTCAATTAAATTTATACCAGGATTTAATTGCTCATAATATAACAATGCAATTATTGCGTTGCTTGTAATTTTTGGATATTTTTGACATATACAATCTAGGCGTAAGCTAGTATTACTACGACTACTTTTGTATTTAATTATTTCGTTTTTATGTAAAACTGTACACTTCATAATTATTCATTTTAATTTTCAGTAATCTTTCTATGTTGGCTGTGTGACCTTGAATATCCTGATGATACTGTCATATTTAAATAATCTGTTAAGGGCATTCAGTAGATTATCAGCGGCTTAGGAACTAACTCAGGTCACTTTGGTCCAGGGTTGCCAGGAGTCCTTATTTGAACGGGACTGTCACGAGCTCAATCGACAAATCCCGCGTCCCGCATTGCATGTCTCTCTGTACAAGTATAAAAATTTTCGAAAAAGTGAATTTCCCGATCTTTGATTTTGAAGATCTGGCAACCCTGCTTTGGTCTTAACATAAATACAAGTAAGAAAAATGTGATGTGTAACTAAGCCTGTTACGGCTCTAATAGGACCTTGACTAGCGCTGGACAGATCATCGAGGGGGTTGACAGATTCAGATACCTCGGCGTGTATATCCCGGAAGACGAAAGCACAAAAAAGGAGCTCGCTATTCGCCGAGGAATAGCTGGAGCAACGTTTGACCCAATAAAGACTGTCTGGGATACACAGTTGTACACGTTTAAAGCCAAATAACATTTGTTAATGTTTGCATTTTACCATTGCTGCTTTACCGTAGCGAATCATGGCACCTGTCGAAGACTCAGGAAAAACCTTATACTGAGCTCCGAGAATAGATGCTTGCGTCGGATAGTGAGGGTGAGATGGTTTCATTTTCTAAGTTAACCTATCACGTCAGTGGTTATGTTAAGCCTTAATCCTGCCTGCCTCTTCTTCCGATCGGTTCAAAAAGTTCAAAGTTTTTGTAGCGTTTTATGAAAAGAATAATTTGGAGACAAACAAATGGATGATTAAACAGAAAGGAATGACGATAAATATTTACGTCTTAAATATGTGGAGAGCGGAACATTGGTAACTAAGCAAAACTCGTCAAGTAATGTTGGATTGAATTGGTGAAACCGATACACTTATAAAAGATGGGTTCCAAGCAGATATTGTAAGTGATATTACAATAGAGAGCTCTACAAATAGCGGTTGATTGATAGTAACATTATTATTGTGGAGTCAGATGTATACCTTTTTAAAAATGTACGGTTACAGCCATCTCCCTGTACGATGATAATTTATTTTTGTATTTGGCAATTTGCCATGGATGTTTATTTTCATTGGCACATCATCGAACCGTTTTAACACATTATTAATTTATTATTCCCGATTTAGCATTTGGTTTCTGAGTTAAAATAATACAGCGTTTCCAAACTTCTTTTGAATCCTGATCCAAATTGAGGTAAAAGTTTTGGTTTAACGACCTGACCAATATATCATCTTTAGAGGAGATTATGACCGAGCTGGAGGCGTCTAAGACGTGGTATCAAATTGTGTTTGTGTCGCGTAGCACCAATTGTAGCACCGCGTATATTGGTTTGTATCATAAATACCTTTTCAAGACTACAGTGGATTTCAAAAGTCAGATATCTGTATAACAACGAAGGTTATAAACTTCACACCTAAGGGTAGTACGGTAGGTATAATATTTATTCAATTGATAATAAAAGTATTTTTTCTAACTTCACTTAATAATAAATGATCGATAAAAAGTACTGATAGCAGAAAAAATATTTGCCTTAAAAAAACGTCTTTTGGCAGCTTCACGCTACCTCAATTTGTTTTTCTGTTTTATACACTCTGAAATTTTCTTGACAGTTTTCTGTTTCTCCGAATTCTACCAGAGGCGTTTTAAGAACAGTGACAACGTTTACTTTTAAGGTGTAAAACTTATGAAAAGTGAAGAGAATAATTCAGTAGTTAGACGACAAAAACACATGTATGTACGTTTGCTAATTTGACCTTACTGATTTAAATTTAGAGATTTTTGAAATCTTTATGGCAAACGTGATTTTCTAAATAGTAAAGTAAATGTTTATTTTAAAATATTGATTTAGTATTTCTACGTTTTTTAGTCCAATTTTGATGGAAATATCGTGACATATCAAATTCATAAAGTTTTCATCTGATCACTAATCATATATAGACGTTCATATTTGCTGCTATTAATATAAGCTTACATTTTTAAAATAATAATTTGACAATGTTCATTGAGTCCGTTCTCTCTTCTTTTATTTTGTTTATGCCTATGGGCTCAAATTTTAGTGTAGATAGCCTTATGGATTTATGTAAAAATACTTGAATGTTCTATTGTCTACAATTTTCTCTCACCATCTGATTCTAAAAAACCGAGTTAGGATGGAGTGATTAGTCAACCACTAGACTAAGATTAAGCTTATTATTATATTCTTACTCTCTTTAAAAAAAGAACTGAGCAACTGAATGACAAACAGTTCACGTTAAGGATTTAAGTTCAACGTTAAGTTAAGAATCCACATGCTCAATATTTTGGAGAACGTATAGGGACGAATTTTATGTTCAAATCTGAATAATACCCATTGCATACCTAACTCGTAAAAAGACTTCCATCCTTCAATGTTGATACAGATAGATGAATAAAGCGATAAAAGTACGTAGCTGTTAATAGTAGATTTATTCATGAACATTAAGATTAAATTCCTTTGACAAGGGCTATCACATTGCACATATTTTCAGTACACCAATGCCCACGATATCATGGAAATAAAACGCTTGTCAACAAATAAACTATTTAAATTTAGCTGGTGAAACGTGATGTTGTGAAAGCTGAAAACAAAATGACGTCTAAGTAAACGATGCACGAATGCACTGTAAAACAAAATGACACGACAATGACATCATGTCTCAGTCGGCAGTTTCGTAAAATGTGCAATAAACTGTACACTTTAACGATTTGATGATCATACATTCAGATTTCTGTAGTTTAAATCATTCCGAGAAACTCTCTCTTGACAATTTAGTTTTATGCAAGAAGTTTAGTATGTATAGTGTTTCAACGTCTACAACTCACTTCTTACTTGGCAATGTTAAAATTGTTTTACATATTTTGATAATAAAGTTGTCATAGTCAACGCTCTTCTTAATTTTTAGTTGCGGTCAGCTCGAGAAAAACTATTATCTCAGTTGCTATGACTTCCAATTTTATGCATTACAATTTTAACGAACCAAACTGTTTTGGACTACAATTTTGATCAACTATAACAACATAACTATTCCGATACCAAAACTCTAAACCGATTCTTGAATTGCATACTTTAAGAATCACTAAGATGACAATTTAATATGTATGCTTTAGACAGATGATGAATGATCAAAAACATTTAAAGATGCCCCAAAAACTCGATAGCTCATAATCGGAATGGAGATATGTTGTAAACACTATACGAAATTCCACACAAGTCTACATTTTTGCACTGACTGAAAATAATGATTAGTGAAAAATAAAATGTTTTTTCACACATGCATTAATAATACTATAAATAACGATAAATCTATCCATGATATTTTAAAAAAAACTTTGTCTTTCAATCAAATTTATAGAACTATGTTAATCAATTTATTTGTAACAACCGTTGATTGTAAACGAAATAAAAATTTGTTATTACACGAGATTATTTACGAGATAATTTATGTAAATATAAAGTATTAATTTAAATTTCATCATATTGCTTATAAACTGTTTGCAAAAAAATTGAATTTATAAGGAGACTATCGTCTATCTGCTTGAGAGGTACTATATTTATCAATTACCAGGAAGATTTATCGCACTCGTCAAAGTGTCAGCCAAAAAACATAGTGTGTATTTTGATGACGTGAGCATCTACGTGAAAATATCACCGGAAACATGAAGACTGACAGAAAATTGTGTAAAATGGAGACGGGTTAGGCCGGAGTCAGAAGTGTCCATAGTTGGTCACGATTTAAAATCATAAGCAACGTAACGCAAAAGAAAAAGAGTGCTGTGAAAATGTACTTTGACAATTAGTCTTGTAGTAAATTAAAATGTTTTAGTAATTTTTTATATTATTTTTGGCTAGCTCTGACACAAATCACGTCAAATTTTAACGCAGCATACATTTATTATCTTTATATAAGTACAGGTAACAGCATTTATGCAATCAGTTATGATAAACGCGATGATAAACTATTATTATTTTGTATATCTATCTACCCAGCCAATAATGTTATTTTTTATATTATTTTTTATTGTGCAGGTGGAATTCTAGTTACGGTGGGAGCCACCAGGTGTTCCATTTATTTCATACTAAATAAAGGGATACATATTGAGGTATCAGTGATTAAGTGCAATAGAAAATTTAAACAGGGTCAAATTGTATCGTTATATTTAAAAGATATTACTCAATCAGTAGACAGGACTATTTTTGATATTTTATAAACATTTTAATGTTTCTTAAATAATCAAACCAAACCTAATGTCAAAAGGCATTAAAAAGTATTCAGCATTTAGAGACTTTTTATATACCACGTAACTTTTGAAGAGTAGATCAATGGCAAAAAATTGTTGTGTCAAAGATAAAAATATAGCATAATATGTTTATATTATATATATATATATATCGACTGTGGAAAGGTAAAAGGACGTTACCCACTCACAACAAATTTGACAGGAGACGTCAAAAATATTTTTGATGATTTTGGGTAAAAGATAAAATATAAAATATACACCACCTTGAAGTTCACGAAGACTGATAAAGTAATAAGCTGGTCTTTATTGAATAAATCTAATATTTATTTTGTATGTTTTTTAAAAAGAACCTTTTCTTTTTTCTTGGTCGTAATTTTCACAGACCCTTGGAGATATAATCAAAAAATTATTTTACGAGAACTGCTTGTTTCTCAGTTTCTCAACCTTTCTTTTTTCACGAAGAGAGTAAAGATAAAAAGATAAGGTTAAGACAGGACTAGTGGTTAAATAATCGCTCTCGCTTTGCTTCGTACTGTGATTCGTGCCCGTGAGATCCGTCATAAAATCCAACCACGTTGTCCACTGCTCTATAGACCCGACTGCTGGGAAAAAGTTTTGCGAATAAGAGAATGCAAACCAAAAAAATATATGAAGTATTAAACCCCTGGGTCTGGCCACAGAGCTAGTCTATGGACCAGGTATTTTTTAAAAAACATTAGATTCAAAAGGGACCTAAGATAGGGACAACCTGACAATGGTTTCCACGAGAAAAGCAAAATATAAATACAAGTTAACGAATAACGAATAAAACAAATATTGATTTAAAACATTTAAAAAATACGAGAAAAAAGGTGCCGGAACGCCGTTCCACCACGTTACATGGAAAGAAAAGCATTGTTATAATGTATGAAGGTAATTTCATGTTACCAATCGTATTACTCCTTTCATGTAACTATGACAGCTGTCAAAAAATCGCGGGAAATTCTAATGTGTTAATTATGTTGAAGCAGTATGTGGTGCATAAAATGCGACGTGGGAAGTCATAGACAATATTCTTAGGAAAAACATTACCTACCTGTTAATCAAAACTATTTTACAACCGTTACAACATCCAAAAAACTTACAGCACAGTAATAATAATAATAACATCGCATGTAAAACATGCAATCGTTTTGAATTTCATGTTAACAAATTTACTACGAAGCTGGCAATTCATGGCTGCCAATATAATTCATAAAACTCAACTTCTTAGAAGCCGAAGTGTTTAATTTTATAATAATAACTTAAATAACATACATAATATGTATATAGGTGTTCGTATAAAAACTTTAAAAAAATATTAAGTCGATTTTGTTTGGAAACGCCACACAAATCGACTTGAATGTTTTTCTATTTACTAATTCCACGTTTATTTATAACGATCAGAATCAATTTCGCTCATCGCGAGCATTTTCATGTAAAGACTTAAAAATGTTCGCGATTATCAAAACCGGTCCAGATCCTAATTAATTATGCATTTTCATTTAGTTTTGATGCATATTTTTAGGCGAGATATTTTTTTATTTACTGAAGATAACAAAATGTCTAACGCTACGTCTTACCTGAGCGAAGTCACTGCGAACGCGATTGGAACGCTGCTTAAAGCGAATCAAAATATCAAACAAACTGATCGCGGCGTGCGTTTTGTCACGTAGGACACTCTATAGCGGCGCAGACCATTTGATATTTTCGTGCTGCACCGAGTTGCTTTGCATTCGCTTTGATTTCGTACACGTAAGACATGTGTAAGTGTTTTGAAAACAATATTCACCAGTTTTCTTTGGAATTTATTCAATATTTTATTATATTACTAATTAAATAAAAATAATTTTGATTTAAAACAGCTTTAGTAAATACGTTAGTATACTAATGTGCGGTAAAAATTGAAATTTACTCGCTCGCTTACCACCATTATTAAGTATCATCAAGTAAGGGATGGGTAGTAAGAGAAAAGTTTATAAAAATCAATAGTAATTATCGATGATACTCTCGCTTAATTAAAAGATATCGTTATCGTCTATCTTATTTTTGGAGTTGCGTCGTTTCGCTTCTGAATTCGAGTCGAGTTGATTGTTGCGGTGAGAGTGGCAAGCGTGTCGAATGATTTAATTATTGCGGATTTCGTGTCTGACTTCACACTGTTGCAGTTCGGTCACTTTGCGGTAAACAATGTATCGTTTGAGTGATAATTACAAAATCCTCTAACATCTAAATTGAAATAATTGTTTCCGCAAAACATGTGGCAGACTATAATTGAGATGCACGATCAAATATTGGGTGCTTAACGTAAGCGTATTTAATAATGAAAATTAGGTTCTTAATGTCATGACAATTTCAATCGGCAAGAGTAATAAAAATTATATCCAGATATTTAGCGACATTATTTATAAATACATTATAAATAAAACACACTTTGCTATAACGGCACTTAAGGGAAAAACTAAACGTAAAAATAAATCGCACAGATTTAAAGAAAGCAATAATAACTTATAATTAGTGCCAACAACATTATCATAAAAATATATATGAGATTGCATTTTTCTGAAATCAATCCGTTGTTGTGTAATATTTTGATATCACAAGCAATGTGGTTAAAGCCAGCGGTGGGCTCCCAAAATGTTAACTAGGAACTCGGTTAAGCTGAGAGTTATTCGCTGTGTTCCGGAGAAGGGGTGGATTTTTTTATCACTCTTACAGAATGATTCGCAATAACTATTAAAGCAATCGAATGTTACTTAATATGCTTTTAATATGTAAAAATATACTGCTATCTACATATATTAAAAAAAACTGAAGCTATCTTTCCGTAAGGATCCGAATTAAATTTATTTCGAAAAAAAAATCCAAATGCAACAAAGTCTTTTATTTTGTAATACATGTAAACCATTTACCGCAATTAATGGTTATCTGAGAACATTTTTTTACTTTAACAATGGGTTCGCCGGCCTTAGTAAAATTTAACAAGGATTTCGCGCGAGCCCCTCTGAGCCCTCTTTATCCCACCCCTGGTTAAAGCAAATGAAAACGCTCGTAGGATTGGAAGAAAAAAAAGTCATGTCCACGATTCCTCAAAAAGTCACCCGCCATAATATAATGTTTTTCTTAGTCTCAAAAATAGCAGAATTCTCATTTGGTATCGTATGACATAAAAAAAGGTTTATTTTAGTATAGTATAGTTTATAATTCAAGTAGTTTGTTTAATTTGTTACATATGCATAAGTTTTTTGCGGTCATAAACTTCGTTACTATTTTAGATAACATAGCAAGTATTTATTTATTTATTTAATTAAAATATAATAGTACAAGCGGTCCGTGTTATCTTACTAATTTCTGATGCGAATTTATAGAAAAATTCAAAAAACTCAAATCTTATTTTTACTACATCTTTATTATTAAATCGCGGAGAAGTAATGATACAATATCCGCCCAAAGAAGAAAACACAAAAGTTACGACCTAGCTAGATTTTAAATAAGATGTTAAAAAACTGAATAAAAAAATAAGCCCAGCTTTTTCGTTTACTTAGTAATTTAGGTCCCCGTTTAAAGCGGATTCGTTATAGAGGTATTTTTTCGGTACCAATTACTCTCGGATAGCGAGGACCCCCTGTACTAAAATAGTATAACATATAGAAGTACTACATTTAGACAATTAGTTGCATTATTTTAATTCTTAAATGAAACATTGAATGATGAGCGTGAGTTAAAATGATTCTTTACTTTTATCGTTTGCATAAATTAGATGCTCTTTATTTTTACATCATATTTAATTTACCCATTATCAACCGGTTCTGGCAAGGTCACGTGCTAAACATCAAAATTTCAAAATTAAAATCTTTTACTAACATTTATTAAATAGTAAATGTTTTTTTAACTTTATAAACCATGACCCACATAGTTTTAGTTTGTAAGCAAAAAATGATATGTAAAAAAATAGCTGATGAGTAATAACATAGTTATTTGCTCTAAACATTTTTATATGCGTCGCCTATGTATAGAACATTTACATTTGAATACTCATATTTTTTTTTGCACGATTTTTTACACGGAATATAAAAATAGGCATTATTTTACTTGACAAGTGTTGAAGAAAATTAAAAAATATATTTATTACATTTAGTGTCAAGAAACTAAATAAACCTATTTTTTGTAATTAATTGAATTGAAATTATGCCATTTATATGTTAGTTATAATTTTTCTTAAAAATCGTTAATATATAGTAGTAAAATAACGTATGGATGACTTTACTAACACAATTGAGCCCTCGAGAAGTGAAATAAACCAGCTAATAAAATGGTAAAACTTTTCTATTGGTCTTTTACTACAATAACGTCCTAATTTGGTGTTTTGGTTGATTGCACATTTTTATTTTAGGCAGATAAAACTTTTGGTGTGAGTATTGACTGAAGTCACTTATCTATTGCGATACTTTTTAGACTTGTGACGTATTATAACAAATCTAACTTATTTTTTCCTAAAATATCACTCGGCTCACTTTGCCTCTCAGGGGCTCATTATTTAACATTATTACACGGTTTGCAACAGTACGCGCCAAAAGAGGGCTGGTGAATAGGAAAATCGACCTGTACGCTGAGGTGCTGAAGGAGGATAGGGGGCACCAAAATGATGACAAAATTTTTCAGAAAAGTACCTTAAACCTTTATATCTAAATAATATGATAAACGAATAATAATTTTGTTCTAAATTGTAAATATAAATATCTTTATAGTACCTGACAAACATTTACGCAAAGAAATTCTCTAAACAATACAATAACAAATTAATCAAAAAATCTGCTGCATTAAAAAGTATAACATTTTGTTTAATCAGCAGTTGTCGGTAATAAATACACAAAATAAAGATTCAGCATCAAAAAGACGTTATCTTATCAAATTTATTAGTCACGATACCAACGGCTGAGGTGTCCGAGTGGTTAAGGAGTTGGACTTGAAATCCAATGGGTTCTGCCCGCGCAGGTTCGAATCCTGTCCTCAGCGGAGTTTTTTTTATGCATGAATAATCAATAATATACATACAATATTAATATAAACATTAAATAAACACTATTATATTATTTTGCAGTTATCTGTTCAATTCGACGTCAGAGAATTTTAGTAATATTATTATTACATTCAATGTGAAATGAATGTAAGAAGACTCTGGTGAAAGTCATAGATGCTACGTTGTCTATCGTCAATGGTCGGGTATTTGATAAAACAGATCTCTTCTTTATTTCGACATCTGTCAAATTTAAATATACTAAACTAATATACTTAGTTTAACAAATATAATATTTTGAACCATTTTTTAAACTATTTGTTTCAAGCGTATTTACAATAAATGAACCGTCGCCTGTAAGCAATTTATAATTTAAATTATTAATAGGAACTAACACTAGTTTTATTATTTAAAAAATGTTTTGTAACCATGAACATACAAAATACTGTAAAGTGAACAATAGGCGATTACTTTATGTTTGTATTGCTATAGTTTTACACTTAATATGTTCCTAAAAAATCCACATAAGTTATTCTCGATTTTCTCCCAATGAACTTTTGTAAATACAAAGCGCTTATCCTCGCTTATCAGCGCTTATACCGACTCCTATCGTGATATGTGATTTAATATTTCTATGGGTTAAAAATAATTGCACTTGTGGATTGTATAGTTTTTACTGGTACAAGTGAACATGATTTTTGATTTTGTTGAAAATTTAACAAAATACATATTTAATGTACATTTTTTTTTATTTTAAATTTGTTATCACAACCATCCGTGCATATAATATTTTATTTTAATTCAAAAATAAAATATTGTTCAGAGTTCTATGGGGAGCTACACTACAAGTGAAAATCATCTAACCGAAAGTTTATTTAATTTTAATCCTATTTATATATATCAAAAAACACAAATGCAGGTAGTCACAGAATTCAACTAAGTATTTATTAGATTAGGGAGTCTGCAATATTTTCAAACATGCTTACAATGTATACACAGTGTTCGGATTGTAACCAGTCTTGTTAATGATGTAAGACTTAAACAAAACTTATTGTTTAATTTATTTAATTATTTAAAAATTTATTTTTTAAATACACTTCTCCAATTATGAATATCTTAGCGTGTAACTATATTTTGAAGGTGGAAACAGATTTTTTTGCAAATGCAAATTCTTCATTTCTCATTACTTTTTTTTGTTTGAAATTTGACGTAACGACTGAAGTGGCGATCTGAAACTTATCGTTATGAATTATAATGTAATTATTTATTTATGTTTCATATAAACTTCTTATGCACCATTAGCCTAGCATGATATATTTTATTTGATTTTTAATGCATATCGACTGTGGAAACGAAAAAGGACGTAACCCAAATGTATCAAATTTTACAGGAGGCGCAAAAAACGTGTTCTGATTATTTTGGGCCATATGCTAATTATGAATTATATACAACCTAGAAGTGCAAGGAGACTTCTAAACTGGTGTTTAATTGCCATAATCTAATATTAATTAAAGAAGTTGTCTAGGAAAAACCTTTATTTCAGTCCTTTTTCTTTGTTTTATTATTTTACAAGGTCATCTTTTTCAAACTTAAAAGCTAAATTTAGATACTAATTTGGCATTTGCAGCTTGCATCTTTTTGATAGAACTTGTTTCATTTTTGATATATTGTGATTATTAAAAAAAACCTGTTTTGAAAAAACTGTGGGTTACGTTATTTTCCCTTTCCACAGTCGATATAGAAATCGCCCTAGGTCGATCGTTTTTTAGGGGCTTTTCAAAAAACGATGAATGTGGAAAAGCGATGAATTCGGGAACGATAGATAGATAGGGGCTTCACTATAAATCAAATATATATCTTTAAATAAAAAAAAATGCACTTATCAAGTCTACTGGGAATAAGTACCTACTTTGTCACACAATCCCTCTCAAACGGGAATAGGTACTTTCACATAGTCGGATAATTCCTTTCAAATACCAAAATGATATTCAATAAATTATATATAGCAGTTAACCGTCAATTTAGCACACGCCCATATCGATACAATCTAAACCACAATCATACGGTAAATTTGCCATTGAACCTCAATACGAGATCGTTTTTCATAAATCTTTATCGCAAACACCCCAAAGTGTGGGGGAAGAGGCGTGACGATAGCTCGGCAGCTGCGTGTGCCCCTGCCTCTGACAAATTGCATCAAACCAACAATGAGAAGAAGGCACAAAGATTATCATCATTGATACGAAGACGTACCGTGCACCCAAGATCTTCTGTATTCTTTGTTAGTTCTTAGAAACAATGTACTTTCAAAATATCGTATAATATGACGTTGCATTTTTGTGCTTACGTGTCTTACACATCGACTGTGGAAAGGAAAAAGGACGTAGCCCACAGTTTTTTCAAAACAGCTTTTTTTCGATAATCAAAATGTATCAAACTTGAAACACGTTCTATCAAAAGCATACAAGCTGTAAATGCCGATTTAGTATCTAAATTTAGCTTTTAAGTTTGAAAAAGATGACCTTGTAAAAAATTAAAACCAAAAAAAAGACTGAAATAGAGGTTTTTCCTAAACAATTTCTTTAATGAATATTAGATTATGTCGATTAAACACCACTTTAGAAGTATCCGTGCACTTCAAGGTTGTGTATAATCCATAATTTGAATATGACCCAAAATCATCAAAATTCGTTTTTTGCGCCTCCTGTTAAATTTGATATGTGTGGGTTACGTCCTGTTTCCCTTCCAGAGTCGATATGAAAGCAATATATATATATATATATAGTATGTTATTTCAAATAATTATTTAGAAACAACAAAACACTCTTTTATATTAATTGCACATTTATTTAATATAAAGTAGGATCTTTTCCGATCATGTCGAGTATTGTAAACTGATATGAATACTCAATAAGTATAAGAGTCACGGTCTACAGTAGAATAAGACAAATTATTAAATCGCTTTTATACAAAAATTCGTTTAATTGATAGAATCTACCTAATAGGATTTTTAAATCATCCCAGTTGAGTAAAGCATTCCTTATTATCATATTGTAATAAATTTTATTTGTTAAAATTGAACAGGGAGATAGTGACGTGTTTAAGCAGGGACCTTATCTTTTCAGCTTTTTTTGGACATAGTATCTGTCAAATGGAGAATTAAAAAAAACGTTTCATATTTTTTTCAAAAATAAATAATGCGTTTTGGTTTACATGCGATTTTTTATAGAAAAAATTGCCCTGCTTAAGCACGCCACTGGTTCCCTGTTCACTTAAACTTACTTTTTAAATTCAGTAGGACCTCGATAAAACGGACTAATGACGTTAAAAGAGTGTATTACAGTCAAAAGCACGTTGCAAAAAAGTTTTTGATTTAATGTCAAATAAATTCATTTCCGTTTTTTCCATGTTTTAATGACTTAGGATGATGTTTTTTAATGTTATTCACAATTTAAACATATTGAATCAAGTGATACATGCATACATTTAATTTGAGTAAATAAATTAAGTTGCTTTAGTCGTTTAGAAATAATACGTACCTTAAATTATTCTCCGAATATCATTTCTCTTTATTTAAAATATTGTTGTGGTTGTTAGAAATAAGTTTATAGTATCTTATTTGTTTACATTAATTAAATAATGTAAGTATTTAATTTTGAATATTTATTCTACATAAATGTGTTTTCTAAGAAAACTTTAACGACATATTTACGGTAGTTTATGAATACCACCAGAGAAATAATATAAGATGTAGCTTTAATACTATTTCCAGCATGCAAGTAGACCAGTTTATTACGTAAACAAAATCATAAAATCAACTTTAAAATACAATGTTAGGATACCTACTGGATGGTTTATGACGGAAAATTACACTGCTGAATTGAAAGAACAAGAAATTAAAAAGAAACATAATATTGCGACATCTATGAATACAGTCGAAAATTCATTTTTATTTTTTCAAAAAATTCATTGAGATTTTGACAATAACACGTCATAATTTTCGTTTTTACTTGTAATATATAGTACATATAAAATATAAAAATAAATTTATCAATAATAATTATCAATTAAAAAAATAAAATACTCATTTTTAATAGTCCCAAATCAGGACCGGTTCCATTCGTGACGATCACTATCATCTGATAACATAATACAATGTTACAGTGCTATTTATAAACAACAATATTGATTTAATAGGGGGTAACAAACAATTGATATTGAAAGGAATTTACAAAAAAAGGTACAAAATATTAATAAGTGACACTAAATTAACAAAAATTAAAATGTTTATTACCTCAAACATATAATTATAATTCTCAAATATAATGACACATTTTCTTGAATATAATGCTTTTCCACCAAGTATTGACAGTGAACATCCTAAAATTAATTATTTTGTACATTGAGTTTGAGTTATGTATTCGTTAAAAAATATCACCATTCAAGTATTTCAGTTTATAATACTTGCCATGAGCGAAACCAGTCCCGATAAAATACGGTCTTTTATTTTCTCAATCCCGAAATCGGGCGGGATCCCGGGATTGAATACCCTAATACGTATCGATCGAATGAAAAAATTCTATTCAATATAAATATAGTATTATAAAGATATTCACACGGCAATCTGGTATGTTACCCTTTTTGCGCTTAGTAGTACTAAAGTAAAGTTACACATAAAGCTGTAATAGAACTGCTTCAAGCGTAATTATTCTTAGGGGAGTTGGCTATGTCAACTTGATGTCGTTAACCCTTTAAATTTCAAATATGCGGCGGATCTTCCCTTTCAGAACGTTCTACATCCGGGAACTTTATTGCGCTATTTTTGCATGGAAAAAATCATAGCAGAACCGAATTGGAATACTCTATTAACATCATTGTAATCATTACGCTAGATTTTTTTATTATATTGTTGGATCAGTAATGGTTTGCGGGTCTAAGACAGTGTAGTCAACTTTATTTGTTTCGGTTTCGATGTGCCAGAAATTTGGATACATAAATTATTGTTTCAATCAATTTATGGACTTTCGTTTGAAGGCATGGACTTTAGTGAAGTTTATAATTTCTTCATAGCATTAGTACCTTAAAGAGGGGCGTAACGAAAAAGATTAGTAAACCACTAGTTTTACTCTAGCTCAGTGATGGCGAACCTTTTTGGGTCCGCGTGCCAACAATCTTCAAACATTTTTTCTCGATTGTGTGGCGTGCCTAGAGTATCCAATCCCGGAGCCTTTCTCCAAAATCCTCAATTCCCTATACTTTTTCCCCAGATTGTCACAGAAGCTCGTTTTTTTTTTTAGCTCACCGAGAAATTTGAAATCCCCGATTTGGTATACTTTTTCCCAAATTGTCACAGAAACTCGTTTTTTTTTTTTTAGATCACCGAGGAATTTCAAAACCTGTCGTTTTTAAACATTTGAAAATTGAATTTGGAAATCGTTCGCGTGCCATCCAAATTCTCAAACGTGCCACCTCAGGCACGCGTGCCATATGTTCGCCATTCCTGCTCTAGCTTAATACTTTCTGCTCTTACTTACTTCGAACGAAAAAGAGAGGTTGAGCGAATGAGTTAAAAACAGCTCTCGTAGAACACCTTCTTTTGAGAAAAATTAGGAATTCATATGATTGACATCGAGAGCGGATATGATAAAAAACAATAATGACTTAAGAGGACCAATAGTAGAGGCATTCATTATCAAACACGGCCATGTCAGTTTAACTTTGTTTTTCAGGTGAGCCGAGAGTTTGATTACTTTTCAATGAAATTTTATTACAAACTATCTACGAAAAACCCAGACACTAAACTTTAACTTGCTAAGCGTTAATTGTATGCATTCCATACAAAATACTGAATGAAATTAAGTCAGCTGATTCAAACTTTATGAATTGATTAACTCTCAACAGGCAGTATGCTTTTGATTTGTCCGTTTCTAATAGTACAACCATTATTTAAGGTTGATTTTCATACACTGTAGGTTGATTTTGAAACTGTTAAATAATGTGAATTGTATATATTATATTGACATTTCACACCGGAATATATAAAAAAAATACACCGACAAGATCATGAATTGACCGTGTTTGATACTGGACACCTCAGTCTTATTCAAGACAATTTATCACTTTTGTATGCTATTGGTTAAAAAAATATTGCTTGCTTATAGTCTTATTTTCCTTGTTAATAGTGTAGTAGGTGATATACTAAACTATATTAGAATTTAATTTTTTATCTCTCATAATGGCTGGAGGAGTCATATTTTTCATTTATAAAATTCAATAAAACTGAATTATACTTTGGCTTATTTCTCAGTGCGCTACTGGTAGGCAGACCTAGAAAGGTAATCATAAAAACGACTGAAACAAATAATACATTTACGAGATTTTGTATTTGTATGTAAGGTTGTTCAAATAGTGGGAAAACAGTTTTTTTTTAATTTAGTCGATGGATAAGAATTTTACCTGTCAGTCGAAATTTTCCACAATGAGTTCTTACGACTCAACAAACTCCCCATTTTTAACAAGTATCTAATATAACATAGTATCAAGAATTCTCCACGAAGCATATTTTTTTGGAGAAAAACAAGTAGTTATATCTTGTTAGTTAGGTTAACTTTACTTTTCTTTTTTAATATTATTAGTGTGGTTGAAAAAGAATGATTGTTGATTTTGATATAATTCCATTGATTAATGTGCGGAATTATATATCGGGGATTCGAACCATTGACTAGTAAAACGACCGCACTACAATCGGTTTTGACCTGTTCGATCAAAATCATTAAGACTACACTGAAGACAAACATGTAAATAGAAAATTTTCTACTCTGGGCTACGAAGTAGGACATACGCTTTTAGAGTTTTACGTTTATATTAATAATCAGGTCCACGGCACAGTGGTCTACTTAATTATCTTCTATGTTGGACCTCGCGGGCTCAAACTCCAGAACGAACAGCATTTTTTACAATCAATTTATCAATTTCTGTTTAAAAGCATGTATGTTTATAATATCTAAAAAAAATCCTTCCCCTTTCCCACCATTCCAATTCTAAAATAACGAGGTTTAGCAAGTGTGATTATCCAATCACTAGTCCTGCCCTAGTCCTGTATTTTCTATCCCTACTGTCTTCGAAAGAAAGAGAGGTTGAGTAACTAAGTAAACAATTGCTCCCGTAGAAAAACTTATGTTTACATACATTTATTAGGACATATGCTCTGCATTAGGTGCGGACATGGGCAAATAAAAATTTAAAAGCTGCCAATTTTTCATAACAACTACATGATTATGGTTTTAAATTTTTAATTGATTGTTATATAACTAAAATGTATTTATAATATTAATACGATAATAATGTCCTCGAATGTTTGAGAAATAAAATATTCCTTCTACGGTATAATAAAATTATTATAAATATGTTACGAGTATATGCGGTGGTGCTCGCAGTTTTCCACAAAATGGACGACTTCCGGCAAACCGTTCCTACCGAAATGGATCGCTTCCGGTCTCTATTTGTCATCTCATTCTTTCCCCGCGAATAATATATTTAAACGAAATGCAAAAATGCTCTGCGGGCAACTCGAAATAATAAAAGTAAGTAGATGGCAACAGTGGATAATATATTGTTGTTTTTTTTTCTAAATGGTGGTATCCCTCGCATCGTTTGTTTTAAAAATGTAATGTTTTGAAAACGGATTGTTCTATGATTTATATTATTTTTGAATGCAAGAATTTACCTGTGTTTGTTAATTTATCAAATAATATAAACAGCATTGTGTTTAAATGAAATGTTGCCAGTTTAAAATATATAACTAACATATGTTTTTTAGACCGACACTCAATTGAAGCGTATTGGTTTCCGATTCAGTTTTTAATTACGAGTAATTAATAATACGTCAAAATTTATTTATTAACAATAATTAACTATCGCATATAAGTGTCAAAGTAAGTATAGTTATGTTTTGTGTTATGTTATTTCTCTTTTTGAAAAATTTTCTCTTGAAAACAAAATGTTTTGTGATCTCGTTCTGTCAAATTTTAACTCTTTCAGTTTCTACAATATTATTGATATTGCGATCAAATACGAAAAACAAAAATATAAAATGAAGAAATCATTACATTTAAAATAACATAATATTTATTATGTAGCGATGTCTTTGACATGTGAATTTAAATGAACAAGGCAATATTATTATAACACGTAGGTATTTTATTGATGTACGTCCCAAAATAAGGTAATCCTTCAGTGGCGGTTCGTGATCTAAAATTTTGTGTGGGCTAAATAATTTTTGAGGACGTATTGTGTAAAATCATTTGTTTTAATAAAGACCCAGTTTTTCTTTATATTTTTAATATGCATGCACAAGAAAATTCAAGAATCAGAGAATTGCCTTTCTGTTGAAGAGAATCAGAGCTAATATACTGTATGGATTTGCTATAGTTAGTCGTCCGAAGTACTGTTTTTTTTTATTTAGTCAGCTTAAATTTTTTTTCACACATTTTGGCAGAAAATTTTAGCCTAGCCCAGTATGTAGAACCGCCACTGTGATCCTTTAATATATTAAATTTAATAAAATACATAAAAGTTAGTTATAGAAGACTAGTGACACATTTTGAATTCAATTATACGATAAACTCTTTAAGTTTTATAGATCATTGCAATAAATTTTACATGAAAATTATAACAATTGGTTATCTCATAAGTATTTGCGTATTTATAATACACGCGCTTATGAATGCTTTCTTCTTAGCTTTAGCTATTTTCTGTATTCCTTTGAGACAACAATTGTTTTGGTTTGCTTTTTGGTGGAATAATAATAACCTTTTTCTATACTTCACGATATACAAATAATGAAAAGTGATTTTAAAAAATCTAGTTTCGGTACATTATATAGTATAAATTCTTAGTGTGTTTGAAAACACATGTTTTGCAATATGCAGTAATGCAATAAAATTCTGGAAAATGTCATTTTTATTTATATATATATAAATTAGAATAGTTGTCCCTAAGTGAAGTTGTCAAGGTATTAATGTTATTATTAAAGCAGATCCAAGAGTAATGGTTCTGAAGGTTTTCAGATACTAGATATACATACATCTTACAACAGTTTACATGCATTTAAGAACGTTGAAAGACCTTTAATATTTTAACCTTTAACGTTATGCGAAAAATACGCAAGACTTAGAAAAGGCATCATAAGACTAGACAAAGCAGCCTCACTTCTAAAAAAACTTTTATGCTCAATTGGTCAGTTTATTGAGGTATGCTAAGAAACGAGCAAAGCAAAGGTGTTCTCAATACTGAAAATAAACTTATTATCAACATTATTAAAATATGTATTTATGAATAACAACATGCTAAAGGAATTGCATGTAACCATTTTGTTGTCATAATGTTAAGATGAATGTTTTGTATATTTCACAGGTAAAAAAAACAAAATACGAGCGGGGAAACACTATCAGAGAACTAAGAAAAATATCAATTTAGTTTTCCACGGAATAAAATATGATATTAAGACAAAGGAATTTGTGATGAAATGTGGAAAGGATTAATAAAACTGGCATCCCAAATCATATGTCGACATTTATGAACGATGAAAATGATTGTCTTGAGTTTGGTTCAATATTGACTTTTGGATTGTCCATTCAACACAAATGTAGTGACTCTTGCCAATCTGATATTTATTTGATATACATTGAGATTTTTTAATTCTCTCCGTCATTCAAAATAATATCCGATGGCACTAAAATAAAATTTAATAATAACACAATTTCATTATTCTCAAACATGCTTAATGACTCCGATGATAAAATTTGACATCAAGATAAATTATTATGATGTTGTGTTGAACAAAAACATCAATTGCACGTAACGCGATTGTAAGATAAATAGTAGGGGGTGTTAAGTTAACAGTTTTTTTTAAATATTTTTTCTATGAAAGCTGTATACATACATCCTAGTTTAAATGTTCAATAATTGAACTCAATTATTTAGAATGCTTATAAAATCATTTTTTTATATTAAAATAAATTCATATTTTTCATTTTGATAAAATTAAGCAGAAAGAAAAACCTTATTGAACTACCATTACTCAGTGGAACTCTATTATAGTAATAAATCATGTTTCAAGATTGTGACGTCACTTCCAGGTGATAAAAGAGTTTGTAACGAAATGTGAAAAGGTATGGTCTATCCCTATGTTTATTCTTAAAAACCATGATAAATGACCAAAAATTAAAATAGCAGATTATTTAGTTTCACAATTTAAAGAATAGAATAAGATATTCGGTAAGTATTTCAGCATCGCGAAATTCGGATTGAGGATTTTTTAAAATATGGTTTGTTAATTAAGTAAACACTTTGACCTGTCAAGGCATGTGTGACCACACCCATGCCAATTTTTTCATCCATTACTATTTCATGTTTATTTTATGAAAGGTATCTTAATAGAACTTTTTTCTGCGATACCTGGTTGTTACTCAGTTCCTAAGCCTCTCGTTTTGGAAGGTAATAGTAGAGATAGAAAGATGGGGCTAGAATATTATGAAAACTACCACCTTTGTTTCCATAAACTTTAAGCTTTATTCGGAGAATTTTCAGTCGATTAGCTGTTTTTCCATTATTTCGTTTACCTTTGGAATTTTAAATACTTTTAAATGTAAATATATTTCTAAGTAAATCAATTGACCAAATAATTTATATTGCTGAAATAAATAATACTTCAGCGTCGTGAACCACCCTCTATATTCCAAACAAAAACAATGAAAAGAAGGGCGTGTAATAACTGGACTGCACTGACAAACAAAGGGCTGGGCAGCGGCGTTCCGGAAGGAGGATACAATACTTCCAGCGGAAACACGAGGTGGCGACACGTGCCGACACACGTACCCATTAGCGTTTTAACTACCGCTGGACTAAATAAAAACACAATTTCACAATGAACCATTTTATTTCCCACCGGTTCAGAATTCCTTTGACCTATCGTCACGATACGCAAACAGACGCCGTATAAAAATAAACTATCTTTGAATCAAGTCTGCACTCAAAATTTCATTGACTTTTGCCAGTTTTAGCAGTTGGAGTGAACACAGTCGATATTATTTTTACGTCGAATGAAAAAACTAACATATTTATTTTATTTATTTATTTTTATGGACATTACAAAATTATTACTTTTGCAATGTTTTCATAGCTATCACAGAAGCTATCTCAGAATATTTTAAAGTTAAGTATTTTTAAATGGGCAAGGTCGTCAACTGAGTAATCCACTTTAATATATAAAAAAAATAGTATTTGCTTGAACTCACTCAAGTCCACGTGGAATATGTCAACGTCCGAAGCAATATTACAATGTTAAAGCTCTCCCCAGTGACATCCCCATTTGCAGGCTGGTTGTAAACCTTGAGAGAGAAAACAATTCATGTGCGCAATTCTTTAAAAAAATTATGAGCATTTTTTTTTTACTTTTTCAAGAATGATAGAATTCTCATTTTGGGATCGTATAAGTTGAAAGAAATATATGAACATGTACACTTCTCTTTCAACTGTTATGTCCCTTGGAACAGATGGAGTGTAGGTCCTGACTTGTCTTCGAGTCGGAACGTTCGAAGAACTAACGTACTCCTTTTGATAGTTTGATGTTAGTAACTATCTTACGAGAATAGATTCGAGATGAATCTATTATTTCTCGGCGAAGTATATCATGGTAAATACTTCTTGAATGATAATTAAATTAAATATTTTTAATTTGATGAAGTACAATAATTTGACAATGTATCTTCTTATGTGATTGATTGAAATTAATGCATTTTGCAAGTGTATGCATGCAGTTCTTAAAATTAGAAAGAAAAACATATTTGTCATTTTTATTCAAAGTTTGTCACAGGTCAGTTCCTGCCCTCTTATTTGAAAGAGTTGTATAAACTGATCTCACCTATTGCAAGTTCTTACCAGTGTCAGAGATTAAAACTGCGATACCATAAATGTTTCTCAAAACCAGCTGCTTCTAAATGTTATATAACTAAGGTATGTTAAAAAATATCTACTGCCATATACATACTGTTTTACATAGTCAATCATGATATTAAATGATATTATTATACGAATAAATTCTCCCCTTGGAATCATATCTGTGATATAACAGTGTAGCTAACAAATAATATAATGACAAGAAGATTCTCTAAAAGGCGAAACAATAGCCACGGCATTTATTTATTCATTTATTGGGGTGTCAGATTATACGAAGCGTGCTCACCACGCTCTTTTGTTGGGAAAAGAACGTTATGGCGCAGCCACGAGTACAAATAAAGATGGATTTTTTATTTCACGTCATTCAAGATTTCCAGTTGCATATTTTGGAAAACCCATGATCAACGTTACGACTTGAACGCACGCATCTAATTATAATGTTTGATTTTCATTCATTAATATAAGCAAGTAAGTTTATTTATAATAACTTATAAGGTCATTTATCAAGTCATCATGGACAGTCAAAAGCATGTAAAGTAGTTGAGTGTATTCCTGTAGTTTTGAGATTTAGTTCACGAATAGAAATTGACTTGAACCTGTTTAATCTGTTGAAAGACACAGTATATCGTGTTCTATGGCATAAAAGAAAATCTTAAAAAATACAGAAGTATAGAATTTTTCTTCAAGAAGATGACACTTTCCCAACCATATTAAAGAATCGTCACAACTGCTGCATATTTATAACCCAGAACCAATTTTAATTAAATATTTCATGACGTATTAACATATTTTAAATTTGTTTCGAGCTCTATCAATATTGAGACGAGTGATGACCAATAATTCATTTAATGATACTATATTATTTTTGGAAACCGTAAGTTATTTATGAAAATAATACTATTTTTAATAACGGTACTATTTTTAATTTTCTTTATATTACTTTTAATATTTGAAATACCAGTCGTCTCCCTTAACCCTCCCTTACACCTACATCACATATAAATATATTATATCTTATTTGAGAGTATATACAGTTATTTCGAAACATTCGTGGCCGTCCCTTTATAATGAAGGGTGGTAATTGATAAAATCTACCAGAGTTAAAACGCCGGGAAGTGACTTCATTTTTGCGGGGCGAGGGGATGTAGTTCAGTGGCTAACGACCCGATCGCGATAACCCGGGGGTCACAGATTCGGAATTCACACAGCTAATTGTGAGAAAGCCCGTGATTTTTTAATGAACTCAGAAATAGTATTTGGAAGATTTTTATCGTGGCAATTAGTGCAAAAATGGGAGTATTTATTTTGTACTTCGTATCTGTTTTGATATTATGAGAAAAGCTCTAAATCGTTGTGATATTGACATCTATTTTTGAGGAAAATTTATAATTAATTTTACAATAACTCTTCATGCAATTGATAAAATTCAAGATTTCGAATGAAGGTGCTTGTTGGAATTTCAATATTTAATTTGAATCGTTCAAATTATATACATTCACACAAGTTTTGTCACTCACGACTCCGGTTTCGCCTTTCGGCATCTTCAGGCGCTCAAGTGCACGGATGAACTTGATCAGTTCAACTTGAGCGCATGAAGATGCCGAAACGAGAAACCCGGGTCGTTAGTGACAAAAATTTTGTGTGAATGTAAATTACTTGAACGATTCGAATTTGATCAAATTCAGCTAATATATTAGAACCAGTTTATATTTTCATAACTGAAAAACAAGGTCTGACACTAAATTTAATTTAACCTAGACACATTATATTTCAACGTAAGTTCCTGTTAAAAATAAATAATATATTATTACAATCAACATTTCCAAGCTTTTCCATTAACATATTTATAAATACAGTTCAATTTGGTTAAAATAATATTCGAGACAACAAAAATTGGCACCAAATAATGTACAATTTAAAAAATAACGATTATTATTTTTCTGATTGGACCCAAGATCATACTGTAATCTCATCATTTGAATGAATGATATTATATTGTCTTTATTAAAGCCATAAATTTATCATCAATAGATAAACGCAGAAGTCAATCCGTCCCCTCGCTGCTGACATCCAGAACCCTTTGTTTAACCAAGTAACATAACGTTTGTTTGACAAACGTACGTAGGTGAATGCCAAACGTGTCATCAAGTTTACCTTTCTCTAATAGATTGATTGCTGAAAACCGCTCATAGAAAGCGTGAGAAATACTATCGCATATAAATATTAGGTCTTTATTTAGACTTGTGAGCTTTTGGTAACTGTTAAAAATAATACAGACAAAATAATTTAATAGAATTTTCCAAATGAATTAATTGTCATGGAGAATTTTTTCATCAGCAATATCATCTCTGAGAATTTAATGATCAACAACTAATCATAGTAATTAAAAATCATAATATATTCTCATAAACAATAGTATTGCTATATAGATTGATAATATTCCACTTCAAAATGGACAGGTTACAATTTCAGGATATTTAAAGTATTTATTTTATCTCAGTATTTTTTTCATATAAAAGAAATAACGGATAGTAAGAAAAAAAAAAAAATTCGGGTCCTATGGCGCAGCGGTTAGCGTTGTTGGCTTCCGTGCCCGAACTCTCGGGTGCGAGTCTCAGTACAAACAGCATTTTTTCGATCGATTTCTGTTCGAAAACATGAATGTTTGTGATATCTTAATTTTCTTACCACTCTTCCCATGCTTCAATAACTGGGCGTAGCGATCAATAAACTACTAGTCCTGCCCTAACCTTATCCTTCTATCCATACTACTCCTTTTGGAAAAGAGAGATTGAGCGACTGAGTAACAGACAGTTCTCGTATAAAATCTTTTGTTGAGATACTTCCATTAATAAGCTATATGATTCACATTTGGGAGCGGACATGGATAAAAGAAAAAATACCATTTAAAAATTAACTTAAATGTAAATCATTGTTATTTAAAACGTTAGTACAAAGAATGTACTATATTATACTTATAAAACTATCACATGTTCACAATACTAAAACAAAACTCTTTTATTAAAGAAAAAATGAACATTTCTGTCAAATTAACATTGAAATAAAATCGATAACTTGAATATAAACTCGCTTTTCTCTATTTTTACTATATACAAACCAATCCTGCAATGTTTACAGTTATTTTATCTCAGAATAACAAGAAAAGAAGTATATTTTGAGGATTCTCTCTCGTAGAATGTGTCCTAACAAAAGGATCTAAGTCATGCAGCTTTGTTAGCGAAAGGAAAAACGTCTCATATATTGTAAGGCAAGAGGAAACTCTTATACGACCCTCTAAAAAGAGAAATGTCTCTATAAAAATGCGATGCGATCATTTTCCCTCTCTCAGAGGTCTATGGACTCTTCATGGTAGATGCTGGCAACCTTTTAAATATATTTTATGAAATAAACAGCTATAAAATATTGAATGTAAATATTATATATTCAACCTTCGATCATAAACAAGCCTCTTATGAGTATCATATGGCGTGATACCTTCATGACTTAAAGCCCCATGACGATAAAGATCGATTTCCCCAACCTTTTACACCTGCGGACCGGTAAAAAAAGAAAAAAAAATCGCGGACAACTAATAATGAAATAAAAATGGTTTTTATGTAATATTTTTTAAATCTTATATTGTTACAAATGAACATAACTACACAACTGTTTTCAGTTGACATTGCTCGCAATGAGCGAAACCGGTCTTGACCTATTAAATAAAATGGAATAAAATACAAAGGAATATTGTGCTTTTATTAATATAATGCCTTTCCACCAAGTATTCACAGCGAACACCTTAAAAGTGAAATCAATTATGTATTATGAAATTATTGGTTTATTTAGGTAGTGTTTTACATCTGGGTTCACTATCGAAGAGCAAATATTTATACCTGTCGATTCTGAAAAAAACGAATGTACATTGTACATTAAATATGTACTTAAGCAAGCATTTGCAAAAGTAGTTATCTGAGGATGCCTCTGAAAGAGGCGAAACACGTGTCACAATTTGTAATACAATACGTGGAATAATTTATTGGAATAAGTTATTTTATTTTATATTAAAATGAACTTCCACAAAGATATCGCCAAATCCATCGAGTGTATATATGGTAACTGTATAATCATGATAAGCACGTATTTTTTTAAATGCTTTTAATTTTATTTAAAACGATACCGATCAACAGTCGTTAGTTTTCTACCCCTTTTTGCTTGTAGAGAATTCCCCCCTCCCTCCTCACTTGCGCACCAACAACATTATGAAAACTAATAAGACGTTTCCCTGCTGAGAAACAACAAACGCGTCTTATAACTACACAATACAAATCCAGGAACTTTTCGTTGCGTATTTACATGTCAAATAACGTAGTTTTGACAATTTAATATAATAGCAGGATAACAAATGAAAGACTATTTAAAATATTAAGTAATTGTAAATTAATAACTTCTAACCGACCATTATGTATTTCACTGTTAACGACAAAATATAAATTATTGTTTAAGGTAAGCTTTTGACCAATTACGACCGTTTGATTACTAAAGCCCTTGCCGCACCCCCCCCCCTTGCTAAGCTACTGCTTGGTCCATATTCTAATCTCCGAATTTCTCACAAAATGAATTGAAGAAATGATGGCATGATTTAGTGAATAACTCAGTAAGTATACCATATTAAGCCAGCTCTTAACCGAATGGTAAACGTCGTTGATTTCGGTAAACTTGCTCACGTATTTTATAAGTTGTTTGTTCAATAAATTTAAGGATACATTGTGTTTGAAAGCATGGACATACACAGTGGCGGATTAAGCACAAGAGAGGCCTCAGCCGCAATAAAATTTGGAGGCCCTGTTTCATGGTTAACATACAAACGTTAAAAAATTCCAACTAAAATAGTAAAAATATATACAAATCTGAACCAAAAGCATATGGGTTATATTATATAAGCTATTTTTGAGGTCGGAGGCCCCAAGCGCGCGCCTTATTTTCTTATAGGATAATCCGCCACTGGACATACATGATTTCTAATTTCCTTTCACCCATTTCATTCTAAAAGCGTAGCGGAGGTGATTGGCTAACCATGAGTATCTTGATGAAGACGGGCTGAGCGATTAAATATTGAAATAAGCAGATTTTGCAGAAAAAATTTTTTAGGAGACATGGCTTTTAAAGACATACAACTCGTTACCTATTATGTTAAACCAAAAAATCTTTGCCCTACCTAAAAAATAATATAATAAGTAAAGTAAAATACATTTATAACAATATATAGTAAATGTATATCCGCAATTCTAAGTGTAGCCATTCCGTTAGTAAAGACTTCTCATATTCTAGAAAAAAAACATTAATTCATACGTCAAAAAATGTCGTAATTTTTTTAAAAATAAAATCTAAATTTACACTGTCAATGAAATGTCGACACTACAAAAAAACTATGTTTGTTGAAAATTTCGTGCAGTATATTTTATTCAAATGTCAATTTTGTATGCGCTTTTTTATAACTGAGCTTTTTTCAACAAGATATTCTTGTAGACTTATTATTTCATTAAATTGTAAAAGCTTCGTGTTTTATGTTTCTTTTTTCTGTTCATACTCAAAAATACTCTTGTAATATAATTAATTACGGAGGGAAAGTTCTACACAATATGTAAATAGTCGAAGTTCTAAATTATATGTATATATATTGTAAATATTAACTCTATTGAACATTTTTAATGATTATTCGAGCCAGCCATGTACAATATCATGTTATATTTGAGTCGTCTGGTATCGAAAACAGAACTATCTTATATACGCCAAAATAAAACTAATTCTTTCACATTATTCTGCTGGTTATAGTGTATGGCTAGAAATTAAAAAAATGTTTAAAGATCAAATAAATGTAGTACAAAAACGCAAAAGAAAATGATGCTTTGTATTAAAAGTAGAACTGTCCACGACGTAAGAAACAAAAGTAGAACAGTTTGGTAAATCAGGATTTCGACCAAACACAGAGTTACTTTAAGTGATGTCCCTTACAAATTTTAAGTTGCACTCGTTGATAAGCTATGTTTAAAATTGAGTTTAAATTGATAAATCTCAAAAAGCCAACAAAACGTTTTTCGTTTTTTTCTTGCAACTTCGAAAAATGGATAGTTCTACTTTTGATACTACACGACTCATTTTATATTATTTAACCTACCCTCTCTGAATCTCTCCAAGTCTCATTTTACCAAAAAATCTTTCACCGTTCAATAGACTACTTGTATAGTTTTTTAAATATTCAATTTAGTTGTATTATGTGACAGTTTTACTCTCAACAAAATTTTAACGAACCCCGATCTATAAGGTGCTGGAAACGACTCTCAGGTTTGTTAAATATGAATATTTTATCTTAGTTAAAGTATTTTTTGTTTATAATATGCATAAGATGAATACGTAAATGAGGACTTGGTCTTATTACGTGTGACCGAATTGTAAAAGTTTATTATGGAAACGCTGAAAGGCTCTGACATAAGAAATCCCGACTCTAATCCAATAGGAAATAACGCTTCGTCCGCTCGTCTTTGAGACATAAGGGAAGGCTTACGAGGGATCACCTTGTATGGATTTCCCAGCGGAAGATGCGCGCGCAGCTTCCTCTCCACCCCTTAACTTTTCAGGCAGTTCCCGCCCACAGCTTAGGCCACATTTTGAAGGGCGGTGATGGATTTGTTATATTAAGTAATTGATTCGGTGTAGTGAGGTCACATAAAGGAAACGGCGGTATAATAATACCAGCGAATTTGTCTCTATTTAATTTTATTCTACAAGAAAAAGAGTAAACTAACGTTATATTATTCACCCGCACGCACCCGTCGTTGTGACGGGCTTCATTCTTGGATATCAATTATATCTGGAGTTACTCAGTTGGTATATGTATTGTACCAGTTAGGTATAACAGCATTTTTTGAATATCGGTGATTATTAATATTGCAAATCTAAAGGCAGGACATTGTCCATGTGTTTTAGTTAATAACATTATTTGTATCAGATCGGCATGAATTTATCCATATTTTAATATTGTAATCATCTATCTGACATATAATATATAAGCTATATTATTTATGTACATTTTTTTTTAATTTGCTTATTAATCAGTATTATCAATTAGTTACTTGGCATCTTCTGCCAGTATGGCGATGATTTATTTAGTCACTGAAAGATAAAATCCAATAAATTAAAATTCATTATTTAGCACAACACATTCATTTTTTAATTGTGACTGTTTTTTATAACATTCTTCTTTTAATTATTTTTTTATTACAATGCTTGTGTTTGTATAAGCTATACGAAAATAACAAAACTATTAAAAAATAACTAACACTGTACTGAGCCAACGATAATAAAATTATCATAAAACTTTCACTAACCTATCGATATACTTTTCATAACAATCTTTTATAATATACGTACTTCAGATTCCTTAAATGTAGATCGCATTTGTAAATATTTTGTAAATCTTGAATGAATATATTTTTATACTTTAAACATGATTTTTTTCAACTTCTGGTGTAGCATTAGCATTGATTTTCGGCCCAATGCCTTATGTGTCAAAAATTTTGGAATGTATACATATTTTATGATAAAAGTAATTCATTATCGATACATAATTTAAATATGTAAATAAACTTACAGCTAAAAGATTTGTTATACCACCGATTCCACGCGAGACATTTTTTTCATTAGTTTGTATGTTTCACTTAATATTAATAAAGGGACGAATTGGACTACCGCTTATAATTAAATCAACAATTTAAATTGTCATATTTATTGGAGGTCTCAAGAAAAGTACCTCCAAAATAAACTGAAAATGTGTTTTGTTTGTTTTTTTTATTTTCGTAGAAATTTACCATTACCTCAAGCTGTATTTGCTGACAGAACGTTAAGAATATTCCAATTTATATTTTAAGTTATTAAGAGAAGATTTCTTTCGGTTATTTTCTTTCATTATTGTTTGATGTTTGAAAAGTACTAAATTATTTAACTATTGGTAGGCAAATTGTTAAACAAAAAGAAATAGGACATAGTTTACAAGAAATTGTGATAGTAATTCAAGGAAAACATCCCAGTGAAAGTGTTGAAGCTACGGATAAATTTTGCATCGATTTTTAAGAATATTTTGATTCCAAGTTAATTGACTTTAGCAATTTTAGATTTTATGAAAAGTACCAGAAACGAAATAAAAATTAAATATTTAGATTATCCGTGCGACCTTTTCCACCGTTAACCCAGAAAATCGGGAGTTTACTGTAATATAAATGAAGTCTTGACCATTAGTTATGCTGATGCTTTCAAGTAACAGAATCCTAAAATAATTTAAAAAATATATGATAAATTTACAAGATATATTATTATATATTTTGACACCAAGCTAACATTTTATAAAAATAGTTTTGTAAATTAACTACAATTTTTAAAGTGAAAACATTTTCTTCTGTTACCATTAGATGTTTGTTTCTGAAAATAATTGCCCTCGCAATAAATTTAAAAAGGCGCACTGCAACTGTTTTTCAACAGCAAAATTTTTCTTAAGATAATTAATTTTAGATGATTTTTTTATGATGAAACTCAGCACCAGTGCCTGCTGCAACGTAAACAAAATAACTTACTTAATTATATTAATAACTTAAACTTTTACTCTCGATATTAATGTATGCAGATATTTCGAAATCCACGCAAATCGGGTCGCGTGAAAAAATATATTTATAATTTTCCTGAAATAGCGCAGAGCTTCGGTAATTCGCCACCACGCAGCGCTGCCACATGACATTGGAGAGTTATTATTGAGGTTATGTAGAGCTTCGGTGAGATAACCGCGACGCCGTCCTCAACTTTTATGAGGAGGCGAATAGTTTACGTAAACTGTAATTATTCATTGTGGTATAAAAACACATATAGATGCAACATTACAAAAATATATGTTTAGCTATTATTATTAAATGAAGCTGGATTTTTCATGGCTGTATAGTGATAATTTATGAATTTTGTGATCAGAGTGCAGATATAATATACGTTTATGAAGGTCATGAAAGAATATATATTATAGTCACTTTGATTCATTTGTTAAATAAATTCATTGTTATATTATTTACAGTTCAAAATGAAAAGTTGGCTTAAATGTTCCAAGAGCAGATTCATTAACAAATGCTTGTATAATGACAAAGCCCCACAAATAGCCATTTTTTATCGCATGTGTGTTGAAAGTGGAAATTATTTTAACGTTTTCTTTCTAGACTTAGAATTCTGTCAGCGATTTTTTCCTTTAATATGTCTTTTTATAGCACACAGAATTGCCCACAACGTGACACCATTTCTTCATTTTGGGTGGACAATGATCTTTGTTTGCCCTTACCCTTCATATGTTGAAATTTTAAATCTTAATCTTTTTAAGTCTATTCATTTTTTTGTCATCTAGATATTGAGAGAAGATTCTTTTCCATTAATTATCATTGTGTCCGTAAGAATACAAAAAGAATAATTCATGAATTGAAGTCCCATCAATCAAACCATCCCCAATATCCAACGCGTACATAATTTTATTAACGAATATATGTATAGTAGGGATTCTGTGTCGATACGTCAAGGGACAAAAGTCTCGGGACTTGTCGGGTTTTTTTGCTGTCTTGAGCCCCGGGACTTTGTAGTAAAATTTCCCTGGAATCGAAACTGGGATTTAAAATGTGCTAATAAATTGTACATTTTAATTTTTAAAAAACAATTCTTGTAGTTAAGAAACCCTCAAAAGGACTGATGTGTATTAAATGAAAATAGGTATAAGAGAGGAGCTCCAAGAAAAACGTAACTGTATACAAAATATAACTGCAGCAAAAGCAAATTACAGAATATTAAAATTAAATGTTTATACCCGATGTTGTTTTGTTTACAAATATTTTTAAAAATACAAAGGTAACAATGTCTCAATAGAACAAAAAAGCTCTAAAAGCTGTATTGTGAAGTTGCGGTCATAAATTTACTCCTGACTGCGGCCGAATTCATTGATAATTTTTCAATACATGTACCGTTATCATCCCTTTTTAGTAAAAATCAACCTTAACCATTTCATATATTCATCACATAAGAAAAATAATATTTATTAAATATTGTATGAAAAAAATGTGATTTTTACTAGTACGTACTTTCAAAAGGCGCCGAGTGTATGTAATACATACAAATATTTAATTTGAATAAATTTATAATTTTATTGAAGGGAAAATAAAAGTCTCGAGTCCCGGGACTTTGAAAACGCCGAGACTTCAGAATCCCTAATGTATAGGCTTTCTTCGGGAATCATGATTTGATTTGAAAGAAGGATAAGACTAGAACAGGACCAGTGGCTACACCCAGTTATTAAGTGATCAGAAGGATGGGAGGAGAGGAAATTATGTGAACTGACATCACAAACACCCATTCTTCACACACAACTTTGAATTGAATAATTCTCAAATTCACTATGATCTTACCGGGTATCGAACCCAGATCTGCGTGAACGGTAGAGCAATATCTAGCCAACTGGACCACAGCAGGCGAAAAATAATATAGAAGACCTTATATCAAAAATATTGATACAACTTAGTCTGAATACTTCTGATCTCGCTTTTACCGATAAGATAGGAGAAAAATCGAAACATTTCAGTTATATTCATATGTTTGCAGTTAAAACTATTAAAAGTGTTTCTTTTTAATTCAAAATTATTCTAAGTGGAGCGATATAGCTTTTTATGACTTATCTAACACTATCGAAAAGATTGAATATTTTTTTGAATATTTATTTCTGAAGTTTGGCATTGATCTCATTCTATACAATGATCACCAGTGTCGGAAAATAATTTGTTAAAAGTGGTATTTTTAAGCGTCGCGAAAATCCGTGACACAATGTAGAACGCTCAACATATCGATCAACGTGAAAAAAGATTAAGCAAAACAAGTCTTGATATATGTATTTAACTGTTACACTGAACAACTACGACAACATATTATACTAGACGAGAATTGTTTGATTGGCCAAAGAAAATATTAAATGTCTTTTTATATGTAAAATATTTTGAATACAAAACAATTCAGATATTTTATTATGTTTTGAAAAATTTTAAACATTTGTTTTTTTCGCGCATCACAATTGGTATGTTAAGTTTTCATCATTCAACCTTTTTCGGCACTCCGATTTTGCGGTTTTTTACGTTTAGAAAAATGATTCGTAACAATATGTGTTGCTAAATGCATCTATAACTCACATTGCCAGTTCCCTTAACCGTTTGAATACCACGCAAATAAATCATTAATATGTCCCAGAGATACTGCGTGTTTTTGAGAAAAATAATTTTGCCTAATACACACTCGAATTCGATATTTTAAAAACCTATATTGACTCAGTATAGATGGCACTACAAAATATTGCTTATATTCTATTAGAATACCAGGTATTTGATTTTTTAAATGTCTTGGACATCCGTGTTCGCTTGCATATGTTTCGGACACCTGTGTCCGCTTGGTATTCAAGTGGTTAATTTTAAAATTTATCCTCTAGGATACATTTTTTATAAAATTATGGTATTTTATTCCCTTCGAATATGGCTATCATTTTTTATTAAAGATCTCTATTTGTAAATATTGAAGCATATGTATATTAAGTTTGCCCTATAACTCATAAAGGGCTAAGAAAATAGTTTACATTTCCAAGATTCGCCTGCTCGGTAGAGCAAACTCTGACCAACTAGCCGCAGAGGGCGACAACTTATAATATTTGTTTAAGGGTGACATAGGATCATTTTGTCATTATAAAATAAAATGACATTTCAACAATAATAATCGTAAACATATGAAATTTAATACGCATTGTGAGTAATACAATTTTACAGGCATTAGCAATTACGAAAACTAAATTACATACTAGAAATTTTAGATCGAACAATTGTAAAAGGTATAAAATGCTGTGGGGTATGCTTTTAAGCAATACGAATCTACAAAAATGCTTACGAAACAAATACATTGTCAATATTATTCCATACTTTATTGCGACGCGTTTCAATTACACCCCTGGTTAATTAAACACGAAATTATGTACTTTCGTCTCAAAATAAAACCGAGATTCGGATACAAGGTTAGCAGAACAGATTTTTCATCAGCGAGAAAATGGTGGATAGTATGTTAATTTCCTAATTTTCTCTAGCAAATATTACATTATGCGAGCTGACAATACATTCACATACCTATGTAGAAGTGAAATGGCGGCTTGCAAAATAATCTTTTTTATTTAATACACATACAATACTAAAATACATTTCAAAATATGTTCATATTTTTTCACACTTGAAAATCAGCCAACATTTTTTGTCATATTACTCAAAGAGAAAATAAATAATTATCTTAATACTGAAGCGAGAACAATTGTCAAGTGTTTCGGAAAGAATATTTATTATTATTTAATGAAGACGGCTCGCGAATTTTCCGACATTTGCTTGAGTAATGTTTGTTAATAAATTTTACTATGAGAATAGACTGCCGTTCATAAATGGAGAAATTTTTATCGTATTCGTTCAGAATATTATGCAAATTTCCGACTACTAATAGAAAATTCAACAAAAGTTTTCCTGACAACTATTCAGTCTGTTCAAATAGGATAATCATAGAAGAATGAATCTAAGAAAGGACTGCTGATTATCTTTCTAGTGTACTTAACGTTGTATACAGTATACACCACCATTCACTACAGTTTAACAACTTTTTTCTTGACGCATTCCATTTAAAAACTACGTTAGTCATTGGTGGGCTGCCAATACATTGACAAAAGCTCGCTTAATCTCAATTCGCAGTGTTATGTCAAAAGGGTGAATTTTTTAAAATCATTCTTGTCCAATATTATGTAATGATTATTTAAGCAATCGAATGTTAATAAATACATATATATTATGTAAATAATCAAAATCAATAACTGCAAATGTACTGCTAGTAATGTAGTTAAGCATTCGTAGATTATATGTATATGATTAGGGCGTCCAATCCCGGAATCCCGTCTATTTTTATCATCCTGAAATTCCGGGGTCGTGTTAGTACTAATCCCGAGACTTCAGGATTGAGAATATGATGCACAAAATTCTCGATAATTTTATAAAAGGTCTGACTTTTTTGTCATTTTGGGAAATTCGGTAAATTCCTGGGTTTTTGAAATTGGACAGTGCTAATTTTTTTTGAAATCCATTCTAAAAATATTTATGGTAGGTCTGACTGCTTGATCTTAAAATATTGTTTTTTTTTATTTAACATTCAATGTAGAAGATCTCGATGACACACCAATCATTGCAGAAAATGTGCTGGGTATAGTTTAAGCTGACTATTTTCATTGTTTAATTAACAATGCAGCTTAAAATAAGATACAAGAAAACAAAATCCTACACAGAGGACAAAAATATTCAGTGCCAAATTTATCTATATGATTTTTTTCCAAAACAAAGTTATTTTGGATATCCGGTCTGTGGAAATCAATTTATTTTAACGTTTCATCTAATGCGTATTACTTTTAAATTATTTTAGTAAAAAAATAAATCACGTCAAATGTCCTTCGATTTTTTATTCGAATTATATTTTCAAATTTAAATAATATTTTTCATTTCAAAATATAATCGTTGTTTTCGAAGCTTTATTGCATATAAAATGAAACTGTTTTCATGTTTATAAAAATATATTCCAAGCTGAAAAAATAAGACATCATTTTAATGACGATTAATGGTAATGCTGACGCTATTTAACACTAGCTGTAAACCCGTTCCCTCTAATGGAATAAACTTACTGACGTGAACAATTAAATGCATACATACTTATCGAATATACCAGAAGTTATAAACTCACTAGATTCTCTAAATGTAAAATGTGTTTATGAATATATATTATGTGAATAGTTAAATAAAATTTAGGTTTATAAATAATATTGCATATTCAAATTGTAATTAATTGACAGAAAGAATCGACAATGAAAACTGAAAATTAATATTGAAAACGAACAAGACTTTAAACCAAAATTTAACAATTTGAAGCTCACGTTATGTTATTATATTCTTAGAAAAAAATAGTACTCTACAATGGTCAACTAACAATACATTTAATATCTGAAGGACTTTTAAAATGGAAGTCGGTTTGCCTCCAATAGCACATTTGTAGATTGGACATTTTATGATTACTCTGCCTGTGGAAGATTCTAACACACTTTCCCTTAACGTTAATAGTCTTCCATCCATCACCTTATTGGTAATGTTAAATATATATATTCATGCTCAGTTCATTAATTGATATATTATATTTTCAAGCTTTGAAAAAACAATAATTCTCTGCTGTTAAAATACAAACAAACCATTTATTAAATACTCTAACCGAAACATGTCTCAATTAGAATTTTTCTTTTTATATTTACACGCTAAAATTTCTTCCGCTTAGTGACCACAAGAATAATTACTCTCTGGAAACAGGTTAAAGTCTTACATTTATGTTGAATTCTTTACTTTTAAACGTTTTCGACATTTTGAATTTTCTGGCGTTCGGTAAAAACATCTGGACTGTCAAAATTTCTAATGGTGTTTGTACTCTTTTACTTTTACTAGTAATTTTCGTTTACTATAAGTCTATACTTTCAAATATTTATATATTGTTTTGTACGTACGTATTTTGAATTAAAAATAAATTAATATAGTCGCCAAATGAGAAAAAGAATAAATATACTCTTTAATATAAGTATATGGTAGGTGCATACCATTTTCTTTTATAATTTATTACTAGAATGTCTTCATTTATCAACGTAACGAGAAGTTCTTCTAAATTTCATTGATTTCCTGAAAAACATTTCTACACGCATGTAAATGTATTTCAGTATTTCTTAGAAGAATAATCAAATCTCCGGATCTGTGAAAAGACAATGTTTTGTAAATACTTTCTTTCGTCGATTCATTCGAGCGTGATGACGTCAACCACGTTATATGGTTGTGTTGATCTGTAATAAATTACGTTCACATGCGCATCAAATCAAATTTATAACACAGCGTTTGAATTTGCTGTCAAAAGCGGCCAAAAGGAAAAGATACTGACGTATATATTTTCTCCTACGCGCGAAATAAAACGACAAGATGTTACAGATTTACGTTTATGCTCAATTTCTTTTGCTGATCCTTAAAAGGACTTGCTTGTTTTTTTTATAACGATTAAATACCTTCGCAATTTGTTCATTTAACTTCGTAATATATTTTGTATAATGAGTGTAAATATTTTGTATCTTAATTTATTTGTAACATACAATTGATTATCAATGTGGTTATTAATATTTTAAATTATAAACCGACGTTCATTTTTACAAACAAGTATCCTTTTGTCAGTTTGTTCTTGTAATTTATTCAGAATTTTAATACATATATATTCGATTAACTCATATCCCAAAAAATACGTATTTTAAGTTGTATTTAACATTATACAAAAATGTTGGTAAAAAAAATATTTGGCCAATAATATGACCATGTGTTATGTTAAGCATGAAGTGCCGGATGGGATGGATAGGAACGTCTTTGGTTTCTTGCTTATTAACTTCCTCAAATATATTGAAGACAAAACTGAAGAGCAAGCATTCAAAACGTGATTTGTCACACAAATACAGAGCTTGGGAAATGATAATTTGAGTGTTGGAGAAATCGTGGTTTGCTCGAATGTGTCAAGTTTATGACTTAATTTTTATGGACTATAAGAACTGATTTTAAACGATATTTTTCAAAACTTGTGACAAATCACTTTTTGAATGTTTGCTCCTCAACTATTCAAGTGGTGTTTTATAGCTATATAAAGCGATAGCAACCGCGATAGAATAAAGTACATCTATGTGTCTCCTGAAAATTTATACTTTTTAAAATACGAGATTATAGAAAGTTACCGACAATCAAAAAATATCATAAAACCTCTGATTCTAGTTTCGTTAATACCGGATGCACAATCCCTAATACAAACGAGTTATCTACAATAATTGTAGAAAAGCTTTCCAACATACGAATCTTGCGTTCGAATTTCTGGCAACCAAGGTACATAAAACTATAAGCAAGTCTTTGGACATTATTATAAATATGTCGCCTAATGTGTAACGTTAAACGTCATAAAATCGTTCAAAACATCCGCTATCTAGAAATGGACCTTAATCATGTCAAGATGTGTTTACAAATGGTGTTGAAGATTGATATTAATGTCACTAAATATTATTTTCAAATACTATTTACCAATAAATAAAAACATTACTATTTTTCGTGAAATATAAATACCACTTTATTTTGCTGCAGCTTTTTAACGCGTGAGTATAATTTTCAAGTTTTCAATACTGAAAAATATGCTAAATATAAAAAAATAGTTTTCTCGAACATCCAAAAATATTATTCGTCAACTTGTAGGGATGACTTCACTGTCAATACTTGGTGGAAAGGCATTATATTAAGAAAGACACAATATTCCTTTATACTTATTTCCACTTTAATTTATCAAGATCATGACCGGTTTCGCTCATGGCGAGCTATATCAAGTGATGATGCTCCCCATGAGCGATTATTTGTCGTGACATACAAGTTAAGCTTATTTTTATTGCAGCTTTTATATCACATACATACATAAGTATATTTTTCATATTTATAGTAATTTTCTCATTTTTAGTTTTTTTTCCTCTGAAAAATTTCGTAAATCTCTAAAATCATTAATAAAATGAATCCCGATCGTCATCTTGATTAGTAATATTACTGTTATTATAATGTAAGTTCACTCATGCATTTGAATGCCTGGAGATACCGAAAGACGAAACACATGTCGTTAGTAACAAAACGTATAGAAATGTACAAAACTCAAAATTGAATATATTCATTACATTTTTCAAGCTTTAAGGAAATTTCCGTCAAATTGAGAGGATGGGGTGAATGACCGACTGTTTAAACAAAGAGGGCTCTTATGAGCCATTGCACCTGGCTACTTTTATTTTACATAATTCATGAACAAAAAAAAATCTACGTCAGCACTTTTATTATTATTTATTCGAAAAAAAGTTTTTTTTCATTCAAGTTTATAGAAGCGTCCGTAGTATGATGATCATATAATTAAAAAAAAAAAAACATATTCGGTCTTTTGGGTGCCAGATATTTTTTATATTTGATGTAAATAAAATTTAATTTTAGATTTCTCTTTTCTCAGAGGCCTCTTGTTTTAAAATGGAATTATGTTTTGTTTTTGTTAGTAAATTTGGTAAAAGTAAATCCATAATTTTGGATAGTATAAATATAGTGGTACTTGTTATCCGGTCGCATTAGAATAATTTTTAATAAAAGTATTCAGGGCACTTTTGGGCGCAATAAACATCTGTGGCCACTTAAAATACATACGAGTGCTTAAATTACTTAACCTAACCTAATCTAACAAATATTTTGTCCTCATAAAAAAACTAAATTTTTATACCCTTGAATTGCAATCATACCCTCAGAGATGATAAGATAAAAGAAAATGTAAAACAATATAAGTATTACTCGCTATTTTTAAAAGCTTCAGCATTTTTTTTTTATAAATATCACATAACAGCCACGTGCGCTCTAAATTGATATCGAGTGACATTGTTTGATTCTCCTTGGGTTTATCTTGTATAGTTTGATAATTTAAAAAAACAGGCATGCTCAAATTAATATACTTCGGGTTATTGCTCACACTAGCCTTGTATGTAAATACAAAAACATTAATTTAAGTGACATCATGTATCGCATATGATTATTACTTTGTTATGTCATTTCTTCGATATTTAACTTGTATTCATTAATGAATAGATATTAAATTGCATATAACATTTAGCCAGAATATAAAATCGTCACTTCTATTTGTGATCCTTATAATGCATAAACAAATTTTCGCCATTACTCCTTATGACGCGGGTTCCTAATATTTTTCGAATAGCGAACCCATTCAAAATAACCTAGTAACCTAGGACTTTTCCTGCCGCTTTTTCACGATTCATATTATTTTATCTTTTGACAACACATAAACAATCGTTTTCATCTTCAAAAGAGTGAATATTCTAACTTTAAGGCATTAAAAAGACTTCAAAATTAGTAAAAGGTGTTGATTTCACAGATCACAGAAAATTCTGGATACATTTAAAGAAATTTAGTTTTTCCTAGCGTAGTTTTTTCTTCTACCGCAAGTTTAGCAATATTCCCCCGCAATAAGCGTTAGCAATAACCCGTCATCATTTTTGAAATTCTTATCGGTATTCAGTTTACTCGTCCAGACTGAGAAGATTTTCAAAGCAGCAATATAAAGATTAACTTTCCGATTCCAGTAATTCAGTCTTCAACTGCGCGGAAACAAAAATGAATGTTGTAAAAATAAATTTATGATGGATTAAATGTTTTCCCATAAACACAATTGTCCTGTAAGACATGTAACCGAATGACTAACGTCGTCCTTTTCGGCTGTGGTGACAGCCTCTTTTCTAAAATGGTTTGTGGGCTTGTGTTTAAAGTGCTTGGTAATCTTTGATGTCTACACTCTCTCTCAAATAATCCATTTAAAAAATGGGACATAGAAAGGGTAAGTAGTTATAGTATCATTAATGTAATGTCATATTGTCATTTTTATATCTTCACTATGCCCAAAAGCGAGGTTTAGCGAAGTTATTAAATTACATATTTAGAAACAAACGAATCGAATTTTTAATGAATCGCGAGCCACTGATTTGACGACAAGGTTTAATCGCATCAATACGACCATCAAATTTAAATGCGTCATTGAAATAATATTCAATTTTCACATTGTATTATAATAATTTGATTTCTTGGCATCAACACTTTTAACCTCTGTAAATCACCATTGCGCCTGTGTATTATTATCTTATTCAGCATCACAGTTAATTATAAACGACCTCTGAAAAGGAAAAACCACATCAATTTGTATATTTTTTATGGATTTATGCCATTGCCAGCTGTTGCTTTTTACGTACAATAAAAAAATCTTAGATTTAATTCAGTTTGTCTAGCTCAGGAATCGTTAAACCACAGCTCAGGAGCTGCTTGTGGCATTGAGGTACACGTGTCACTCTTCAATAATGTAAATCGTGAAAACAAAACTAACACATAAAATAATATAACAATTATTTTGAAGCATAATCATTCAAAGAGTATAATACTAAGAAGCTGTTCCTCAAATTGAAATTTGAAATTGATATGTCGAACATACCACAACGTTACACTTAAATACTTTGGGCATCAATAATTAAATTTGTTTGGAAAAATGTTTGTACATTTTCTACCATTGATTTTCAATATATTATGATTGTCGGCTTCATGTTACAGTGGTTAACGTCGTTAGCTTCCATGCCAGACCTCATGGGCTCGAATATCAGTACGAACAGCATTTTTTCAATCGATTTATTGATTTCTGTTCGAAGGCATAGATGTATTTGACTAAAAATTTCCTCGCACCCTTCTAATCTTAAAATAGCGAGAGCGATTAGCTTACCACTAGTCCTGTTCTAACCATATCCTTAATAAAAAAGAGAGTTTGAGCAACTGGATAACAAGTAGTTATCGTAGAACAGTGGTGGCGAACCTACGGCAAGCGTGCCCGAGGTGGCACGTTTAAGAATTTGGATGGCACGCGAGCGATTTCCAAGTTCATTTTTTCCCAAGGTAAAAAACAATATTTTTTATATTTAAAAAAAAAATACTGCTTGGGCACGCCACACAATCGAAAAATATTTTTTGAGGATTTTGGCACGCGGACCCGAAAAGGTTCGCCATCCCTGTCGTAGAATATTTCTGTTGACAAACCTTTATTTGGAGACCATATGCTCCACATTGGGAGCGAACATGGATAGTAAAATGATTGCTTCAGAAAATTTTAGAATAACAAATAAAAATAAATTATTTACTAACGAAAAAGTCTAAATCAATTTTCCACTCGCATTTTTAGCTAGAAGGTTGACGACTTCTGATCAAGCGTCTAGCAAAATTTAACTAGTAAAATGAATTAAGCAAACATGACATTCAGAGATTTATAGAAAATTTCCATATTCTTTTATACAATTTTGTCTCTTTCGATAATCTGAAAATGTTTTGTAGTAATTATCGATCATAAAACTTTATACATATGTATATTACTAAAAATTGTCAGACGAAGATAGTTTTATCTTAAGCATAGTCATAACTAATGTACGAAGACTTTTATGAGCAATAATATATCTATTTTCAGTTGGCTACACTAAAGCTTTCCGTAGTCGACTTATACAATATATAGATACAGTAATTAATGTCATTTATTTCATATTTCTTGACGCTTAATTACTCATTTCGCAGAAATTCATCTTCAGTTACACTCTTACAGTCAGTGGCGTCCTGTGGGACTTAGGGAAGTCAGGTTAATCCCTTCACGCAACTTATTCGAAGGGGTGACAAATTGTTAACATAATATCAATCAAGTATATACCTACGTAGGAGTTGTAGATATAATGTTTTCATTTTTTTCTTATTCGTCTTCATAAAGCATAAGATTTCGGGGTATCTCTTAAAAATAAGAATAGTGATATTTTAAATAAATTAGTGAATTATTACCATTTTTGATGAGTCAACGAAAAAGGATTTGTACGGCCATTTTGTCTTGACAAGAATTATATTCAACATGATCATACAAAATTAAATTGCACTGTTTTATATTGCATTTGCGTATATAATTAAGAAAATTCAATGACACTTCAAAATGTACTTTGTAGAAAACTAAATTATTTACTCAAAATTACTCTTCGGTATTTTAAACATGCCAATTTAACTGTTAAAATTATTAAAATAATATAAAACATAAACAGGACTTTTTTACAACCACAATTCATTCTGATTATACGTTGCATTACCTCCAAGGCCGCAGGTTCTCTGGCCCTAAAATATAATAAGGTGGGTAAAAAAGGCATGTTTGCCAAAATAAATTCAGACCACATACGGAAGAATGTCCACTGCAAGATTATTTTTTTTGTAATATTGTTTTTAAATAATAGATCGAAGTTTCTGTTTATTTTATTTAAAGTTATTTAATATCGACTACAGAAAGTAATACACAAAGTATTTTTTAGTAGCGCAAACTATAATGTATTTTAAACAACCCTTCATGAAGATTTTTCTTTTTAATGGTAGCAGAGGAATTTTAAAGAAATCTTCGTGGCGGATTTTAAAAAAGAGTCACTGCTCGCAGCTGAACACTGAAAAACGAAACAAAACGGACGGTCGTGACATACATTGACATAACTCTAAATGCTGCGAGAGAAGCGACCTGCAGTCAAAAAGAAGCGATCTATTTCTGTGTGCGTATTGCAGGTGAAATTCCCAAGTGAGTCACACAACGGGAATGGCATGACTGAATCCACGCTAATTTGCACCGAATTTTGTTTACACTCTAAAAGAGAAACGTTCTTCAATTCGCTATACTCTAAATATACTTATTTGTGTACTTCGATAGCTCACTGCTAAAATAATTCAGCTGATGTATTCATGAACTTAAAAAAATAAACATCATTAAAATAATATTTTTTTAAACAAACCTTTCTTATCTACAAAGTCGTGTGCTTGAATCAGGCAGTGTTAGCTTTGCTAAATAAAAATAAAACTATAAGATTAGATACAAAATCTCAATATTAAAACGATGTTGAAAGTGATTGATGTGTAGAGCTCTTTCCTGTTTAAACCATCTGGTGGACAAATCCAATCAGCTTTAAAAAGTAACAGGATATCTTAAAAATCATCCACTAATACATACCAGAATAGTACAAGATATTTTTTGACCAAATTATTTAATCGATTCGATTGTTACCTGTATCCCACTCATTCATTCACACTTTACCTGAGCTAGGCTAGACTTTATCTTAGGCGTTTGTTGAAGTATTATAATATATCCATGTTCATTAAAGCCTGAATATGCAGAAAGCCGACACCGCTTTATAAACGAACAGAGACCAAACTAACTTAGACAAAGAAATATGAAACAGTGAAAATATTTTATTGATTTTTAACACGAATTTTCAGTCGAAAGAATTTCAATTGATAAAATTACTAGCTGTCCGGATTTATTCCGTAATTAATTTCATAAATGTAGGTAATCAAATCTATACAATAGAATTATTTAATAATAAAATGTATTTGAGTTACATAATCGATATAAGTCGAAACACTCATTAAGATTTTTATATTTATTTATATATTATAGACAAATTTATTTAAAAAAAACGTTTAAAATATTGTCAGGTTGGAAAAACCCAATATTTATTTTGGTTCGTTGTGTATAATATGTCGTAGGTAAGATATCGCTTGAATATTATTGTCGGTTGTTTCGCAAAGCTTTTTTTAGCATTTGCTATTTTTCTGTGATGCAAGAGTTAATAATGATAAACATCGTCTCTAGTGTTACTGTGAATGTAGAGTATGTAGACTGTGAGAGAATATTCATTTTATTATTAGCTTTGATGTGGCCGTGAATATCTCACGCCAGTTATCAATATACATTTACTTAGGACTCCTGCGTCACACAGTTCCAAGCCATGCCGCGGCTCAAATACGAAATTTAACACATTACCTCCTATTAAATTAAATATTCCGTTTCTGTTAATAAATTTCCCTGCCTTGTTAAGTGGTTGTCTATGGGCTCATCTCTTACATTCGAACATGCATGTCAAATGCGAGGATTGTGTTTTTTCAGTTGATTTTGTATTCTTTAACCACTTTAAAGCTAACGACCCACCAGTGTGTCGCATACCTACTAACTACACACGCTACCCACCAGTTTGTTCTCATTATTACGACGTCGATAAATATTTTTTAGGGTTTGCATCATTAAAAAAGGGTCCGACATCTCTTAAGGACTCACAAAATGAATATTAAGTTTTCCTTTATTAGTTTTTTAGAAAATTGCTAGCTTACAGGACAAAAAACGTTATTTTTTTCTAGCTGTTAACGGGTTAAATATGTTTTCAACATCTACAAGTTTCTATGTGCGAATATTACTGTGTTTTCCATGGATTAGACCAATACAAATTCTTACCTTACAGCCTGATAAAACTGAAGTTGAAAAACGAATATCTCGATTTCAAGAGTTCTTGATTGACCTTCTTTTGTTTGATATTAAACTTGCAAGTATGTTTTGTTTTTAAGTCATAAAATACTGCTACTGGTCCGTGGTCTACATTGATTATTGGTAATCAAAACAAAAATACTTTACATATTTTCACTCGTGCTTGAATCAATTCAATATATAAATATATGTTTTTATTTAAATTAACAGATACTTTCAAAAGTTTTTTATACTTAATCAAACCTACGCCACACTGATAGTTGCCAGTGTACCTGCGTTATTCTACTATATTAACCGTACAGAAAGTTCTATGAATAATGAAATACGCTTAAAACATAAAATCTTCCATAAAATGAATATTAAAAAAATTAAAACCATTTCTTCTCTTAATGTAAGGTGTATGGAAGAACTAAATATTATAAAGTATTTCAATGGCATAGCCTTAACGTAAATTCTGGTAAATCAATTGCCTAACCTCAAACAAAAGGTTTATAATATAAACGCGCGCTTGAGGCCTCCAAATCCCAGGGGGCTCAAAATAATTTAATACATAATATAACCCATGCACTTTTTTTTAGATTTAATTTATTTTACAAGAAATTTCCAGTCGTTTTGATGTTATCCGTAAAACATGGCCTCCTAATTTCGTTGCGCCTAGGGCCTCTCATGCTCTTAATCCGCTACTGCATAAACTGTGACAATGCTTTACTCATTTTGAACGAACTTTTAAGTCGTCACCAACACAGATCACTGTAAAAAAATATGAAAGATTATACAAGTATTTTCAATATAACCCTACTCTAAAAAGTCCTCAAAGACAATACTCGAAAACTAACAATTGTGATATTTTGGTAATTTAATTAAGTGACCCTTTTTTATTATAAAATGATTGTGTGAAGTAAAATAACGTAAGCAATGTCACTTTGTTATAATAAATAGTAATCTTTAAATGTACCCAATAAATTGAATGATAATTATGGACGATATTCATCAGTGATAATGTGTTAAAGGAACCGCCGTAGACAACGAACACTCGACGTCTTCACAGCATCTTGGCTGGCGTTCCGCCCACCGCCGGGCTCACTTGGCGGGAATCCATTTATGGCAGCCATCTCGTGTTGCCGCGCCGACGCCATCTTGCCATTTTTCCCGCAAAATCTTGTAGTTCGGCCGACTGCGATCGAATGCGCAAACATTATCACACCGAAATAGAATTTGATTGATGAGTTCAATTAGAAATTCTGCATCATGCTTGCTCAGCTACGTTGTGCTATCCTATTAAAATGTTTCAAACATTTTCATATGGAGATGAAAAAGAAATATGACTGCTTCGGACATCGAAGAAAACATTTTTCGTTGCTTGGAAACCCTTTATATTTCTTTCAGATATAATTTATCCAGAAATACTTGCATATCTGTAATAAAAATAGTCTAATTATATTATTTGATTTAGTGAAAAATTGTTTCATGATGATTAAACCTTCAAAAGATTCAATTCACAACGAAAAAATAGCTCCAGAATTTGTCTATACAACTGTGTAGAAAAAAGTTACATACTATTTCGGATATTATGACACGATGCTGCTAATGTAATGCTTTCTGACTTACCACAAAACAGCTAACTGTAATTTATAAATTATATTTTTTTTTACCATGTCCGCTCCCAATGTGAAGCATATGGACTCCTAATGGAGTTTATCTCAACAGAAGTATTTCTACGAGAACTGCTTGTTACTCAATTGCTCAATCTCTCTTTTTCCAAAGAGAGTAAGAATAGAAGGATAGGGCTAAGGCCAGGACTAGTGGTTAGCTAATCGCTCTCGATACGCCCCGTTCATAGGATAAGATGGGTGAGAGGGGGAAATTCAAGACATCACATACATTCATGCCTTCGAATAGGAATTCATAAATCGATTGAAAAATCAATTTATAAAGCTGTCCGTACTGGGATTCGAACACGTGACCTTCGTAGTGGTAGCCAACGACGTTGACCACTCGACCACACATGCGGCAAAATAATTTAGATTTATTTATTTTAATAGGAAAAATATTTATGTAAGAGTTGGTGAATTAACATATGTCGGTCTACGACACCTACGCTTATGATTGCTACGGCGTAGCGATAACACTGATGTTGTTATAATAGATTGTGTATGATAGTTTCGGTACATTTTTCTACGTTGCTTATAAAAAACTTTAAGATGCTACAAATTAATATAAATGCTTAATTTTTTAAGTCACCAATAAACTGAAATATTTTAGTGTATTAATTTTCCAATTTTGAAATATTGAAGTAAAAATATATCAGCAATCGAAAAATATATCGATGTTATTCGATTGTAAGTTTTCAAATTGAGGTTTTCGTAGATAATCATTTGAAACATTCCAAACATCATTGTCACATTGCATCTATTTTTATATATCTGTATAATACTTACGTGTCACGGCTCAACACGTGTTTCTTTGTCCAATTCAACTTAACTTAGAATTTTTCTGATTTTTGTTTTTGTTTTATTTAAGCCCAGGCTTGAATCATTCAATCTATTTATATTTTGAGCGCTGAAACATTTTCGATTTAAGCGCTCTTTTATCAAGAGTAAAAGTAGACTATTTTGTAATGCTAAATTCTATAGAAACAACAACAGATACTGATATTATATGCACCTTAAATCTAGAGATTGTAATACCGGACGAATTAATCAATACCAGCATTACAAATAATGTTTAAATAAAACAAAAAGTACGCCGAATTGGGATCGAAATACCAAGTGTGTAAATCAAAATCTGTATTTCGATGTTTCATATAAATAACCGAAATTAAAAAATATATCTTAATCATAAAATCGGGTGATTTTCTTAAATGACTTACAGTTTCTTAAAATAATAATACACCATTAAAAAGTGTCATCAATTCTGTAACCTGTCAATATTGATACAAATCTTGGTAGATTTGAAATATTTCGATTCGTCACGAACAATTTTATTAAAATATGTAATGATCTTTATACAATCCAATCAAAACTGTAGGACCGGTATTTTTTGAATTTTCATAACCGGTATTTCGGTATTGAAAAAACACCATGAATACCGAGATGTATTGTGATCCTTATCAAAATACTCTCTCTTTGTTCGGGATATTTTTACATTTTTTTTTTGAAATTCCATAACCTAATGAAATGAAACATATCTTTCATTTGTCTGTGTTTACTCTATATTTTTACGGTGTTTTTTGCACAGCTTTTCGTTTCACCCGTGGTGAAAGAGGATTGGGTATATATATTTAGATATTTGATATTTTCAATTATATTTTACGTGTCAATATATTTTTTAATATCCTTTTCATAACTATACTTTTCATCGATCAAAACATTGGGTTTATCAATTTGTTCGTAGTAGAAATATCGCATCATGTTTTTGTTTATTTATTATGACTATGCAGTTTTTAATTGCGGGAGTAAATTGTATTTAACAGATGAACTGTAAAATAGTTGTGCATTGCTGTCAACTACAATGGCATGTATTGTTATTTTGAAATAAATATAAATGTACATATCTGTGTTTGATCATTTCAAATGTACATATGTATAAGTGTTAATCATGTTCATTAGCAATGGGACTTAATATACATCTAAGATATAAATATATATATAATATTATAATAAAAGCTAAAAACTAATAATTTATTTTTAACAAGCATATCTTCATGATTTTTTACAGGGCTGTGGAGTCGCGTAAAAAAAGACGACTCCGACTCCGACTCCAAGGATTTTTTTCAATAATTTCATTTTAACTTATATATATGTATACCATCAGATCATCTTTAGTCAGCCAAACATGAAATGTTAACACTTTTGACTATTTTGTTTAAATACACATCATTAAATATATTTTTCAAAAAAAAATCGAGCCGCTCATTTTTCACGACTCCGACTCCGACTCCACAGCCCTGATTTTTTACATTGATTTATATATCCATCAAATCTGCAGATACGTCTTTAAAGTTGATTTTTTTATTGGATAAAGATTATTAATAATCAAAATGTCTTTGATTTCTTCATTCTATTTAGATTTTAAATATTTAATCGTGGAAAGCAGTTTGACATTAGCAAATCTTCATTTGTTTCAAATGAAAATTGTTTGAATTTAGAACGTGATATAATTTCAAACTTTTTCTGTCTTTCTGAAACATCATAGAGAATCGTAGGAAATGCTAATATTTCGAGCGATTTTGAATTGATTTATATAAATAGAATAGAAAAATAATAAATATTACGTAACGTATGTATATTTCTTATGATACAGGCTAGTGCGAAAATTATACGATATATTATTTCACATTAGATTAAAACATGTCAGCTGTCATAAATAATGTGGTAATGCTAATAATTTTCCACAACCTGCCAACTTTTCCCCAATCTGTCCATCGGAAATTGGCAACACCCTGTTATGTGGAAATAAACTTTATTATTTTTAAAGTGGCACGTGTTGATAAACGGAAGTTATTCAATTGAACTATAATAACAACAATTGCTCTTGCTCTGAATGAATATTTATCAACGCACCGAGCGAGCTAAACTTCTTTTGATCAATTGTTAATTGTCACCTATGGGTGTAAATCTTGGATAAAAATAACACAATGATTACCATAATTGTTGGTTTATTTTAAGAAAATCATAAAAATAAATGGTTAAATTTGAAATGTTACTTGTTTCTTCATCATTTTAGGAAATTACTATAGGTGTATTTTAGATATATAGAATTTTAAAATGAAATAAAACGCACAATAATCGTCGTACTGGCCATTGCGTTGGCTTTATTGGAAAAATAAATGTATGCCATTAGTGTTAGAAGAAAGCGCAATCTTTGTGGCATGTTGCGCTGTTTTATTGAAACCACAGCTCTTCCACATCAATGGCATTCAATTGAAGAACGAAAAGGTCAAAAATCGCTCCCCTTAATTGACTGTAACGTTCTGATCGGCATAATTTATAAATCAATATGGACTAATTATTTTATCAGTCCATAAAGCACACCAAACAGTGATTTTTTTATTTTATTCACTCAAAACGTGGCGATTTTGCTTGTTGACATACCCATTCAACCAAAAACGAGCCTCGTTGCTGAACAAATTTTTGTGATGAAAATGAGAGTCAAGAGTAATCTTGTTTTCGACCAATTCACCGAATGTACGACACACATGACGATAAAACGGCTTCAATCCTTGTAAATGGCAACCCAAGTTGATCACAATACAGTTGTCGGCTGTCAAATTGGCTGTCGCTGGAAAAAGTGTTGTTGATTCGAAAAACAAAATTTCTAAAAAAAAAATGTTTGATGTATTCAGCGGTAAATTGGTGGAAATTCACGTTTTATATTAACAGTTATAGAAATATTCTAAAAAAATAAATATTGTTAACTTATAGGGCTGGGCTATCTTATTATCAACGACGCTAATATTCACATAATTTGAAACGGATCCAAAGATCAATTCATTTTTTTCATGTCCGCTCCCAATGTGGAGCATGTGGCCTCCTAATGGAGGTATCTCAAAAGAAGTTTTCTACGAGAACTGTTTGTTCGTCAGTCGCTCAACCTCTTTTATCCAATGAGAATAGTAGGGATAGAAGGATAAAGCAAGGATGGGAAGGGTGGGAGGGAAATTAAGACATCGGAAACAATGATAAAGATCCTTAATTGTAAATTAATACAATGATAAAGACATTTGTGTTTTATGTGAATATTTTTCGGTACGTTCTGATAAAACTGTTAAAGTTTTCCAGCTGGTAACTTTTTGTTGATACTAATATACGGTGTTTTAATGAAAGATTTTTGCGTACGACATTAATTTTAATTTGAAGATTTTACCCATATTTTCTGAATAAAACCACTGCCATAGGTTTGTTTAACACTGGTTACTGCTAGACAATCTTAAACAATGGAAATCATCTTATTGAATGGGAGATGGGTTTATCAACCGCCATAAATAGATCACGATAGTTAATAAACTCAAATTACCTATTAAAAAAACTCAAGATTACAAACACAAATGAAATACATATACGAAAATAATTAACAAAAAATGTGTTGGTTATATATTTTGACATGTTTATTCAGACGTATCGAGTGAAATTTCAGGCTTAATATTGTTATGTTGCAGATCTTTTCGAAGCTATTTATAACGTTACTTAAAATAAAATATTAAACAAACCGTCCACGTCTATAAAATATATAACTGCTTTTCTTAACCACTCGATGTAAATATTATTGAAAACAAAATATAAATTTCAAAGTATTGTGTATATTTCCGAAAAATACATTACATCTAGATATTTATTGAAATCATATTTCAGTGGTGCAATTAGCGTAAGATATTGTGAAAATAAATTTAATAAACGATTATCGAGATAATTCTGTCAACCATTTGTCAACCACGCGACCTGCTTCTGACTATCTAAAACAATCTGAAAATCCTTGAGAGATTCGCTTTCCACATACTGACCTTTTGCATCCAGTGAAATTTGACATACATAAACAGATGCAGGACTTAGTCGAGCTGAAGGCCGAAGTTAAGCTCGCGTTGAATTTATGTAAATGTCACTAAATTGTAACACGAATATAAACAACTTTATGAGACAGTTTTAAAGCGCACACGTTTTTCTTTAATAATAATTTGATTGTAGTTTTAAAAAATAAATATCGTATTAAAAAACTGCAGCTATTACAAAAAAAACCGCTGATATCCAAAATATATGTATTTAAATGTAGAAAAACTGCAACATAATATTTTGACGTTTATTGTGGTCTCAGTTTTCGTCTTGAGAATATAATTTTAAATATGAAAATTAAACACACTAACAATTTAAGACTTATGTCACGATTTTATTATAATAAGCAAAAAAATATACATAAAAATATTTCAATAACAACAAAATTATAAACTTTCACGTGAAAGAACTAATTAATACTAAGAATCTAAAATATTACTTATTTTAAAAAGCTTTTTTCATTTACTATCAAACATAAAAAAATGTTTTCTTTCAAAACACGTCCAGTCCCATTGCAAAGTCTTTATGGGGTATATATTTCAAATGGAATTATACGACAACTGTCAATAATCTGGTCAAGTAATGAAAATATTAAAACACTCATAGTCATTCAATTAGCAACTCAATGGTTCAATCAGGTTAGCTTTTATAAAAATTTGAATTCAAAAGAAATTCTAGCACTTAAATCTTATCATTTAAATTAAGCCTAATCGTTGCAACTTCATGGTGTTCACTGTCAAAACATGGTATAAATGCATTATATTCAAGACATAAAACACCCATTTGTACTAATTCCACATTTATTTAATAGGATCAGCGAAATTAAGTCAAAAAAGTATTTTATTTATTGAACAAATTGAAAATTGATTAAAATTGTTTATTTGAATGATATTTAAGTTTCTTCTAAATCGACAAAAAGTGGGGTTTTTAAATTAGTATATTTTTATTGAAAGACAAATAAAAAGTACACGTGGAATTTTTTATAGTAAAGGATCTTTATTACAGAAACTAAATAATATATAAACATTAAAACGATGTGGCAAAAATATCTTAAATTTTATCATTGATGTATTTTACATTGCCAAACACGAGTAATATTACATTCGATATTTACTGTCATGTCATTATTTCACTATTCAAACGTAAAAAAACAGTAACAACTCTTTGAATGGTAGAATTCTAATCGATTGTTTGATTGCAACTAAAATATATGACTCTTCAGAAACTTACCAGATTAAAATATGTATTACTTATTACCTGGTGCGGTAAATATTACTTAAATTGATAGAACATAATAATTTTGCCGCACAACACAATTAGTTTTTCATCTTGCGCTATGTCGTTGATACTGCTTTGCCCAATTCACGATTTTCACGAGCAGTCAAGTGTTTACGTTTTCGTGACATCTAAAACTGGAATAGTGAATCACATCGGTCATGACGGGTAACCTCTGCTACGATTTGTCGAAAGGGTCAATCAAAAATAGACCATGACAACTTACGAGTAGGCAGTAAATCTTGGGTAACTTTTGCCAAAAAGTTGTAATTATTATACCACAGCAGCGATTCCGAAAGATCGCCGAAGTCAAGCAATAGACGAATCAGTTTCATGGAAAAATTACGAATAATATTTAAAATATACCCAAGATATATGAGAATATGTTATCAATCGGTCACCGTGGGCTTTCCACGACCAAAGGTTTGAATAAGATATGCGTCCCCCACTCGCGAACGAATCCAAGACTCCTGTGTAGTAAACGAGATTCACATAATATTTGATTCTGTATAAATGTAAGATTTGCCATGAATCACTTGCTTTCTCATTCTGACACTGCACTGTCAATAGCAGGCGAAGTAAGGAATCCAAATAATCCAATGTATGTTATATCATACGACTCGAATGAACCAATCAGTAAAAACAAATCGGTGAAGTAAATCAACTCTGTTTTAGATTCGTACATAAGCAATACTTTTCCCTTCTCTAGTTTATGATTTGAGTTTTTCAATTGGAACATTCGTGTGAAGCACATAAATACTTGATAGAGATATCTAACTTTACAGAAGTTATTCTACAATAACTGATTGTTACTCAGTTCCTCAACCTTATTTTTCAAAAAGTGTAGGAAAAGAAAGATAGAGCTGCGACACGACTAGTATTTAGTTAATAGCTCTCGCTACGCCTGTTTTTTGGATCTACATATACATTATTAATCAGTCACCGTAGCGGAGTCAGCTTTTGTCCTACCCGAACTAGAGGTAAATGATTTGAACCGTTGTAGGGACAATTTTATGCGTTTATTTTTCGATCGCTGTATGGTAATTTGTATTCAAATGCGTGAATTTCAATAATTTATTCATCGCTTTCCAGTAAATTTATAAGATCCTTAAAACAGGAGAGCGGTAAGGTCACTTGTAGTCATATAATTAGCCTTCTTTTTATCCAATTTCTCTGAAAAGTAGTGGTTGAGCACAAGGCAAAAAAAAAAATTAAAGTTATCAGGAGTGTATTAAATAGTAACCAATATATTATTTATTAACAAAGTAAATGAAAGCTATCTTTCAAAAACAAGATTACTCTGTGAAATGTATTTTTAGTGTTAATTGTGTTACTAGTTGTGACACGTGTATCAGTCTGAATGTACTTTTCTACGAGACAAAAATTCGTAACGATTCGCAACCAGCGGTGGGCTACAATACGGTGACAAGGGGCTCGCTTGATCTTATAGATTGGTGTAGTGTTGCGGGGAAGGTGTGAATTTTTATCACTCATATGCAATTACAGGAAAAACCAGACGTTCATCACTACTTTTCTTAATTTAAATATATTGCATATTTATATATAACAATGTTTGGGAACATTTTGTTGATGAAGCCGTCCTTCGTTGAGACGAAATTGCAAAAATTCGGCGGAATCGAAATCAATCCGTTCGATTCGTCAACAGGAACACGGCCGTTACCGACGATAGTCAGCAATTGCTTGGAGAAATCTTCGGCAGATGGATCGTTTAGAAATGTAACTCGCATGTTTGTCGTCAGCAGAGGCAAGCGTTTATTTCATCGGCAACGGTCAATCTTGGAATGACTGGTAGTGTTTGGCAGAAATCGCCAGATAGTAGAATCATTGCGCCTGCAAAACATCTTGAGTCACTGCGCAGATCTTTCATAGTTCGGTTGAGTGCTTCCAATGCGCGTTTGTGTGCCATTGTGCATTCATCCCAGTTGATGATTTTACTCGCTTCCAAAACTTCGGCCATTGCTGAGTGTTTCGCAATATTGCATGTCGGTTTTTCAGTCGTTTGGAGGTTTAACGGAAATTTCAACGCTGATTGAGCCGTTCGGCATGCTTTTATCAACGTAGCCGCTATTCCAGAAGAAGAAACTGCTACAACAATTTCGGATCTCGCACGAACAGTAGCCATAATCAATGACATGAGGAATATCTCCCCAGTTCCACCGGGCGCGTCAAGGCAAAATAAGCCACCATTTCCATCATAAATTGCATTCATTAACGTATCGTACACTTCCCTCTATTGTGGGTTCAACAGTGGTAAATTCGTTTGAACTGATTGGTTCAATGCATCTCGAAAATATTCACGTTCACGTTCCAATTTTCGATTGAAAGCGTCGTTCATTCCACGATCTGGCGTTGGCATTCCTAACTTGACTAACAAACTGCCGCACATGAGGTAACACATGTCTTCGATCTAAAGCAAAGCCTGGTTATGTATCTCTTCATTCATCTCGAGATCGGGATTCCCTGAACTGACACGAATTTGATGTAAAATGTCTTCTGACATGTCATCCTTGTACCTTGTTCCACAGTTCACATGGATTCGATGGAAAGCATGTCAAAATAATGATAGAAAATTATGTGCGTATCTGATTTGGAGATTCAGAAAGAATTTCCAAGTCAGAAAACATAACCTCATTTCAATATTATCCGATTTTCTTTCGTTTTCATTTCATATCATCGATTTTTTTATTCTAATCCATACTCTAAATTTAAAATTATTTAAAAGTCGATCGTGTCAGTGCCATCTAGTGTCATCTATCTGAACCCAGCATAAAACAAAATGTTCATTATTTGAAAACTCTATGAGAATATTAATTTTCTTTATAATTTCTTTTCCGTGATATTTTTCCGATGTTTTAATGCTTATTCTGCTATTCTAGCCGGAGAGGAATTTAATAAATCAAAGATCATTGAAATCCGTGCAGCAATTCTCGAGATATACGTGGTGTAAATAACCCCGCTTTGTTTTATGTATATAGATTATTTTGTCAATTAAACACCAGTTTAGACGTGTCCGTGCATTTCAAGTTTTTGTATAATTCATAATTTGCATATGGCCCAAAATCATCAAAACACTTTTTTGCGCATGTGTGGGTTACGCCCTTCTTGCTTTCCAAAGTCGATATAATTGTTGACAAAACATAAAAAAGAAATTGTACAATTTTCGTTGAACTTCATAAAAATAGTCAATTGAAACTTTCTTTGTTAATAATTTCGCATTCGACATTATATAAGAGAAAAACCGTTTAATTAAATATAGAATGCTTTTCCATCAAGTATTGACAGTGGACACAGGAATTACGTACGTAGCAGTATGCATTTAAAAATAACCATAAAGTAATGGCTTACTAACGTTATGTAATATAATTCACAATGTACTTTTGCTGTCAAATATCACGAAATATTTTTTTGACGTTCTATATATAAATAGTATAGTATTAATTGAAGTGAAAAGAGTACAGTTTCTAATTCCAAATAAAACTAATCTAAGAACATTGAATAAATAACAAACAAACAATCACACCTAATGCACGAAACACATTTAAATGTAATGTCAATATTTAGACCATAGATTTGTAACGCACAGATCTGAGAACCTTGTTTTTCTTAATTCAACTAGGAGCTCACTGTCAAGACCATTTCAGCCCACCCCTGTTTGCAACACCACCAGTGAGATATTAAATATATCAATTTTTAAATAAAATTTAATTTGATAAAAAAAAATGTTATTCCACTGATTGTGTTACAAATTACAGATACGTGTTTCGCCTATCTAAGAAGCATTTTCAGACTAGCTATAAGTTAAGAATTATAATCAATGTTTACTTTATTAATAAATAGCCTTATTACATTAAGTCTTAAGATGCTTCTCAAAGAGTTTAACACGTGTCAGAAGTTGTAACACAACCAGCGGAATGACGAAGTTATCAACGTTGATTTTATCTATAAAATGAATTTCTAAAAAGTTACAACCGAATCCATTGAAAATAATCATTTTTTTATTTTGTATAAACTTTTTGTTTTATCTGAAACAATTGAGGTCAGTGTTATTCATTTGGCATTCATTTGTGCAAGCTGCAATAACTATTCAGAGTGACTCAGTAAAATTAGTCTTTTTCACCTTAAAACGTAAAGTTTATCGTGGCGAAATTGCCCGGTAACAAGCCTACGCAAGTCCACCTGTCTTTTCTTCTTGAACACTCGCTGAAGATCGCAAATAGACGGTGGGAGTCAAATCCACCCCCTCTTGGGCCCCAAACTGGGCGGCGGTGGGGGGTTTCGACGCCGACTAGAAGCGCCGCGACGCCTCCCAAGCCAGTAGTGCAAGCGGTACATAGCGAGCAGATCGCACCCTGCCTGCTCATCACGAACTTAAATCGACTTTAAACTTTTTCTTAGTTTTATTTATTTGGTAAGCATATACATACAACTAAAAAAAACTTCTGTGATTCTGTGACCATTTAGTTGACCAGCATACGAGAAATCATCGATCGACTATTCTACAAATCCGGGAATTTAATATTATTTTTTTTTGTGCTTAACTGAAAATTGAAGTTGATATCGTCCGTGGTGGCCGCAGCTTTTTTACAATATCAAACAAAAACATATCAACGATTATTTGAGCACCGTATCATATTGAAGTTTTCTTTGTGAAAACGAATCGTGTGTGAGAAACGTCAACCAAATGTCAACCAATCGTGAAATATTTGGTATATTTTTTTTTTATTTTGTCTAGTGCACCGATAAACAATAAACTATTAGTGACTTTCATTAATAACCAAGTGAATTTGGAATCCATTCTGATACACGCTTTTGGTGGTTTGTGGTTTTGTGACAAAAAAGTGGCGCTTTGTTATTATTATTGTCAACACAAGTCGTCAGCTGTTTAAAAAATAAAACGGACATTCTCATAAACTCACGTATCTTAAAGTGTCATCGTTTATACGTCAAATATTTTAGTGTTCACTGTATGGTATGTACAAAACAAGCAAACTTATTCATTTGAAACTCTTATGACGAGTTTTACTTAAATTGTCAATTTTTAATGAAAATTGAATGATTGACTAACAACAAAAATTTTCAATACCTTCTTTCTTATTTTATTGATATTTTAAATTGAAACTTTAAAAGCATTAGAAATAAATAAATTATCAAGCTAAAATAAACAACCATTTATTTACTTGGATATCATATTGAAAATATTGAATCAACTTCAAACGAAACTTTACAACATTAATTTTACTTACAAAACGGACAAATAAAAATATGTTTAATATTTTGATTGGTTTTATCTCACTTAATATTATTTTAAACGTTTTTATTATTTATTAACAAAATTTTAGCATAAACGTATGATACAATTAAAATTGTTTTAATAAATTTTCTTTTATCAATTGAAAGCTTTACAACCATACAGTTCCGTACTTTAGATATTTGATACAAATAAACGGTCTTCAGTAATTCAATGACGTAGTACAGTTATCTAAGATTTGTGACACAACAAAGTCTAATTATATATATAACAGTCGTCTCTTTGCCTGGGATCCAAAAACGAAGAACTGTGTCTAACGCCAATAACATTGCGAGCAATCCACAGGTGGACATCCACTTCTGATTATACCTCTACCAGGTTAACAGTGTTGCATTGAATACATGACTATTCAAATCGTAATTAATCAAATATATGTTTTTTTTATTTTGAAAAATAAAACAATTAAAAATAAAAAGAGTAAACGTCTAGAAAACTTATTTTTTAAAGTCTTAAATAGCAAAAATCTTAATTGAAAACATCGGCTAAAATAAATGAAAATCGTTTTCTTTTGTGTAAATTTTATTTACAATTCTTCATCAGCGACCGGGGAGAGAAGAAATCTTTTTCTTTGTTAAATATAATAAAATATGATTTTATTCTTTACTTTATTTTAAAACTATTACTTCATATCTAAGCAAAAAAAAAGTAACGAGTCATACAAACTTAGCGTTTTTTTTATTGTGCCATAAATTTATTTAAAAAAAATAGAATTAAAAGTACATTTTAATTTTCAAAATATAAATGATATCTGATTATAACGGATTATTGAAAAAGTTGAATATTATTCAGCATTTACATAGTTAATATTTATAACGACATAATTAATTAATAGACTTAATACTTGTTTTTAATTTTAAAAAATCTGTATTTTATTTTGCCGTAGAATGAATGAGAAACATACAAATTTCTTGTTTGTACATCTATAACATTGTTTTCTTAACAACTTAACAATGCCTTTCTATTCAAAATCATAATCTGTACTCTGTGTACGAGATGTTACTTTGAAAAATTATTTATTATGTATGTAGTTACAACAGTAACGAGTTACTTTCAAAATAGCATCGGTCAGATATCCAACCCAATTGACCTCGAGTCGAATTCGATACTTGCCGAGCCGCGATATGATTTTTCTTGGCGAAAATCCGACGCCTCTATTTTGGGAGCGTCGGCGCCGAGACGCCCGGCCGATGAAAAAGTGCGCGCGCACCTCGACCGCTTCCTCCGCTTTTAAAACGCAACAAAACACTAGCCCCGTTCCTTGAGACCATAACAGGAACCCCCCGCCACCCCCGGAGGCGGTATAATTATAGAGGATTCTGAAAAATGTTAAACGGATCGCGTTGAAATACACGAGAATTTTCAAGGTTATTTCTTTACATTAAAAGAATGCGATGCCATTCATTAAATAAAATTTATCTTAACGTCTGACCATAACATATACTTATGTTTATCGACACCGAGGCAATATATAATAAAGCACCTACTCAAAAGTTATAATTTTGTTTAATATTTATCAAAATGAAAATATCATGTTGATAAATATTATATAATAAGAAATATGTTCGTAGGAATTCGTAGTGAATGTTTCTTAGAAATTTTGTTTTTGATTCGCGAGCGGTTTAATAGGCATAAAATATACTCGTGATAATTATAAATGATGGTTTGTTTACAAATCTGCCATATTTTTTTTTGAAGAAATAGTTTTATTGCGCTTAAAGTTAATCGATGAACACAGACTTTATTGGATACGGATGAAAATGATCGAGTCATCATTTTGCGTATGGACGCGTTTAATTGTCATAAATTTCATTCAGGGTTTTTTTAGTTCAATCTTTTGTCGTGAAAAATACGTTACTTTCATTTTTTTGCGAGGCAAGAGAAAAATTACAATAATTCCAAGCCTGAAGTATATTGTGTAGCAGCTAAGCTTTAAAAAAAATACTGTCACTAAAAAGTATGTATTGAATTCAGTTTTAATTATTTCAACAGTTTTGACTGACTGTATTTTCCAATTACTTCTTTTAAATTCACGTTATGTATTTTTTCCCAAATAAACCTATAACAAATACTCGTTTGACAAACATAAATATCGAAATTCGAAACAAATTTAGTTTTTGTTTGTTCCTGTTTATTTAAGCAAATTTCAGTGCCAAATTTTAAATGTTATTTTATAAACAAATCAATCAAAGCCTTCGTAATCAAATGAACAATCTCATCTGCAGTAAATAAACATATTTTGAGTCGGTTAGATTTTTCAATAAAATAATTACATAACAGCATTTAAGCATTCAAAAACATACTTTTGTAATATTTGAAGTATGTACCTTAGAGAATTTATTAAAGTAACATTTAAAATATTTACATTAAGAAAACAAGAATAAACTCAAGTGTTTGAAGTATTCAGCTCAGGGCCGCCTTTCGATTGAAATAGAAACAGCAGCATCTCATGTTTTATTCGTTTTATTCTAATAATTTTATTCATATTAAACTAAGACAGTCTGCTGCCAAGAAATGGCGATAATAAAACAAAAAATAATGTTTATACTTTCAGAAATATCTAAATTTTTCAAAGATTATCTGTCGATCAATTGAAATTATTTTGAAGCTATGTTCTTTTTGGAAAATGTGTACAATGTGTACGCCTATAAAAATCATTTTTCGATATTTATTTTTATTCAAACTAAGTTTATATTAACCATAAAGATTCGCAATATTTTCGAAAACAAATTATTTTGAATTGTTTAGAATGCGTTCTATCTCACACCACAGAAGTCAAATTTTCGAACACCTCTACGTACCATTACTTTCAAGGAAAACTATGCTTCCATAGATATTTTCGTCATCTTTTTATATATTTTATAACCCTCGACGGGTATAATTTTTAACAGCCCAAGTAATCAAGTATTGATATTGCCCAACTCTTCTTCAAATCTCGTATATATTATTATAAAAAATGTATTTGTTTCATTTCCGTAAAGAAAATATTGTTCGTTCACCGTTGTGTCAATCTTGAAAAAGAGCGCCAAAAATTACTCTATAAACACTTTCAAAGCTTCCTTAGAAGTAGATAATAGATTGTCGACTGAAATATTTTTACTTGCCATCTATATGTATGTTATAATACCACTGCACCTGGTTGGTCAGTAAAAAAAAACAGTGTAAGGTGATACAGTGTAAGAAATCAGTTAGGATCGTTACCGTCCACGGCATAGAGTAGGGCACGGTGCCAAAAAACCACTTGCTGTTTCTTAATCGGGCGCTGACATATCGTCCGCTTTCAAAATATTATTGGCCGCGGCACAAGATTGTTTGAATTCATCGATGGACTTGAAAAAAGTCGTTAAAAATATACGGGCTGCCACTTTTAAAAATGTTTGCAACATGTAATAGTAAGCTCGTCAAAGTGGGTGACATTTTTCGCTCCGCGAATGAAACTCAAAATAGCCAACATTATTTAAAATTGACCCACTCAATACTGAAGTGGCCAAACGGACAAAGGCGGATGACGAAACCAATTCCAACAAACACAATGCAATTACGTATTATATTGTCGCTCAATCGTCTTCTTTTGTTTATCTTTTTACTAGAGCACGTTATTATATAGATTTCATAGCTAGACTATATGACGTATGATAATTAAAAGATCGTAAATACATTATAGAAAGCGATCATAAAATTAATGACACGGTTGATGCATAATCAATCAATTTATGTGTTCTATATTTTTATGAAATGTGTCTAATAATTTTACCAAAATAAGAATACGAAGATAATAATCTTCGTTCAACAAAACTCAGGATGTCTTCAAGCTTAGTACAATATTTAGAGCATTCTAATTTAGCGTATTAATGTGTTGGAACTTGGAACTTCCACGAAAATGTAGTAGAATGATAATTCCAGTAATTTTCTCAAAAAACAAATGTTATTTTTGTTTAATAACTGCACATCAATTGACGACCCTAATAAATTCGATAAATTCCGATCCACGAATCAAGCAAATTAGCGCGAAGAATTTTACGGTCTGTCTTGTTTATGTCTAGATATTATAATAATTTTTGTTGTTGATGACTGTTTGTTTAATAATATTGTATTATTTTTGGTTACAGCGAACGAGCGGGTATTTAAAACCCTAGCAAAATGTTTAAGAATCACTTGGATATGATTGGCAGAAACGAGCCAGTGTCGAAGAAAGCTAAATTTTGGCAATCCTTCGTCAGGTCCCTGAAAGGTAACAATCCTTGATTATATAAACTATGTCAAAAATAGTACGCTTTACAGTGACGTAACATTCAGCGTACTGATAACGTATAAAAAATTGAATTGCTAAAAATCCAATGAATGCCCAATCAATACCATCTGTTTACTTAGATATGACCGGCGAGGTCTCTTTTACGGTTTTATGAATGCTTTAGCTTCGCCGTTGATTTTTAAATTAATTAAAAATATTATTCTTTTGGTTGATTCATATGAAACCATACGAGCACTATAAGATAATCGTGAATGTCTTTTTTAACATGCTATCAATCGTTATTCTATAAATTCAAGCAGAATGATTTACCTGATTGGTGGACAGTTACCAATAATTTATTATGTTCGATGAACTCTGCAGTAACGCAAAAATTCTGTTTTATTTTACAATTGATAACTTTTTATTGCACTTGTTGAATAATTAATAAGTTGATTAATTAACAATTGTGTATGAAAAATAATAAGAATCATAAAATCGTCACTTTTCATGGCAGTATAGAATCATCAGAAACTTAACCAGAATTAGTTAACAGAATTAATTATTTTTATTAGTACAGCTATTCAGCCATAGATGGCGCGCAAGAATAATAGACATCTAATATTTTTGTTGTTTTTTTGCGACAGGGTCCGAGGACATCCGTGCTGATGACCGCGTGTCATCTAGGCGCAGCGTGTACCCAGAGCTGTCCGCCAGCTGGCCTTACAACAAGTCGATATACGATGACCCAGCGCACGCATCCGACCGCATCTCCGTCCCTGGCTACCGTTATATGCCCATCCACCGCGAGACATACGGCTACTCTCCCAGGCCCATCTACGCCCACAACTACCCCACCTCCTCGCTCGACCGGTACAGGCCAAGTACGTACCGTCCGACGCCCAGATACTGAGCGGGAGAACCGCGGCCTGAGTCCGACCGCGGCGCGACAACACCCACCCGCGCCCGTCGGTAGACTATCAAACGTTTCCAAACACAATAACTCGCGTCAGCTTTAATCGACATTGATAGCCAATATGTAAAAACAAAAGCGAAATCTCTAAAATCAACCAACACGTAAACATTTATCTTTTGGAAACTCCAAAGCGTAGTCTATCGATGTGTGCAGTACATAAAGTCAAAAATCAACAAAACCAAGCTCGACTCTTGTTGTCATATAATTTCCGTAGCTCTTACTGCTACCGTCATAATTTTCTACTCCATAAACCGAGCAAAGTGTTTGATTTTTGACTTTTCATAATTCTAGACATGTAGAAAAAAACTTTGTCGCGACGCGGCGGATGCCAAAATTAAAAAGGTCAGAAGGACATGTCGAATATCATTCAAGAATCATTGTAAATATCTCGTGTATGCAATCCGCCCGGCTTCGCCGAACCAAACGATAAGACCAATTAAATACAGTTTCCTTTCAATATCTTTGTTGATTCGGCTACCGAATCGACGTCTAACAGAAAGGAACTGATGCAAAATGTGTCACAGAGATCTATCGTGAGGCTCGGCTGCCGCGAGGGAAAGGATTTGACCCTGTCGCCGACCGGCGAAGGAATGTCATGTCCCGCACCCGCGTCGTGAAGTATTCGCCCGATTAATCCAGCTGTTAAATAACACGACGCCGCCGCAACGCCAAGTATTTGTGCAGTTATTACTACTCTGAGGTGAGGCCAACTGACCTCCCATGGAAGTGTTTGAAATGTTTCAGCGTAATAACGAGGAGCGGCAGCTTACTTGTAACGCCTGGGTCGATTTTCTAACGCCGGATCACAACACTGCAGACACTCACTGCTTACTTTGATATCTAATTCTATTCTTTTCGACACCCTCACAGTCATCTTTGTGAGATTGTAATATTTGCGTGCGCTTATGCTATTCTTAATCAACATGTAAATTGTGATACGACAGGGATAACTTTCCACGAGACCGTGAGGGCGATCGTGTTGTACATATAAACGCAGGCCAGCTTTGATTTCATTACATAGAAATAATGTCATATTGTATAGATTTCACATTAATGAAATAGACTCGATTGTATTGTCTTTGCAAACGTTTGTAAATAATATTAATATACTTTACATTTTTTTATGTACCGCTGTTGAGGGAGATATACATATATAAATATGAGTAAGAAAATTGTCACCTTGATATGAATTTTTTTGGTAAATAAACGCATATGGGACGTGAATGAGAAACGAACATCACTCCCTGCCAAAGGCTCGAAGCTCCGCGGGCTCTTTCATCGGCACGGACGCCTTTAGCTTTCTCTCTAACTGCACAGTTTTATATATTATTACATTCACCCGCATCGTACTCTGTTCTGCCCTTCAAGCGTTTGTCAGGGAATGATTCTTGTCTTTAATGAATGTCCTAACTCGAACCCTTAGAGAGAGCTTGCCCGCCTCCCGAACCATCTCACCGAAATCATTTCATCATCACACCCCGTCCCCGGCGATATCGCCACTCTTAAAAACATAGTTTGCAGATGTCGAAAGACAGTGTCGGGGTTTCCCCCTCGGCTTTCTAACGACGCTGGATGAAAAGGTGAGAGTGCAGGTTTAATTTGAACTTAACCGCTTGTTGTCCTGTCATCACGGAGCTGGCTTTGCTTTCCACTAACCTCGGCATGTCGAGCGGAGCACCTTTCGATAGAAGCCTGGCGCACGGGGACCGTCATATCTCGTCCCGCATCCCGTCAACAACATCGACATGCGTTACCACATAATACACTCCGCACAAGTATCACTCTCGAAAGAGGTTTGAATAAATGATTTGTAATCAACGACCCCTGTAACATTTTGATTAGAGTTCTAAGAATCTTTTAGCCGTAACAACTATTAAAATAAAAAAGAACTTTATTGTGAAGCTTCATTACTTGGGTTATTTTTTTAAATAAAAATAATGTTTGATATCTGACAATAAAAAATACTTCATAAATTCCACTGCGTGCCCTCAGTTGTTCGTATAACTTTGAAAGGTTTTATTGACTGTTTTCAAATGAATTTAGGTTTACATATGTCAATAATAGTTCATTTTTGTATATTATTCATCTGCCATATCTATGATTCCAAATAACAGATTTCAAAATCCGTGTATCCCCATAATGAATATAGTGTATATAACCAAACAATTTAAATCAATTCAATAGCTGACTGAATCGCAAAGAAATAAAGATTATTTTAACATCAACACTTTGTATACATGAAACCATTAGAATCATATGTGTTGTCCAACCATTTCTTCACACTATTCATATGGTGATAATTAATTCACACATATGATTTATTATATTAATTTGTAATAAATGTAAGTATGCAACAAACCTATGATGATGGAGGTTAATGTCATGGCTGGGTAATTACATGAATTGACTGCTCAAATATTAGTAAACAGTTAAATAATAAATCATTAATATACCTTACTAGCAAATTTATATTTACATATATATGCGTTCTTATTTATTTTAGATGAATATTTTAATACGGAAATAGAAGAAAATTTTATTACAATTCTACCTACAGTTTATGATAAAAATAATACTACTTAATTATTCCAGCTATGACAGAAAACTTCACTGACTATTTCAGAGTATGTATCTCTGTGTGAAAGGAATTGGGAGTCATGAATTAAAACTAAAGAAACGAGTTGTATACGTTTACATTTAATTTGAATGATAATTTATTCTGTAAATACTTTCTTCGGTATATAATGACACTTCTGCTAATGATAATGTTTTTATCTAATTGACTTAACTTCTTTCTTTCACACACAGATGTCACGTTTTAAGAGTTACAAACAAAAATATAATTATCCACGCACATTTCAGACACGTTTGGTTTTCTTGGTTGTCAAAATTTTTGTGTAAAATACATATTGGTGAATGTTCTAGTGAAAAAAAATGTTTCAAATGTGTCAAATTTTTGGAATTATTTTAGAAACCACTTTTAGAAAATTATAATTTCAAAATTTCTACAGATTTATTTCTATTTGATATGATATATATTATTGTATTCTTTGTAACATGAATAATAATTATGTGTTAAGTGTTTTCTAAAATAATTCACTTTTATGAATACGGTACTGGCCTTTATAAAATGTACCTGATTGAAGTTGATTGGAGTGGTTTTTTATGGTTTAAATACTAGGATTTTCGAAAGCATTGATTTGACTTTCTCATAGTGTGACCACAAAAGCGATAATGCTTTTGTTAAAATAACAATCATCGAATGATATGTACGTTTCACTTATATCGCAAAAGAATATACATGTATTAAAAGTACATTGTACTAAAAGACATTTGAATTTATTTGTTTTATATTTTAATATTTTGTGAAGCAATAAGCAATACTTTCAACGGTAATTATCCGATAATTGTTATGATTGATATTTTCACAATTAATTCAATATCAAACAAATAATTTCATACTAAAACAGATTTAATTGAAAGAAACAAGATTTTTTTATGTTTGCTTACCAAAGTAGAATGTCAATTTGAACTTTAGACTGCAATAATACATTTGAAAGTGTTAATATTAATAATATTAAATGATTAATAAGTTTTCAGAAGCTTCAATTTGTATGAAAATTATTTTTTAATCGAAGGGCGCTTAAATCAATTAAATCAGGCATAGGATCGTAAAGAAAGAGTATGAAAACACAGTACCTAACGATTAAAAAACATTTACACATACTTAATTTCTCAATAATATTGATTATATGTTTTAGCGATAATCTCACAACTGTATTTTTATAGATTTGCCATTTGATCATAAATTTTGCCCAAACTAAATACACATTTAATTAAATATCTAATATTAAATAATTGAATAACATTAATGCTTTCAATTTAAGTCCAAATATTTTTTTTTAATTCTTCCAATGTTACCTTATAATCAACTAAAGAAATATTGATTATTGCCCTCTAAAGTTCCGTAGTACTTTTGTGTTTTTTTTTCTCTAATAATTGTTATGTTGTGACTGTGAACGATTAATAACAGATTCATTTATGAACAGTTTACCACGTGCCCCAAAGACGTACCGACCCCTACGATTCCCAAAAGGCCTGGCAGAGACATCTGGACCGTCTCGCCGATATCGACAGGCTATATCCCTCTCGCTATGGATTGTACCTGAAGGACAGGGCCAGCCCCATCTTCTCCGGATCTGGCAACCTTAAGGGACTCGAATACGAACCCGAAAACAAGCCCCACTTCGGTTATGGTGAGTTCTGTTAAATTTTACCTAATTGTTTCAAAAATATTTATTATATATTGCATATAGCTTATGACGTGAATCTTACCACATTCTTCTGAATACACAAATTGAATTGTAGCTAAATTATTCCAATAAATCAGATATTGTTGAGTTTAATGTATAGAGTTCAACATTAAAAACTCTATTATTTTCATATGTATTTTCTAATCACGACATCCATTTTGAATTAATTTTTCATTTTGACTTTTCTTTCTATGGTTCAATTATTAGTATTTCTTTTCAGCAATAGATGTCACTAGTGAAATAATACTTAAAATTTATTCATAATTTATATTCTATAATATGAACAGTCAAAATACATTATTTAAATAACAAAATACTGTTTAAATAGAGAAAATATCAATGCACTGACACCCTCTTGTATCAAAGTACAGTAATGACTATTCGAATTATTCACAAAATGAAATTAAAACCTTTTTTTACTAGATATACTAATAAAATTGCATTATGAAGACGAGTTTATAAAGATAGATCACTAAATTATTTTTTAAGACACGATTTTTAGTTCATAAGTTTTTTTTTTTTAAAGAATAGCCTCGAATCAGCAGTGTCAAAGTTATTACTGTACTATTATAATGAAATAATGTAAGATTCACGACAGCATAAATAATAAATAATAAACAATGTATGTTCATTGGATTTCATTTATATCTCTTCGGAATTGTGATGAATTATAATGATGACATTCTGTTGCATCTTGTCGAATCCAATGGGCAGAAAAGCTGTATATATAAATAATTGCAAAATAAACAAAAGCAGCCAGCTGTTGATAACATTTTAATATGTACATACAAAATGCCTATTATGAATGTGCCTGCATTTACCTTGTAGGACCATACAATACACATACATATACTATGTTCCATATTATAAAATATTCTCCATTGTTGTATATACACACTTGTCTCATATAAGCTTCAAATAATGTTCCGTGAAAAACAGCTTAGCAAATAATTAACACATTACATAAATATTTCGGCTACGACAAAAAATTAGTATGATTTGTTAACTTTAGCTTGCTTAAGTTAAAGAGGCATTTAAAGATACCCGATCAAGCCATGAAGCAAATCAAAATACTTATTCATATCCCATTATATAAACGAGTCTATTATACCGAGTTTTGATTGAATTTTAATCCAAAACTATTACTTTATCACTTTATTTGTTTTATAAAAAGTGCATACTTAAATATTGAACTGTAAAATCTTATATTTCTCCACCAAATTATCAGTCAACGATTCTATTATAAGTACAAACAATAGTCATTTAATTTTTAAATTAATAAAACAAAAATTTGATAGTTCATTCAGTTTAATTAAACATTTACACCTTGGTTATTATTTATTTTTCGAATTATAAAAAAATCATCAGGAAGTCAACAATTGATTGTATTAAATACAAAATTGTTGTTTAATGATACTTTTTATTTTATACTCTCATAACTAAGATAAAATTTGATTTTTCATTAAATAATAGTTTCGTTCTTTTTATCTTTTCTTATTACATTGTATATTTAAAAAAAATGTTGTCTTGTGCTATTTCAAGTACAACTGTGTCACTAGTTAGCAGTGGCATACAAACCACAATCATTTTTAATATCATGTGATATTGGAGATTATGATAATGGAGAATTAAAACATGAAGTGCTCAAACTGAACTCAGCTTTAAGGCTGGACGTAAATTAGATTTTATAAAGTGATAAAGTAATTATTAAACATAAATTAATTCAGTAAGTGAATAATGAATCACAATACTAAAGTGCTTATATTGGGATAGAATCATATTGTAACACCATGAATTATCATTATTCAAAATTGTGTATAGAAAACCATTTTGTTTTTTACCACTAAAAGTTGTATTATAAAATAGGTCAGGTGTCTTCTTCAATGGATAATTGAACACGTAATAAATATTCTCAATTCGGAATTTCTAAGGACTCGTATGAAGAATGACATATCTATTTTCACACGTTTCTGTGAAATTAACTTTTAAAATATATTATGCAAGAGGGTACGAGCTTACTCGTTTACAAAATTTAAACAGTTAACTACTAAATGAAAGGTGATACAAAACTAAACTGTGTAGGCAAAGTTAAAGCCAGTATAATGAGTATATAAACAGTAAGGTTTGTTAAAAGAACAACTTATCTGAAGACGGATAAATAAATACTTAATTTACTATAAAACGTTTTACAAAACTGTGTTTATTTGTAAATTTGACTCGGAAAAGGAAAGAAACTCGATGAGCCCCTGGAAAATTTGTTCGCGGAGGCCGACAAATGGATGAACATGGACCGTGCAGCACGAGGAAGGTCTCCTTCTCCGACTCCGACCAAGGCTGGAGAGTTTGCGCCCAGAAATACGGAAGTCGCCTTCGATTCCGAGGGTAAGGCAACACCGTCGGTGTGCTACAACCTCCAGTTAATACAAGTTCTAAAATATCCTGAATTGGTTCTCTGCGACAGATTTTCATTGAGAGTTGCTGTGAAAAATGATATACGACATTAAAAAACTTGATTGTATTGATCATAACATAGAATTCGCGATACATTTTCTCATCGTTAGTGAAATGGATTCTTAGTGCAATACGATCAATTCGAACAAATTTCGCTATTCATATTTGTTACCGCCATTTGATGATGACAGCACACCTTGAATAAATATGTCATATTTATGATATTAGATTCGAAATACAGTTATTTCAACTTATTATTTATATCAGGTTGAATTCTTGATAATGTCAAATATCAAATAATGTTGATTATTTCCAATTAACATTTGATTTGAGATACATGGCATTTTGCAGATTAATTTTGGCTAAAGATTGTCTTCGGTGACTTTGTTCTTACTGAGATTTTCAATTTTCCATGACATACATATATGTTTTGAATTTCAATTACAAAAAACATTATCATTCTCAATAAGACTGATTGGTAAATTAAACACTTTTGTTAAAATGTCCTGATGTGCATTCTACTATGTTTTTTTTTCAAATAACTTGAAATCAGTCTACAGAACCAAAATTCAAGGTATTCTATTTCCTGTTTGAAGTCAGTTCTAGTGTAGGCTATAAAAGTTGTCATGTACAGCCAAAGCTCAATAAAGTATATAAAAAACTTGTCTCTGGTCTATGCACATGACAGTTGTATAACTTATAAGAACAAACTTATAATAGCTCCGTCTAGATATTGGCGTTGTTTTTTTAATGGATACTTGATATTATTCAATCATACAAATATCGTAAAATTCACAGCAGTTGAGACAGCTGTGATATCATGTCTACTAAAAAACTATCGAGAACTTCATTACAATTTACCATGACCTCAGATAAAACAAAAGCTCACGGAAAATTTTATGATACAAATTAAACAAAATAAAAATAGCTAAATCGCCCTTCATTAATGATTTAAATAGTATTGAATTATTATATTCTCTTACTCGGTCTTTTGCGAATTAAACCCATTAACCAAGAATATGCTATGAGTAGAAATTAGTAAATAAATTTCTAATACACACACTAATTACATTTATTAAATTTGCTTTATCTACTTAATCTGCAAATATTCCTTCAGTCCTTGGCATTATTGTTAATAAAGCTTCTCCAATAAAGTGATTGAAGACTAAGCTCTACCTTTTATTCATTCATAGTTTTCAAATATTTTGAACAATCAGTAGCTGCTGACTAAATTATTTACTCTTTGTATACATTTATGTTAGTGTCTGATGACATTTTAAATCAGATTTGCATTTTATTTTACACCACAAGCATTTTACTAAAATATTTAGAATTGCAGTTATCTTATAAAAATCATAAATGAAGGACTAAATTTCTTATAATCATTTTTAAAGTATTTAACGGTTGTCCGTTTCTTTTTCTAGCTGAAATATTTTAGGAAGTCTAACACTGTAGATGATTCACATTAAATAATTTTTGTGGAGATAAAAACAACAAACTTGTCTTCACAACAAAACCACATTCATTTTGTATATAACTTTATAAAACAGTTATCACAAACATAAAATAGCAACATTGTATATCTTTTAGTACTCACAAAAATTCATAACAATTATTCAATCTCATGTTTTGTTCTATTTTTATTTATTTTTTACCGCTTTTTTCTTGTTTGATCCCTATGAACTTACTAACACTCATTTGTACATATATAAATATATTTATTTTAGAGTTATTTTTTCCTATTAAAATTTAAGTATCTCATTTCTTGATTATATATAATATTGACAGCCTAGTTTACAAAGGGACACAGTTCATTTCTCTTGATCTCATTAAATTTAATAGACTTGAAAAAATAGGAGTACATAACAATCAGATGCCAAAACCTAAAATTTCAAAATGAAGTCTGTGGTTTTACTCAACTTGAGAAATTCGTTTCGAAAAGAACCTTTGTGAACTGAGCAATCAATTAAAAATAAATTGTTTTCTTAATTAACAATACATTACATTTACTAAATCTTGTTAAATATGTGTAAATGCCACCATTTGAATGTACCATGCAATTTATAATACGATATTTTGATTACATAAAATTAAAATTGATAACTTGGTTCATATTTTAAAGAAATATTATAAAATACAGTTTTTAGAGTAGAAAAGTTATCATCATAAATTTCATTCCTAAAAGTTACCACCGAATCCATGTCAAAAAGATTTTTTTCTTAGATTTCTGACATTTATAAAATATGGAACAATTTAGATGTTGGCAATTTTTATATATTTATCAATTTTGTTTCAATAACTTACAATATATTTTTTGATTGATTCGCATTTACATTTGCTTATATCCCTGTCCAATTTTATTTTTTTAGTATGAAAACTATTTTTATGACTGGGAGCATAAATGAACCAAAATGGTTTTAATACTAAAAAAAAATTATAACTTTGTTTTTCCTCTGGTTAAAAAATTTTACAACCGGTGAAATAACAAAGTTTTCAATTTTACATTAAAAATGATTTTTCACAAAATAACTGTTGAATCTATGAAAAAATATTTTTTTGCACACTTATTCACCACTTCTTTCATAATTTTCATTGAGTCTCTAATACAATCAATGTTTTTCCGCTTAAATATATAAAAAAGTGTAAAATATTTTTTATGGAAAATCTGAAATGAAAATAATTCTACTTTAACTACTCACCCAATTAAAGTACTGTGTGCAAAATTAATACATATATTCCTAATAAAAATTGCAGCTTTAAAATAAAAACTAAGAACAGTGATTGACTACAGTCAAATGTGAATATGTATCAGCTGTATAAATGAGAAATAATAATTTGATAGATACAAAAAGAAATAATATCAAATTATAGTACGGTCGTTCAAGTTATAAATTGAACACCGACAGAAAATACAAGAACGTTGTATTAAATAATAAAACAACAATTTAGGTGCACCCATCTACACACGAGGTGGATTGAGGCGCAGACCGTGGTCCGAACTGTTGAATCCCAGCCCCTCTCTACCGATGTCCGCCATCACCAGAGATCCCTTCTGGTGGGACTACCCCGAATTGAGGCCGTTCTCTCCCTACAGCAACTGGGGAAGGAGCCCGTACTTTGTCAGGGACTCATACTTGTCGCCGGTGAAACGTACCTACTTATGGGACAAACACCCAATCAGGCCACTCGGTTAGTAAAATGGCAATACTGTGACGTCTTTAACATTTTTTTTTATAATTACTATCTACGGTCAATCGCAAAGCTCTTCAGTAACGAGAGACTTGCGGCGAAAGGAGCTTATATAAATAATACACGATTGATTTTTACTAAAAAAGAAACAATAAACAAATGCCCGCCTTCAAACTGATACACTTTTGGAAGCATAACAACTTTTGGTAATTTGTCATATTATGTTAAGTGTGTTTTTATTAAATTTGAAGAAGACTTAACACCTTTATTATAAAACAAATTTTATGTGGTAAAAAAATAATTCAAGGTTTATGTGTTTATTTTAATTTTGTATGTCTTCAATGGTTGAATATTGTTTACAATTCAATTTCATCGAAACCGTTGAAGATAAATAAATGTATTTTTTTTATGATGTCTTCTCTTGTCTATAACCAATATTTACTGGTGGCAGATTTTATGCTGGATTCCTCTCTAAGTCTTCGAGAATTCACCAACATACAGCCATTCCTCAGACATCTTTAAAAGTATGAACAAAGAGGATTTTTAATTTTTCCCTCATGCTGTTTAATAATATATCGGCATGTTAATCCATCGTGTTATCCAATGTGTTAATCATTTGTAAAAACGTCACAAAGCTGTTATCGGAACCTTGAAGTATTCTAAATTTTGCAATATGTAATAAGGTTGGTAGCACGCAATATATACACAACGGTCAATGGAACTATTTCAATGAGCCTCGAGCGGTGAGATTCAAATCGTGCGTGACTCATTTCTGCATGTGAGAATATGTGTATTGAATGGTAAAGCCCATGGAAAGGTTTTATGAGGTTTAATGGCGGAAGCTTTACTTTTATGAAAAAATATGATTGCGGATAAAGGCAAAATATTGTTGAACGCAAACTGTTTACCCACCTTGTTGTTATTTCGATGTTCCGAAAAATGTCATAACTTGTCTTTTTTTACATGTTATATTATCTAATTATGCATATACCTACTGTAATAATTCACATTTGCAGCCACAAATTTGATAATGTGTCCTTTATGTTTTTTTTTCTAAAAAAACGTGATAAATCTCTGACCTCTCTCTGTCTCTCACATTTTGATTTCTTGAAAATATTGTGTAGAGAAAGTTTACGGTGGTAATTAGTAGCCATTTTGAAAAATACCACCAATAACACGTAAATTCTGATAAAAATCATATTAAAATTTATTTAGGAATCATTGTAAATATTCTGTTTGTCTGATATTCGAAAGAAAATACAATTTATCACGCGTTTTTGGAGATTCCAATAGTTGATAGAAAGTGAACAAAGACAATGTACAGATATTTTAATACGGGTTCATGTTATTTTGAAATACGTTTGATATACAATTTCACAACAGACACCCTTAAAATATTTTACATAATTCTTCATAGATTCTATTTGCAATTTTGACCCGAATTTAAACATCTGTATGAATATATTATACTAGAGATGAAGCCATTCGAGATTAAAACCGTTATCAGTAGGTGTTATGTCTTAATGAAGACGGTTGTATGGAGTTGTTTGAAATGTAATAATGTCAATAACGTTGAATTGGTAATGCAGATTTACCGCTGAATCCTAACATTATTGGAGATGGAATATCCGAGAAACGACCATACGTATGGAGACACTATTAAAAGTATTTCGAAACAAAAAATTATACCTTTGTAATGTTTTGAGCGCATGAAAAGATATAGAATAATATGGTTACATCTATAGTAGAATAATAATACTGATTGTCTCTATTATATAATAAAACAACAACACTCTTGAGTATTTTTAATGCTAAGTATAATACTGTACTGTCCTGTAAAAAGTAACTGTAGATTTTTATGAAATAACTGAAAATTAATAAATAATAAGCCATTCACATAGCGATTACTATTGAGATGTAGGTAACAAAGTTGGTTAATATTGTTTTAATTTAAAAATATTTGGTGTTTGGAAGTCATTCTTTTATTTTATTTCGAATTTTAAAAAAATTCTCTCACATTAAAAATTTAAGTATTTTTTTATATTAATATGGCATCATAAAATCTTTGATATTTTTATTTTAATCTTCTTTACAGCATATTATCTCTTTTTAATTAATTCTTCTTGAAAATTTAAATAATATTATTGCACATTGAAAACTATGCATGTTTTTCGTAGACAAGCTATATATTATAATACTTTGTTATCCTTATTTGTACTCACCTCTTATATTTTTCATTTGGATTACAGACAAGCATTCACATATTATGTTTATTTGAAGTTATATACATTATAAGTTTCATTTTGAACAGTATTTATTCATATGGTTTTTGATTCATTGAAGTAACAGTCATAAATATTGCAACTTTTATGTTTTTAATATTAAGAATTGAAAATATTTTATTTCTTATAAACATAATATGTAAAAATTAGCAAATCCTTGTGTAGAATATAAGAGTATTAACGTTATGCATAGTTAAATGCAGAGTTATAGTTTACGGTATATCATTAATGGTAAATCCTTGTAAATAGTGGGAGATTCTTTTACTTTTCTTGCACAAAATGGTCATATTTCAAAGTTAGTACAAGTCCCATAGATCTTAAATGAGTGCTTTCTTTCAAATATTTGCAAATTTTCAAAAATCTTTGTTATTAATTTGCTGCTGGTTTATTCCGAATGCAAATTACAAAATTGTAGTCTTTTTGTCCTGAAATAGTTGTATCAAATAACAAAAGTCTCGGAGATATAATCACTCAACAAGATCATATTGTCAAGAAAATCATTGCTAAAAACAAAACATTTGGTATTTGAAAATTGTTAATCGCTTTAAATAATGCTATTGAATATTTTAAATAACGAAAAAAAGTGTTCATAACATGCTTAAACTGCCTTAGCAAAATATAGATTTTTGTGGATAAAAGAAATATTAGAACATTGTTTTTCTAAAGGAAATACAAAATAAATGTTTAAAATGTTGTGAATGTTAGAAAAACAAAAAAACCAAAAGATGTTCTTACCATATTATCATGCAACAGGTGGATGCCCTATATATAATTCATCTGGATATAATTCGGTTAAAATTACTTACATTAATTACTATGTTTCTTACACATACAAAACAAATTTAATACTATTTTCTCTAGTTGCACTCATATACATAGAACATTTTACACATCAATATAATTTTATTATATCAAAGCCACTATTGACAATGGATCTGTACCTTTCACGTATTGTCAACCGGTTGATCTATTTCTCTGCATTTTATCCCAACTCATGATATCCAATTTACGAGACCTTTTCATGACCTATGTATTAATGTGTGATTACTTTTTATTTCAGCTCACATTTAAATCTCCGCAGGTGCACAAGAGAACATCACTGTGAAAATACTCCATTATAATCATTTTCATCAAATTTTTTATCAGACATCATTTAAAATACCACAAATGGTTTCTTTATATTTATTTCCTCTAAATATTAGGTCATTGTAAATATACTGATAACCTTATTGCCGTAAATGAATATTCTCTATTCATATCTCAAACAAGTTTGATTAATACAACCGCACTGTGAGCACACTACTCTAAAAATAATTTATTCTATATTTATTAAAAATGTATTTATTGTATTTATATTTATTAATAACAAAACAAAAAAAATCGAAACAATAAAAAAAATTTAAAAATTAACCCGACTTATTATTTTGTCTCAACTCATCGACTGTATGTTATGAATAATGTTTTCGATTGATTCGTGGATTTTAACACAATGTTGCTAGACTAGCGGAAAAACAAAATAAAATATTGAATTTTTTACTTATGATAATAAATACCATGAAAGAATTATTTGGCTATCCAAATAACAATTATTTATTTTTGACCTCATCCACTCCTGACACTGTCTGTGGCCACCAAATATTACTACTAGTACACATGACTTCACTTATCACGGGCATGACAACACACATGGTCCGGCCTGCAGCCATCCGACAATCAGCTGAGCCTTGAAGAAAAACTATATATTGATAAAAATAAATTCAAATTTATTTGAACGCAATTCAATCAATCATTTGGGTTTGAGAAAATCAAAATGTCAGAGTACTAATCTCGAGAATAAGCCGTGAGTTTAACACCATAAAAAGGATAATTTTTCAAATTATTACTTTCTATCAGTAGATTTGTCTTTTAACCCTTGAAGGGTCGAGTTATTTTTATATAAAATTAGGCTTTTTTGTAAATTTTGATTATTTATACTATTTATTTTTTTATCCATCTCCGCTCCCAATGTGAAGCATATGGCCTCCCAATGCAGGTATCTCAACGTGAGTTTTTCTATGAGAAATGTTTGTTACTCAGTCGCTCAATCTCTTTTCCAAAGAAAGTAGTAGGAATAGAAGGAAAAGGCTAGGACAGGACTAGTGGGTAACTAATCGTTCTCACTACGCCCAGTTATTAAAGGATCAGAAGTGTGGGAGGAAATTTTTAGACATGACAAACACTGATGCTTTCAAACAGAAATCAATAAATCAATCAAAAATGCTATTCGTACTGAGACTCAAACCCATGAGATCCAGCACAGAAGCCAACAATGCTAACCGCCATAGGACCCGACATTTATGCTATTGCTACAAGTAAACATTTTAAAACTTTTTTTTTTGGTTATGAGTCGATCTAGGAAGAATATTACTACTTTCACGTAGTAAATATTTCTTAGAGTTTTAAAATGCATAGTTAAAAATGTAAATTAACCAATTCAACACTAATTCTTTCAATAATTTTCTAGAAACTTCTACTACCAATTTGGGTCTAGATCAGGGGTGGGGAACCTTTTCTTCTCTAAAGGCTGCATTTATTTTTCTGATTCGACATAAGGCTGCAGTAAACATTGACTAGGGAATCTTTGGCCGGAAACAGAAATTTACGGCCAGAATATGTCAGGAATTTACGAATTTACATAAATTTACAGAATTGGCCAGAAGGCCGCAGCAGAGTAGCCAAAAGGCCGCAGGTTCCCCACGCCTGGCCTAGATCTTTGTTGTGTTCATCTGTGGACATGTGGCCCCTACCGACACTGATTCCAATAAAGTAATCGAGCCGAAACGGAACAATTTATGGCCGCCAATTACTTTTTAACAGAATGCTTTTGTTTATTTGCAACAAAAAATAAAAATCACCGATAGATGTGTATAGTATCCGTATTTAAATAAAAAATATGAGAATGGTGATAAGATAAAAGATTAAAAAATACGCTGCCGTACATGTACATTGGGTTAAATTCTTTTGCATCAATCAGGTCATAAAACAGGGCATAAGGTGAAGGATGAAGTAATTACTAGACCCAATTTATCCTTACTATCTTCAAATAAGAGAAGTTGAACTCTTGAATAACAACCTCTTGTTGGGGTTGTCCATTTTTGGCAGTTGACATGATTGATGAGTCAATTATAATTATCTATGACATGAAATGAAAATGCTGGTTATTTTATTTGTTTATTTATCGATGTTAAATCATTTTTGCTGTGCAACAGTGAGTAAAAGATACATCATAAATACATTTCAACAACAGTCTTATCAAAAAATACACTATCAGATCAGGTTTGAGATTAATGATGTAAATTCATTGTAATCAATAATATGGTGTACTGATTAAAACAACCAGCCGGGCTATTCACTTATTTATTAGAATATAGACAATAATGAAGGTAGTCTCACGTAATCAAAAAGATTTTTGTAATTAGTTTTTACGGTTGGTATAACTATAATCTAATAATCAAAACTATATTCATGGCTCTTACAGTTGATCTGTCAGATGTCAACGATTAACAGTATTTTATTTTATTCATTCAAATTTTTTATGTCTGATTAATCATGTCCACTTGCGATACGTTTTAGAGTGATTTCAAAGAGATCAATAATATGCTTTGTAACATACTACTTGACGATCTTGCGTTCATTTTGACAGTTTGTTTCAACATAACCTCTGTCTAATGAGTATTAGAGACTCTCCTTAATTAGTATCTCGATCCTAATAATTTTGAGAATAACGCCCCTGCCCAGCAAATATAAAATATATATTATACCACACAAAATAGCTACAAAATTAAGATAAAAATGTATCCAACGAGTTTAACATCTTTAACTACAGATATATTAATAATTGCTGTAGGAAAGCTTGCAAATATTAAGGAGGGCATCATTTGTACAACAGTAATTAATAACACAATATTAACTTGCCATTTAGTAAGCAACGTTTCGACATTGGAACTTGCAGTTCTATTTGCATACATTAATTTATATAAACATTCTTTTCAAGTTGCCATACTCAACGATTTTCAAATAACAGCACAATGAAACAACACAGCGTGACCAATAAAAATAGATTGATGTCACACCATTTCCAGTATGTTTCGAATTATTTTGAGCAGTTAAAGTGATATCTATAGATAAAAGAAAAGATTTTTCTCAATAAAAACCAGGAAATAAGTTTTTTTTGTATAAAAACATTTAGGTAATAAGTTATGCCCAAGCGTCATATAATATAATAAAAAAAAATAATTTTTAAATAAAATATTTGACATTACAGCTTACGCCAATGCGTCAAATATTTTGAAGTTGAAAGATCATACGAGATATACTCGATGAGAATTTTTGAAAGTCACATGAGATTAACTCAAGGAGAATTGACTTCACAAACACCCATGTCTTAGATCTCAAATTAAAATTGAAAAAATCCAATTTGACATTGACCTTACCGGGAATTGAACCCGGACCCACCTGATCGGTAGAGCAAGCTCTTACCAACTAGACCAAAGCGGGCGTCATAATTACATGTGAACTACATATGTGCACGAATATGTGAAAATAGACATCTAGTTATAACAAAGGTTAGGAGGTTACTACACAAATTTTATAAATAAATATAATATGTATCTTTGTAAGGTATTAGAATTTCATTTAACCCTTTTCCACCATCAAGATGGATATATGTGGATTGACAGGTGTTCGCTTTTTATGGGATTTAATTTATACATGCCATGATATCATTTGTCTTATAAACTGTTGCTTTCTTGTAGAACCTTTAATGATACGTATCAAAGGCAGCAGTTCCGACACCACATTCTATACGACAGTACAATACAACATATTCAAATGAAAACTATCTACCATGTTATCAGGCAGTTTTTTGAAGTTTTTAAGATACTGTGTCTTATTTTTTATGTCATTTTTAAGCTCACATGTGTCACTATTTAACAATAATAATATTAAGTGTAAAAAGCTATAATATTATATAAAATAAACAACGTTATACTGACAATTTACAAAAATAACCTATTAAATTACCTAATTATGGAATATATTAAAAGGCGAGTTATTCTTAAAATATAACTCAAAAATTATTTTATAGTGCATAGTTAATCGCATAACAAGAATTATATAATAAATATTTTAACTATAATTAGTTCAAATGTTTCAATTTTATGCAATATCATTAAAGTTTTTTTTAGATGCAATTGATATAAAATTTAAATTGATAACTTTGTAATTCCAACTGTTTTGCAATTAATTGTGACAGGTTTACATTATACATTAAGCACATATAAAAATACAAAAGCCCTTATTTTTCATTATTATTCAATCTGCAAAGAATAATGCTTTAAGTATGTATTGTGTTTAAATTTATACAATCCCATTTTTATTTCAAAGAATTTTCTAGAAGATTTCAGTACCAATTTGGGCATAGATCTTTATTGAGTTTATCTGTGGGCACAAACTGATTTGCAATTTTACCGACATTGATTCCAGGCAGGAAATCAAACAGAACTGGATTTTCACCAAGAGTTTAACATATTTTTATGTTCGTTTGAAATGTGACTGCCAAAAATCACCGATAAATATGTGTAGTAACCATAAATACATAAAGTATTAACGAAAATTTGATAAAAATTATGATAATGGCATAAGATACCAGACAATACAACACTTTGCCACAACCGTGCAATGATGCAGCCCAAAGGGTTTACAGTGCAGTTGCAGAGAAATAATTCAAAAATGGTTCATGGTCACTATTTCAGAATATTTACACATAGCAATTATTTAAAAAAAAAAATATGAGATTACACTTAACAACTAATAATGTGCAAATAAATATAAAACAGAAATTAAAGACATTTCAGTTGCTATAGTAACCGTTCATATTGATAATGGTAACAAGTTCTATTAAATGCGGTTGGTATCCACACTCCGATAACCTAGTGGCTGTCTTGTAAAGGTTTTTAGCCAACTTCTCAAATATTCCGGAAAGCTTCTTCATATTGACGAAGAGGGGGTGTGTATAGTGGACTTCATTCTCAGCAATATGCCAACATCTGAAATAATCAACGATAGAAATTAAATTTGAATTAATCCTTTTTGTAATGCATAACATTTCCGTCCTGGGGAATAATATATTCGCTATACTGCACCGGGCTCACATTATTCGTGAAGCCGGGTCCATGGCACAATGGTCAGTGTCAATGGCTTACGTTCTGAACCTCACAGTTTCGAATCCCAGTACAAACACCATTTTATCAATTTTTGTTCGAAAGCATGGGTCTTTGTGATGTCTAAAAAAATACCCCTTCACCATTACAATACTAAAATAACGGGGAGTAGCGAGTGATTCGCCAACCGCTAGTCCTGTCCTTTCTATCACTATGCTTACCAGAACAATAAGAGAGATTGAGCAACTGACTAACAAGCAGTTCATAAACAGATACCTTCGTTACGAGGCCATATGCTAGCTACATTTTGGAAGCGGACATGTTTAAAAAAGTGTTTTAGTTTAAATGAATTAATTTAAAAAAGGTTACTTTTTAAATATTTGAAGCATTTTGTGAATTACGAAAAAAATTATAGAAAAATAATAAAATAATTAAGTCTATAAAAAAGTAATGTTGGAACCACATTCACAGTACAATGTATTAAAATCAAGTCATTTTTTCAACACTTGCATTCTATCAGTTGTGTTTTACAGTAGCAAATCATGGCACCTGATAAAGAGTTAGAAAAATTGTCTACTCAGATGTCTGCATTCAATATCGAGTCTAAGGTGGTTTAATTTCGCGAAACATACAAGGCAGCTGCCCGTTACGTCACTGGTCATAGATAGATGTTAGAACTGACTGGGTCACGTAGTGCAGATGCCTCCGCAATGCCTCGATCTCATTCGCATCTTCTTCTGACCGGTGGGATTCTGGTATTTTAAGCAATTGCCATGTACTATCCATACATGGTTCGTAATCAGAGTTTGCCAGACTTCCAAAATCACAGATCGGGACATTTGCAATTTCGAAGATTTTTATACATGTACACATTTTCTTACTTTTTCGTACACTGAACTTACAATGCGGGACTCGGGATTTGTCTATTGAACTCGGGATGCCTGGAAACCCAGTATCCATAGGATATACTCAGCTGAACTGAGGGATGCTGGCATTCTATGGGAGGAAGCAAAGCAATTGGCAGGGGACAGGTCATCATGGAGGTGCCAGGTGGTGGCCATTAGCTATATATAGGGAGCGAATATGGCCAGATATAGAAAAGAAATTAAACTTTAAATGGAAAAACATTCAACGAAGATTTCATACCAGTCATTAAAACATACCTAGCATTTAAGAAGTGGTGAAATCTCAGCACAACAGCAAATATGTCATTCAGCAGTTTCATCATCGGAATAGATCTCTTGTTCAAGAAGCATCTGAACAGGACTTTCTTCAAGTATCCAACGTGAGTAGAGTACAGCTCATCGATCGTTCTCACGTTTACCAAGTCTTTCTCAAACTCCTTCCATGAAGATTGCAGGCAAGTTGTCAGGACGTAGCTGTGAAGAGCTCGGATAAGCGAGGACATTTTGTAGCGGAATATTTGCACCGAATGATACTGAGGAGATCGTTGGATTTCTCTTGATATCATGAACTCTTCCTTCAATGACATTTTCAAGCTCTAAAAAATAAATATAATTCTAATCATAATGAAATAAATAAGATTATTTTTCATGAAATATTTTTACAGTCAAATAATAAAACCATGAAGCATTTCTTTTATCTGTTAATTTGAGAAGAGTAGTACTAAGTATTTCCAGTGGTGGATTGGGTACTGATCTTGATAAATAAAAGTGGAAATAAGTACAAAGGCATATTGTGTTTTTCTTAACGCAATATAACGCAAACCAAAATAGCATCGCAAAAATACATACAAAATAAATATTAAAAAATTATTTAAACGTATGTGGATTTTAATACCTGAGGATGGCGTGAATGTATTAATAATTCATTGCTTTGCACAAAATGTAGAATTGTTCAAATATTCACATAGGAAATGCTGAAAAAATATGTGATATTTCAACACATTCGATTATTTTAAGGGACTTGCATGTCGAACTGTCGTAAATTGATGACTGTCTGTACTGATATATTAATCTTTTTAACACAACATACTGTTGACATTACCTCAGAGTCTTGCTCCAACGCCCACGATATCCTTCTCATCTTGACAAGAAACTGAAAAACTTTGCCGTATCTATCGACAGCTTCTTGCGATATAATTATATTTATCGGCCAAGTCGCTGTATATGACAATGTCAAACACTCCAAGACATCTGGTGAACTGTGATGGAAGCTCAACGGCATTTCGTTCACAATGAATGATAGATTTTCAGCATATTTATGAGTACCTAAAAATGAATAAACTGTACAATTATTTTTCAACTACAAAGTATCGCAACAGAAATGTTTTTACAAGGACAGCTTGTTATTTAGCTACTCAGTCTCCTTTTTTGGAGAGGGTGCGGATAAAAGGATGGGGTGGTTAAATGATATCCCTATGTCACAAGGGTGGAAGGGAATGTAATCATCACAGACATACATACTTTTAACCATTTGAGTATGTAGTTATTTTTTACTAAATTAGGTTTTTTGTATATTTTTACTATTGCTACAGACAAAATTTTTTTTTTTTAGTTACAGATCAATCTGGTAAGAATATTTATTATTATTTCAAGAAGTAAATATTTTTTTTGAATTTTAAAACATATAAATAGAAGTGTAAATTAAAATTATTCATAAATTCATTTAAATAGCTTGGTAAAAACTAATCGTTTGTTTTAATGGTAAAACCAACAATAGTTTTAGAGCTTGGAGTGAACGCTCCCTCCTCACATAGATTGAGACAGATGACTGATTGCATTATTGTAATATGCAATGATGCAACCACCTACTCGGATTTGACCCCCTACATGTTAAAATATCAAAAAGCCTCATTGAAAACATTGATTTACATGATGATCATTCTTACCTCCGACAGATGAACCAAAAGATTTATCCAATATACTATGAAGCGTGGCAAAATTCAGCAATTCTCTCGGACTCTCCGTCACGTTCAACTTTTCAAACAAATTTCTACAAATCGTTTTGGCAAACTCTCCGTCCATGAGAAAGAAATAATCATGCAGGCTTTTGAAATGGTCATAAATGTCGCAGTTGACGAGGAAATATTTCAACGTGGCATTGTTGACCATTTCCATCTGACAGGACAGCGGTATCATCACAGATCTACGCAGACAAGTAGCCATTGTGGAAAAATCCACATCGTCCAGCTTTTGAAGGACACTGTCGTCTTCTTGCAGTGAGGATATTGTTTTGAAAACATTTGTTAGCGGTTTTTTTTGTGTTGCGGCGACAATATCGCTTATATCCGAATACGGTGACACTTCGCACTCGAGCGCTATCGGTTTATTGAAAATATCCATCGATTCAAAGTTTATATTGTGGGTACGATCCGTTCCGCACGGTTTAAAATTTTCAAAATTTAAATCATCAGAACTAAAATTCCACACTGTAGATTTGACATTATATTTATTTAGACTTTTCCCACACTCTGTCTGCGTATCTAGTATTTTTTCTGCAGTGATCGGATAATCAGTAACCGTTTCTTCATCTGACTGTTCTTCTTCCAACAAATTTGGGAAACAGAATCCTTTAGCAGTCAAATGCTTTCGAGGCAGCGAGGAGTCGCTTATCTTTCCTGACGTAGGACTGAGCGTATTAGCCGACGGCATTCCGATGAGATCGACGTCTATAGCTGAAGGAGTTTCTACATCCAGCTAAAAATATTTCACAATAACAAATTATAGCGAACATTTCATTACGAACAGACAAATTGTAAGAATATTACATTCGGAAGAAACTGTTTTGTGGTCGGTGGTAATCTCACGATGTTTCTAAACGATGATGGGTTTCATCTTCAGAGATCTGCATGAAAGTTTCGAGAACTTGGTCACTGCAACCGAAGACGACTGTGTTGACCACGTAGGCAACAGATATCCAAAATACCTAGTTGTACCGATACCGATAAAAAAATTAGTAAAAATTTAAAAATGACATCTTACCCTGAGTGGAAATTCACCAGGAGTAGTTGCGCAGACATCCGGTGTTGAATCCACAGACATATGACTCGATCTAGATTCACTCGTTTTTCCAGCGCCCCAATCCTTTAATGCAACATTCGTACATTCTTTCAAATTTAAAGTGAGGCTATCTCTTTGCTTCACTCTCTTAGCGCTAGCATGATGATCGATGACAATTCCAAACTCGTCTCCTAAAATCCTATGCTTGTTGATCAGGGCTTGCCTGCTAGCTTCGGTATCAAACTGCGCCACCTCTCTCCGGTTAAGATCGGACTGTGGACAATTATCAAGCCTCAAGCCGTCCGACGCCATCGACTTCAACCTGTTTTCGTTTGCCTCGTTTCTGTTATTGTCGGAATAATATCGATTATTTCTGTCTAGATTAGTCGAAGTTTTTTGCGTAGTCCCTAATTCATATTCATTCGACATAACTTTGTTTTTATTACGCAAAGCTTCCATTTTTTGAGACTGATACGAGTCATGAATATCAAGATTGCTAAATGAAACACTTTTAGTTGATTGTTGATAATTACTGTTGATAATGTCTGACGGGCTCACATCTGAATCTAAAGATTTATATATTTTCAAATTTGAAATAGTGTTACGATTCACGACATCTGACGCTTGAATGTCGGAGCTCAATAAGTTTTCAACAGATTTTGCTTCTGTAACAGATGAAGCGTTATCAATGATTTCACTAGATTGCATATAAGGGTTGTCTAAAGCGCGAACGTCTTTATGTAAAATAGAAGTGCTTCGCACGATTGGTGATTCCTGTGACAAATTATCAGGTGTCGCATCGGCTGAGGTGACTTGTAAATTAATCGCTCGGAACACTGGTGTTTTACTGATATTAATATCATCAACAGTCTGTTTATCATCTGCATCTTCATTATGATCTAATTCTGTATCCAGAGAATCCTTCGAAACAATCATAACGTCTTTCTCTTCCTCGATCGGTGATTTGATTTGATTTTCTTCCCGAGTCGCAGGGGGGACATCGCCGACGGTTGTATTATGTTCTTTCTCCAACTTTTCGCGATTCAAGCTCATTTTTTCACTAGTCAAAAGCTGAACTCTCCTATCGTCCAATTTCAACCGCTTGATTTTCCATTCAGCTCTCAATCGGCGCATTTTTACTTCTTCTCCGATATCAGTATAATATGACAGAACTTTCCTCCTAAAATAGTAATTAGCAGTTACAATATAGATAACAAAACATAGGTTTTTATCAATCGTAATGAAATTATTCTTCAATTAATTGAAAAATCATTTTTGAAGAAATGGAAAGAATATTGATATTTTGTAAGCAAGAAACAGTGATTATGGTTATTTGTATTTTAATTGTAATCGAGAATAAAATTGTTATTTGTATTTGGAAATGTGTCCAAAACAATGGGAGTCGACTTTCCCAATTCTCATACAATATTACTAATGATAATAATGTACTCGTGAGATAGATTATTGGGAAGGTAGACAGTTTCAGATGCCTCAAATTATACATGACAAAAGACATTAGCAAAAAGGAAATCGCTATTTGCTTAGGAATAGATGAGGCCACATTTGATTTATTGTCTGGGACACGAAGCTGTACTCGGTAAAAACTAAAAGTGGTTTGAATAATACTCGCATTCTACCAGTGCCGTTTTACGGTAGTAAATTATGGCACCTGGCAATGGTTTACAGAAATATCACATTGAGTTTTGAGAATAGATGCTTGCGTCACATAAGTTAAACGAAGATCTTTAAATGACGATCATTGTATTTTAAGAGACAAAAGGAAAAAAGCAAAACACATCTCTAAACGTAGAGTTCTGCATAGTATGCAAAAAAACATATAAATTAATGAATGTCTTACTTGTCTTCTTCCAACTTGAGAGCATGCAAACGGTCCGAAGCCTGAGTGTATTCAAAGATTGCCAAATCATCGGCGGCTTCCCTCTGTTTCCTACGGGCGGCTAACTCCTCATTGTCCTTGTTCAGTTGAAGACGTTTAGTGGTGGCGAGACGTGAGACAATCCGAGACAATCGTTTGCGTTCCTCTGTTAATTAATTGAAAGAAATGTAATAAAAAATGTAATCACACGTGTACTGAATGACTTGTATTTTAGTAGTTCAAACTTGGCTCTGAAATAATATCAATCAATGGTATTGATTTTATAAACAGTTGACGTTTCTACAGCAACCACTATTATAAAGGAATTTATATAGAAGGGGAAATGACAAAGGATTCCAAAGAATCTAAAAAAAATTGAATAAACTCTTTCTGTATCATTGCATGACGAAAGTAAACGGGAAAAGATAGAAAATTATAGATGTTTGGCATACTATTTGGAAAAGAAGAAAGCTTTTTTTTATAACAATAATTACAAAACTAAGTCATATTAAATACTTGAAATTAATAGTTTACGAGAGTATTCTTTAAAACAAATTTCTTCATAAAGATAACTTTTGCATAAAGGAGGAAACTGGTTGGTGGAATGAAAAATGGAAATATGTAACAGATCAGAATCAGGCTACATTCAAAATTGTCATCAATTATTTCAATTGGTTCTTTCAAAAATGACACATTACGAGTTTCACTATTTTGAAAGCAAAATAATTTATTACCAATCAACTTTTCCATAGTGTCGGCCTGTTTCAAGGAAACCATTTCTATAAAAGCTTTCTTGTCCGTCTCCTTCTGGATGAGCATACTCTGGAATGTGACTGGCTGTCCGCAGACGTACAGGCATTGCATTTTGTACTGATCGTACAGCATTTGTTGACTTTCGATCTCGTTAAAAGTAAAACAGCACTTGATCGGTGGATAATCTGTCGAAAGAAGAATACACAGCGGATCCTGAAAGCCAAAAACGAGACAGTTTTCAGTATTAATTTATTGAAAGTGAGGCCTGTGGTCGACGTTTTTGGTTTCATGGGATCAGATCCCATGTGTGTATGTAAATTTATTTATAAATTTCTGTTCGACAGATGGATGTGATGTCTAAAATTCCTTCCTACAAGCCGATTCTAATAACATGACATATTGAAAGCGATTAACTAATCACTGCACCTGTCCAAGCCATATCCTTCTATCACTACTCTTTTCAAAAAAAAAGATCAAGAAACTTTGTAGCCAACAGTTTTTTGTAAAAAACCGCTCTTTAAATAAACTTTGTTATATGCACCACATTTGGACTGTACATGGTAAAATTATAGCTGACGCAGTCGGCCATGCGATCAACAAAATAAAAAAGATTGAAGCATTGCGTAAACCCAAAACATTTTCTCGAGATATTTATGTTATCATCTCATGCAACATTGAAATAACATGCAAAAATAATGAAAAAAAAAAAAACAAATTTTACAGAATTAAGAAAATAATATTTAGTGCGCTTTTTGTGTTGCTTACATACTTTTTAAGCGACAAAAGAAATGGAGCGCGCATGCACACTCTATCATTAAGAACATAATTATTACGGGTGCATTTGCGTAACGTTTTGAGAATATTTTCCCCCCATCCAACTTATCATTATTCGTCTTCAGATCTTTAGAAATTTCCACCCATGTTGCTAGACGATTGTGTTTATTTTTGTGTAAATTGCATTCCTTACCAAATAACACAAGTCGCAAATGCAATTCGCTAAAAATCCCTAAATTCGTAGCTGTTTTGTATTGTAAAATTGTATTGATCAGCTGAACAGCTCTTCCAACATGCATCTCATATGATGAATGCGAAGAACAAATGTTAAGAAAAAAGAAGGGTTACTGTTGCGACCATGTAGATCCTTATACTCCGAAGAAAGGGGTTGACCAGTCCTCATTGAGCAACTTCTGCAAAGGTTCTCCTATGTATTGCGGGGACACAGTTAAAACTAATTGAACATGTAATATAGCTTACATCAGGATTGCAGAGTTTGAGTAGTCTTAATGATTTTCCACATAGTAAAATGTGTTTAGCCAAGCCATTAAGAAACTCGGGTATTGTTTCACCGTGTCTAACTTTGAATGCTCTGTCCCAATAGTGTTTGTTATACGAATCAACGTTCCGTTTTGTTTCCCTGATGAAAAATTCATTGAAATGATCTTCTAGTTCGCCTTCAAATATGAATCTCTCGATAAATCTAGAAACAAAAGAAAATACTAAGTTCAATTAAAACTGATAGTCACTTTTGAGGTCTTGTGTTCACTGTCAATTCTTGGCCAAGGAACATTATATAAAAAAATAAGTTACTTTTTTTAACGAGCAGTGAACGTGTTAAGTGATATTTAAGATTTTTTTATTCACTTGATTCATTTTAAATCACTCACGTACAGTACAGGATCACATGCATTTTTTTATCAATAATTTTAACATACCTAAAGTATACTGCGCATGTGGACTTTAAGGTGTTGTAAAGAACAGCTGCGACCGGTGCATCAGTAATATTGATAACCTCATTATAAAGATATGCCATTGGACTCGGCCCTCGCAGAAAGTACTCATGGTCAGTTTCTGAAACAATTCAATCAGAAATACATTTTTTTCTATTGTATAAAAAGATTGTTTAAAAGTGTAAATACCACTCCTGATCGTTTGGTAAAATTGTTGACCAATGTGGTTTTGCAGTATGAATTTTAATTAATAATCAAATGGGTTCAGGACCTGGCAAGATCAATACAAAATTAAAAATTTCAGATGTTGAGCAGGGTGTGTGCGATGTCTTTCGCTGGTTGGATGGGGTGTGACAAGACAAAAGTGCTGACAGTGATTATCGTAGGAAGACGCGAAGGAGATTGACTGAGGAGGTGAATGTTCACCATCGCTCCGTACCACAAAAGGAAATAAGAAGAAGGAAATAAACCGACAAAAATAAAATATACTAACTTGAATACCAAACTTTATATATTTTTGCTATTGCCTGAATCTGTCGACTGAGTGGCTTGACTTTTTGTGATATCTCCAAAAGTCCCGGCAGGTACTCCCGTTCATCGCCAAATATTTTCTCAACCTGAAGGAGGAACCACCCTAGATATCTTCCCAGGCTCACTCGCATGCACTAAAATTGACAAGTTAAACGCCTTTTAAGCAGCAAACGGAAACTACAGTCAACATTATGCAAATGCCTGAATGATAGGCACGCCTGAATGATAAAGTGTAATTGACTTGGCCGTGTTTGATACTGGACACATCATGTACTGTAATTAAATTTCTGGTACACAATTTATAGTAATGTAAATGATAAATATTCATTTGTTTATACTGTTCGCTCGCAAAAATGCCATTCAAGATTTTTTTGCATCAGACAGGATTTAGACTTTCCTGAGACATCGGACACATCGAATCCAGGTACATGTCATGTTCACCACATGGTAAAAGAAACTTTTATCACTTTATAAACAGAATGTATATTTTTTGAAATTGCATTATGGATAATTTTCCTACCTGATATACGCATCCTTGCCGAGAGATATCCTGTCCCAATGGCATTGCTTCATTCAATTGGTTCAATTTGTAAAAACAGCTGCCGACAACCAGAAATTCATTAACAAACGAAGATAAATACCCTTGAAGGAGACCTTCTAAGCAAAGGCTGGTATTCATTTGAAATGTCTTAATTTCTTCATCGTAAATAAATGAACTGGATTGAATACCGACTACAAAAAAAATATTTTCAATTTCAATTAATGTATTTATAATTTAGGATTTCGACTGAAGGTGTTCGGTCAAATTTCAATAGTAAATTTGAATCATTCAAAATTTTATATTTCCATGAGTTTTGACACTTGTTATTAATATCATTTTGAAAAGTAATCAGATAAAAAATTACAATTTCTGAAGGTCTTTGAAATTACACGTGATTATTATTAAAAAGCAAACCGAAAGGTCCATAACATACATACTATCCAAAGCCTTACAAATGCAAAGGAAAATTTATCATTATTCTACCATAGTTTAATACTAAACAGTAAAAATATTGCAGACCACTAGTCTATATTATAATTGCTAAATGCATGGCTCACTGGTCAGTTGTAATTCCTGTATCATACATTAAAAATAGTACAGACCGAATAAACTTACTTGTTAAATATCTGAGGTGAGAAATAAACTCTGCCTCTGAAATAATATTCAGCTCACTCATCTTGTTCATGTGAATTTGTTTCCAATGTAACATATTTGATACGGACGATGAAATGAGATTTCTTTTTTCAACAACCGGTGGTAATTTGGCTAAAAACAAGAACATACAATTAATTAATTCAAGCATTTATCATTGTTTTGGGGAATAGTCGTAATAAAAGGACTGTTTCAATTTAAATCAGGTTTTACATTGCCGTTTATGTTTCTACAGATTAAACCCTTTCTGGTTCACAAAAAAAAAAAATATTCCACCAGGTCCACAATAGATTTACAGAATAAAAAGGGAAACTAATATTTTTATTTATTTATTTTTACACGATTTATAGTAACAATAAAAAAAAAAAATACGAAATACATATACAATAATGACCATATTATTTATATTTTAAAAACTTCTTAAGTATGATAATGGTGAAAGCATTTATAGCCCAGGCTTTCTCTCACATGTTTTTCGCGATTTTTGTAATTTTAGGCATTTTTGCAAGGTTAAATTATTAGAAAAAATAGTAAATTTGGTAATAATTTTCAAGTGCACGGAGGGGAAGTGTAAGTGTTGGAAAGAAGAATGCAGAATTCTGCGCCCGTACCGCGCAGGCAGAGCCAGCCCCTAAAATTACCCTTTTGTATCCATTGCAGGTAGACAGTTACAAATTACAATGTTCATAAAAACCATTTGATTCTCTGCTCAGAATACCGTTGTAATAGATGAGTGAAAAAATAAATATTCAATACATTTTTACTCAATACTAATAATGAAAAAAATTATTGATAACATTCGACATAGGACCCACGGGAATAAAATTGATGTCTAATGAGATTCAACATAGGACTGGTAACGGTCAACATAATATAACAGGCCCCAGAAAAATTACTGATAAATTTGTGTTGTATCCAAACATAAACAAAAAAAATACAATTTTAGCAACACTTTGTCTTTCAATTTCTTGACTTGCCAGGATCCATGTGGCCCCCTTAGGGTCCACAGCATATTCCAAGGGGGTCATAGAGAAAATGTAATTTTAGGGAGCCACAGCAGTTTTGGCCCAATGCATCCTAAATACAATGAAAAGAAATTGCACTTTTCCACCATTCAACACAGATAAATGAGCTAAAAAAAAAGCTCTCAAATTTTTGTCATTTTGGGAAATCCATAAATTCCCAGGTTTTTCAAATCGCAGAGCGACTCAAATTTTTTTGAACTCGGCGAGAACTACAAAAAAAAAGGTCTCACAAATTCCTGGGTTTTTGAAATCAGTTGAAAATTATTATTTCTTTTTTTCTATTTTCTAATTTTAATTTCTCACTTTTTTACCAGTTATCAATCCCGAGATCCTGAAATAATTGTGTTCTGAGTCTAATTAGTACGGGTATGGGGGCACAGAAAAATATGAGACTTAAAAGAGGCCACGAGCCAAAAAATGTTGAGAAACTATGGTCTGAAATATGATTGCTAGATATATTTGAAGCATAAAAAAACACTATAACTTACATGCTTCTTCCCAAATATTGAGGTGTATTTTTGTATCTTTACTAGCCAGGTCCCAAATATTTAGATCGATGTCTTGAGAGGCACACGTCAGTTTGCTGTCCATTCCAAATATCTCTTGAATCGAAGAATATGAGTAATTGAATGGAGTCAAAGACACTTTGCTGCTTTTCTGCAATATAATATGATGTTATTATGGTGGAAAAAACACCATCACTACCACTGATAACCACAAAACAAGATATCTATTATGTGAATAACAATACCAAATTTATTTTTAAAATAGACTTCACTTAGTAAAACCATGAGTTTTGTTTTATTTCAGTAAGCAATATCAAACTTTTATTCAGTTAAAATTTTAAAGAATTCGGATTCACAGTACAATAGATTAGGATTTAAAATAGAAAGAGATTTATATTAAAAAATAAAACACTCTTTTGTACTAGTAATTGACACTCATAAGATCAGGATCACTTTTGCTCATCACAAGCATTTTCCAATGATATATTTTTATCTGTTGAAAACGCTTGTAATCTTACCGATGGTCACCCATTATCTTGCTGGAAGTGATAGACGAGATTCAGAATCCCCTGGGACATCCATACAGCACATATTTTAGGCTTTTTAAGCGAGCGCTTAGTCAGCTCGCTTATCCACTGCACCCCTGAAGTCTTCAAAACTTAGTATACTGTTACCCTGAATAATCGTCAGGTGTAACCTTAAAAGAGCTCCATCAAAATGTAAGCATTCACTAATAGACACACAGTTTTTACAGCAAGAATGAAAAATGTAATACTTACGGTACTAGCGGAGGCTCGGGGGATATTGATTTCTCTGGGTCCAGTTAGTCTGGGAAATGATGGAAAATCTTCATAACAAGTCCCACCACCATTGTGCAAATATTTTGATGGTTTGTTATTCCTGCACGATAAAAGACTCTGGGGCTCATCTTCAACATTTAAGAATTTTTGGATTTGAAAAAGGTTTGTACCTATTAAATAAACAATAAATTATTGCATGGATGAATAGATTGACACTGAATTTAACAGAAATTTTAACCCATATACGTAAACAATCTTGTTTCTTTCTTAAGACTTTGTTTGCAAACAGCAAGAGAGTGTAATGTCAATTTTGTGATGGTGTTTACAGTTTTCGAGTAATATTACTTATAATTACTTATATATGTATATATATATATATATATATATATATATATATATATATATATATATATATACTTATATCTCTCTGCAAGTATGAGTATTTTTTAAATAATATCTGAACAAAGATCTGTTCAAAAAAAATCTTCACATTTGTCCTTTAATCGCTAGTATTGTATAGTTATCACCAGTTTTTTGTGTTGTTTAAATCTTCAAATTTAGTAAAAATATAATAATATAATAAAACATTTTCATATATTCTTAAATAACAAAATAGCGACACTTGTGCAAAAAAAAAAGTTATCGAAGCAGATTCTTAGAAAGATCTATGCAACTTTACAGACAAAAAAATGTATTAATTATGATTTTAATGGTATATAATTTTCCATAGTAAACAATTATCAGGATCTTTAAACTGTATAATTATAAGTATTATTTGTTTGCATTTTTAATTTCAGTAAAAGTACATAAATAGAATTCATTCAGAATTAAATCCAACTTAAAAAAAATCTCATTCTTTTGTTTAACAATAAATGTCAACGAAAAAAAATCAACTGCAATAAAACATAATTGACTTCCTTAAAGAAGAAATTGATAATATATTTTAATTACTAACCGGGTTCACGAGAGAATACCTCACCATCGAAATCATAGTTGGACAAATATTTCTTTTCGAGATGTTGATTGTCTCTGAGAGTGAAAGGCATTTCGAAAATTTGCGGTGGAAAATGTAAATAAGGGGTGATATCATCTTCGTTATATCGGACAGTTTGCTGTCGCAGCAATGCCTCAATCTTTCCAAAACTAAATGGATCCTGCAAGAAGAAAGCCAAATAAATAACCTTAAGGTAACAGCCTGTACAAAAAACATTCCACAACACCTTTTAAAACATGACTGTACAAAACATTTTTTTTTTCAGTTTATTTATCAGTGAAAGTATACAAGAAGGATGGATTCCGGGCTGATGATATTCATACATACAGCTGACAATACGAGAAGCGTTCATTCTTATAATCTGTCGGATCGAATATTCAAATAAGATAATTACAGTTATTTATGCTGGGTAACAAATCATTACACCATGAATGGACTTAACACCTAGGATAACTTATTTTAACGTAAATCAGGAAAATACATAGCAAGCTGAAAATAGAAATATTTTAATTTTAAAATGAAACATTTAATGGCCATCATCCACAGTTTGAAGGCATTATGATTGAGATTTAGCAAGCCCCTTGCTAACATATTGGCAGCCCACCGTTGCCTGACATCATCAACGCGATGAGAGAGTGAAGACTTGTATGGGTTTATTATGGGATCAGAGAAGACAACTCTGGAACACTCCACAAAGTCACAGTAGACACTCAACCCTTGGCACACCCTCGCATGAAACATGTATAGCATGTTGGATTAGTTATTGTGTTTTGCCACAAAGAGCTAAGTATCGTGATGTCTGGAGAAAAAATGTCCAATTTAGCTATGGGCTTAAATGCACTGTAATAACCAACTAAATAAGTGAAAAATGTATGATTTTTTTACTTTATCTTGCTTTCAGTTTCTTTTAAAATGATACCATTTTCAGTTGTTTTTAAGATTTTCTGTGAAAAATCAGACATTATAAAAGTTAACCTAATATAAGCTGAATCTTATACCTAACGCTATTCCATACATTAAATTTAAAACCAGAAACTGTATTAAACTCATTACCATAAATGACAAATAATATGATATTATCTGGTGTTATTTAACGTACCTCAAACATATCTTTTCCACTATCAGCATGGACTGAATCCGTCAAAGAAACAACACAAGTCAGAATCTCATTAAAATGTATTCCATCAGTGCTTCTATCTCTATCGATTAGCCAGTCGATTTTTTCTTTTAATAAAGCAATGTTATGATAATCAACAATGTTTTTCTTCCTCGTATTTTTGATATAGTAATGTGTCAGTAAATCCATTATTGGTTCGCTGGGTTTCGGAGGTAAAACAATATTGGATTTATTGAGAAGAATACCAAATGCTCGAGATCTAAGATTCTTTTTGAGAACTCTATAATCTTCAATTGGTCCATAATCTGAAGCTACCTTATCGCACAACTGAGTTATCAGTTGAAACACACTTCCACTGCTAGAATGGTTAAACTTATCTTGGCTTTCCATGTTTATAACTATATAATAATTATATTGTTATACTATATTTCAAATAACCCAAAACATAATTTAATACTCCCTCGCATAGTATATTGTATTATTGTCTATTCCCTTGAACTGTCACAACGCTATATTAAAGTATACTAGTCTATGGCTATAGTTTATGGCTATATGTAGTCATATTCAATATACAATATACTGTCTATGATCATAAGCATAGATCAGAGGTAACCAACCCCAAGCCCGCGGGCGCCATGGCGCTCGCCAACCAATTCCTAAGTTGCAGGAATTTGGATTTCAAAATTTTCGCAAAAGCTAAAAAAATAAAACTAGTCACTGACTTTTCAGGCTGACAATTTTCATAAAACGCAAAATTGGCAATTCTTTGAAATGTATGAAGAGGAATAAACCAAAAAGTTTTTAGGAGGGTCTATTTCATTTTACGCCGCCCATCTTGGCTTCAATTTGAATACAAAATATAATCAAAAGGTTATGGTTTTTTTTTGGAGAAAGAAAAAAATATTTTTTATAGAAGCAAAGTCAACAATTTCTTTTGCATTCAAATTTGGAACGGTCTTAGTAATTTCTTTCTTGATTGATAAAACGGCTAGTGAATTTAAACTTTTAATTTGGAAATAAAATGTATAAAGACAAAGAAAGTTTAAGTAGATGTGCATTTGTAACCATTTTATGTTTTGTTGTATTTGTGGCTATTTAATTTTAGCTCGCCCTGCCCAGTTTCAATTTAAATAAAACATATACAACCAATCTTTTTATACGCGATACATTGGTTCCAGAAACTGACGCATAAAAAAAACCTCATTTTGATATAATTTGATAAATTGGTTCTAAAAATCAAAATATCGCGTAAAAAAGTATCAAAAATGCTGTGAAAAATCTGAGTCGACTATTATTAATTGGATTTTTTTGATGATCTGACTTAATTATTTCTCATTACAATAACAGTCGGACTTCTATGGTACATTTATTTAGTAAATTTAATACATATTCAGCTCTCTGTGTTAGGATAAAATTTATGGCCGAAACGTGCTATATAACGAATTCAATAAATGTATTTTAACAAGATTCAGAACAAAGTCATCAATCCAAAATTTTGCGAAAGATCAATAATTCTTTTGTAAAAAAAAGTTTGGAAGAAAAATGGCGTATGAGTAAATCGCATGAAAAAAAGAAACAGTGCCGTCCAAAAAACTCGCGTAAAAAAAGGATTGGGTGCAATCGAAAGTATTTTAATCTAGTTTTTCTTAGTTCTTTTTTGGTGAAAAGAGTAAAAGAGATTGGACACACATGGACGTGATGTTTTGAATTCCCTACCACCCATCCTATCCTAAAAAATAAATATATATAAAATGGAATTATACAGTACATTGTGTGTATGTATGTTGGGTCTGTGGCGCAGCGGTCAACATTGTTGGCTTTCTGTAACAGATCTCACGGGCTCGAGTCCTAGTACGAATAGCATTTTTTTCAATCGATTTATCAATTTCTGTTAGAAGGCATGGGTGTTTGTGATGTCTAAAATATTGCCTCCCACCCTTCTAATCCATAAATAGCGAGAGCGATTCACTAACCACTAGCCATGTTCTAGTTTTATCCTTTTATCCCTACTCTCTTTGAAGAAGGTTGAAGGTTGAAGAGAGGTTGAGCAACTGCGTAACAAACACTTCTCGTAGAAAAAACTTCTGTTGATATCAACGTTCCCTCTAAGCTACGTGCGTGTGCGGCCGCGCAGCAGTTGGGAAGCCACCGCGCACTCATTCCGGGTTGGCTCACACTACAAGGCAGTTGTTCAATTAATATTTAATCGGTCCGCGCAGCCTTTGAAATTTCTGCGCAGCTAACCTCTTACCTTAGAGGGAATGTTGGTTGAGATACCTCTATAGATTAGAAGGCCATATGCTCCACATTAGGAGCAGACATAGATTAAAAAAAATACAAATGTGATGAAATGGTAGATATATTTAATAAAAATATACTGCGTGATATAATTTATTTTATTTGCAAAATGCAAATATTCATTGGTTAGGATATTTTTACAAAAGGACAATGAAATTCAATAATTTACATATTTTAGGCAGTAACATCAATTGTTTTGGTCTTGCTTGAATTAAGGCCTGATGGCGATTCCAGTCTTCTGTGAAATCCAATCGAGATAGCTTGAGGTGCGAGCGAATCCTGTAGGGAAGGGGGCTTCGCATCCTGCGCCAGTGACAAAGCTGGTAACAGCAATATGAGTGTCAACCCCATCAGCCTCTCTCAAGAACAATGGGCTTCCACTGTCTCCCTGAAGTAAAAAAAGGAAAAAAAAAACAAATAATTGTTGAGCCCCAATCAATCGTTCTCGCATTGATTATTTTCTGGTATGTGCAGTTAATTTTATATAGTTCCAGCCAAACACCCATAAGGATAATGTATTATACTTGATCAATGATCATGTTTTTTTGGACAATGCATTGTTTATGTCTTATTGATGTCATGTAATTCAATAGGCTTAGAGTTTGTAAAGATACACAAAGTAAGTAGTAAATTTATAATTAGCTAAGGGAAAGTAGTTACCGAGCAACCTCCTTGGGCTGGATTCTTGATGCCGACAGCGCAAAGGTTGGATGCAGCGATGACCCGGTATCCAAATAATTCTATGCAAAGCTTATTAGTGATCACCTTTAATTGGACATAGTTCAAGATGCCGGGAACTGGACCAACTAAAATAGATACATTATGTAATGGCCAAATTTAGTACAGTGATGTTCAGGTAACGTCTTCAATTTTATAATTTACATTAAAAGCACAATTTTACACGCTCAGAATTCTCGTTTTCCTATTTGTATGCAATCTTTTCAGTCATAATTTATCAAATTACTTTGAAGAATTGGCAGGTGACAGTTTATGAAGGAGATGCCGCATGGTGGCCATTGAATAGGGAGCGGAAATGTTCCAAGTAGAAGAAGGAGTTTTTTGTCTAAATTAGTTTAATTAGATATCGGTAGAACATTTAGCAAACAATTGGGAAATTGTGGGAAATGGGAAAATTTTTATTCAAAGAGTATTACTACTATACTTGATGGTTCTTTCAAACTTACCGTTATGGGTTTTTCCCCATCCTACGAGAGTGGAAACTTTTTCAGCGAATGATTCGGTAGCCTGGGATCTTCTCGGGAGACGAATGGGCCTGACGCTGGCTGAAAAAATCATGTTAGAAAAGTATAAAGCACCATTAATGGTAAAATACTTGTTGAGTACTTGATTTCTCAAAGAAGTTTACACATTTTGAATACAGTGGGACCTCATTCTACCGTTCTCGCATTCTTTGTTATCCTGCATGGATCGTTTATTTTTCGTCATCCCATTATACACCCATAACATGTTAAACAGTCCCGCAATAGTACTGATCCCTGATTTACCGATTTCCTTGATCCTTCTTCTTAACCTTTTACCTGCCGTAGATAATTAATAGTAATTACCTAGCACGCCGGCTATAATTTGCAATTGATTTAGAAAAGCACGCGAGTTTGAGAGGACTTTGTTAAAATTGATGTAGGCACTTTATTTTTAATAAAAACTCCATATTCTTATTCGATAACGAAATTAAGTGAAATAAATAAATAAGTGTTTCAAAAACAATCATTTTTTTGGTATTATTTGAAGCTTTCCCACATTATCGGTATACAGCATTTTTATTTTTTTTATTAGGGTCCCTTGAAAAACATAGAATTGGGGTTTCACTGAAATTATAATGCCTATCCTAGTTATCCAGTTCTTTTCATAGTTCTGATCCAAGAACTGCTGTTGATGAAAAAGAAAGGAACGTCAAACAATGTTAAGAATGATTTTGTTCAGTATCTAAATACATTCTCATTCAATGGCTGTGCCGAATCCATTGATTATTTGCATTGTTGTATATTTATACGTAATTGTTGATGGATTTGGATGTATGCATCTTTCAAAGGTCGTCAAAAAATCATCTTCTTTACTACTTTAAGCACGGCGTAAAAGTGATTATTAAGAGTTTTGTAGTCACATTATCTATCCTACAATTTCTGTATCAGGTCTATCGACTGCTTCTGGTTTTAACCCTTTGAACTCGAGTGTTGCCATAGAAGCGACATGTATGATTTGTCATATCACTCGAGTGTTGCTGTAACAGCAGCATACATATAAAGTCTCATTTGTCAATATTGGATATATTTAGACTTTTCATTTTTTCAATACTATTTTTGTATTCTAATGAAAACAACATTTTTTTTTTAAATGCTGCCAATTGCCAATAATCACATACAAAAAAAATCTCGAGTGCAAAGGGTTAATCATAATATTTACTTTTATGTCTTTTACACTGTTGTAAAAAAACGAATGTGTGTCTCAAAACATTGACAAAAATCCTCGTAAAACCACAAGGATTACTCCAAGATACCAAGCAAATAAGCTCATAAAATAAGTGAGTCGGAATTGTAGTCCTATTACCTGTTATTGCAACATCGCGGCCAAGATTGACGACACCGACATCATTGTAGGCGTTGGTTGGGTTGTAGTTTTCATGAGAGTAGAAATTTTTCAATCCTGTTATCAAAATCTGAGGTTTGTTATAGTCAACAGACCCAAGACGGACTAGTGCACTCACTCGACTGAAATTAACAATTTATTTAAGAAGGTGTAGTAGGGTGACACAAACAAGTATTTTTCAAACCATATTCCCCCTGTTATATAACATTTCCACGGTTGTTTTCTGCAACACTGATGCAAGGGTGAGTGTATCGCTATAGAGCAACACCTATAATTAAGACAAATTATTACGTGACTTTTTTACAAACATTCGTGTAAATGATAAAATCTAGTTTAATATTATTTTCAAAACAACCCAATTTGCAGTAAATAGTGCATTTTGGTTGAGATCAATATTCCCTCTAAAGCAAGAGGTTAGCTGCGCGGAAATTTCAAAGGCTGCGCCTATCACCTATCAAATATTAATTGACCAACTGTCTTGAGATCAAACCGCACCATAAGAGCATTCAGTCAGGTCAGCCAAAGGGCCAGTGTTGGTCATTAGGGATAAAAAAACCCGATGCACTTCGACAGTTTGATGGAATGTAAATATTCTGGCATTTAGTAATTTGATTTATTACCCGACAAGGCAATGGGCTGCAGTGAGCACCCATCTAGTACTGATGAGGGCTCCCCCGCACCTAACCCATTCATTGTTTGCATTGTTCATCTCCAAAAGGGCCTGGTGAGGGAACTGGTTTTGTGTGGCGGGTGATCCTTGAATGATGCGTGCATCTGTAAGATAAAATTATTTTATTTTTTCACAACTAACACCCCATGAATATGAATATATATTACAATAAGTATTAAAAAAAATATTTTTTTATATATACATATAATTTCAACCCAAATATCTGATTAACTCTTCCGTACCCATGCAGTAACAACAGTGGATATCGGCCTTTACACCTTTAAAATACCCGTGTTATAGGTCTCAAAAAAATATGTTTTTTTTCTATTTGTAAATAAAATAGTTTTACATATGAATAATTTTTTTAAAAAGTATACATTCAACGTCTTCTTTGTATAATTATACATAATTTGAAAGTCTCGTCGACTTTCTCATTGAAAAATATAGAATGATCGAGCATGAGATAGACATATATAAATATCAATATGTAAGAGTAACCAACACTTTCGTTTTGCCGAGCGAAACAATTAGATGAATTCCACGAGTAAGACAGAGAACGCAGAAAAAACAATATGCGATTGTGATTGAACAATGTTATATTATACCTTGATGTTTATGAGCCCAGCGCGCCATAACATTCTAGAGTCATGACGTGAGTATTTCCGTAACCGCATTCCATGACTTGTTTTGCGTTAACTAACTTCGCAAAATTTACTTTGTTATATTAATTTATTGGCTTTGCATTTACTTGGTAGGACTCCGTTATAATAGAGTAAAAACAGCAACATATTTAGTTCTACAGTTTTTTTTATATTTATGAGTTGATAGCTATTTCGGCTTTCGCCATCGTCAGAACTATGATTAAACTTACATTTTTCTCAGCTATATATACTGGCTCCGAAGAGATACACAATGCATCATGTTATTCACTTTAACATCCTTATTAAAATTACAATTATAATATGACACTTAGTAAATACGACTCTAGTGTTTCGAAACACTAAAGCCATAGTTAATAAATTAAACTGATATATATATATTTTTTACCATGTCCGCTCCCAATGTAGAGCATATGGACTCCTAATGGAGTTTATCTCAACAGAAGTGCTTCTACGAGAACTGCTTGTTACTCAGTTGCTCAACCTCTCTTTATGCAAAGAGAGTTGGAATAGATGGATAGGGCTAGGACAGGACTCGTGGTAAGCTAATCGCTTTCGGTATGCCCCGTTCATAAGATAGGATTAGTGGGAGGGGGGAATTCAAGACATCACATACATCCATGCCTTCGAACAGAAATTCATAAATCGATTTTATAAAACCGATCAAATTTATAAAACTTTCCGTACTGGGATTCGAACCCATGCCCTACGTAATCGAAGCCAACAACGTTGACCACTCGACCACACAAGCGACAAAATTATTAATTACATAACATTTTTTTTTTTTCCATGTCCGCTCCCAATATGGAGCATATGGACTCCTAATGGATGGATGGACTCCTAATGGATGGACTCCTAATTTATTAACTATGGCTTTAATGTTTATTGATATGTTGAACGATTTTTTCGCTCAATATTATGTGACTGTGTTTATTTGATAGAGGTGGGTACAAACTCACTGATAGTACCGATATTTTTTTTTCTTTTTTCAGTCGGTGTCATTTACGGTCCGTTCGGTCCGTAACGTAAATTAATTTACGTATAAACCGCTGAATTTTAGGTTTTTCGTAATAATTTTAAATATGTTTGTCAAAAAGATTTATTTTCTTTGCAAGTTTCCAAACACATATAATGTATCAAAAATGTTTATTAAATTTTTTAATATAGTAAATTGTTTTACTTAGATAACGTATTTACGCGTGTGATTGATTCTTACCTTATCCCTTCTACCAACCGCTTGCCGGCCGGCAAGGATTATTAGTTGCGTGACGCTTTGGGTATGACTGTATCGTTTCAAGCGTGATCGAGACAAGTCCCGTCTACTAGCTGTTGCACAGAATTTTGATTCTTGCCGCTTTCGACAATTATGCATGATTTATATAAGTTTTTCAAGTTCTAGCCACAAATTATGACACAAAACAAGAACTATACACTATGTTGAACCATATGTCATTTTTTGAAATTGTCATTTTGCTTTAGAAATGCGTTTATATGACAAATTCTACACAGTAACAGAGTGTTACTGCATGATCTGCGAAGGGATTTTTTAGCACGGTAAGGGGAAGGTTAAAATCTAAAATTTTAAGCACAAGGGAAAACAAAGTTGCACCTTTCGTGTTGCCTGATTTGGTGAACTTTGTAACAGTATTTATGGCACGACTGGGTATATAAGACTAATATTTATTACCAGGCTTTGCATGAGTTGAATGCAAATTAATGTTAAAAGGTAAAGGCCAAAAATATTACTGTTTATCTAGAAATGGTGGCCAGAATGACATGTATAGATTTCACCATTTTAGAAGAGCTCTTGTGAGTGACAGACAGACATATTTTTTGTTTTATTTTAAAGAAATAAATATGTTCTCAAAACAATTCTTCTTCTTTTCTAGGAGCCGTGCTAAATTGAACATAAGCAGCAACGTTGCATTACTTCTACCTCATGAAAGTTACATAATTAGGAAGTAATAATTTGTAATATATATTGTTTATCATAAAAATTACCTTTGTCTAAGTCTTCCAAAAATTTTATTCCCGGTTTCTTTGCTAAGACCTATAACAGATAAAAATGATTAAATGACATTAGCTCATTTCCATTCAGCTATTTTGTTTTACTCGGACTAAATCTCCATTACACAGACATCAATAAGGTCCAAAGTATTTTCGCTCTCAGATTGTTATCTTTTACCAATATTTATCGTCAATGGCAAAAAGCCTAATTCAATACATTCATTTCTAAAATTATATTAAAATGATATATAAAACTCATTTAATAAGAAAATATTATTATCTTTAAAAAACAATTAATGGTAGTACGATGTATGACAACTATCAACATGTCTTATTTTATTTAAAAAGTTACATAATTTTACCCAATTATTAAGGGCTAAATGAATGTGTTTTTAATATCAAAATTATTTTATAAATATGCTCACTTATCACTGATAAAAAAAATAATCAAGATAAAGTAAGCGGAATGAAAAAATATTGTTACTCAGTCGCTCAACTTCTCTTTTTCAGAGAGAGTAGTAGGAATAGAAGAATATGGCTAGGAACATGACTAGTGGTTAACTAATCGCTCTAAATACTCCCAGTTATTGAATGAAGTTTATAAAAACCGCTATTAATGATGATTTTATTTTCTTTTTAATACTTTCATATTTTTAGACTTGTAATAAAGTTTGAACCGATTTTTTGTAAATTATTGACACAAATCAGAAGTATTGACTTTTGAATTTTGCTTTTGTTTCAAACAGTTAAGTTCCTATTTGTAAATTGATTTTCAACGTGACGGCTTAATGTGAACAAGAGTTTGTTTTTTCATTGGCAATAGAGATATCAATATTTCTGACACAGTTGAAGACATTCCAAGACTATTTTTGAAGTAATCTACTCACCCCTGAGACGGCCGAGCACGCCAAAAATGCCAAGAATACAACCTTCATCATTTCGATGTAATAATATTATAGTTATAATGACTGATAAACACTCAAAATAAATTGTTTTTATACCTGAAAATATGACATTCAGGGCCAGAGCGAGTAAAACAAAAAATGGCCAATCTAATAAAATTAGATAAACAAATATCTTCCACTGAAAAACTTATCTTCCTCGCTTTAAGATCTAGAAACTTATTCCAGAATGTCTGAAATATTATTGTATGGGCTTTTGAAGTTTGGTGTAACACAAATGTATTAACTGCGACCATGTTTATTTTTGTTTTCATAGTATATTATTTGAAATTTATAATATCTAAGCAGTGAATGACCACTTTTTCCAACATCTTATACATTAAACAGATCAATTATAAGAAGCTAAGCAACTTCTATGATGACAGTGAAGTGATTGACAGATAAAATATGACACTCTTGTCTCTAGGGATCAATGTAAACATATGTTAGTTTTGATCAATGTTCCTTCATTTTAAAAATATCCAAATCTGTTGTCATGTTTTACTATTGAATAATTGATTGAATATTGAAATTGATATCTTGGAACATAATGACATATTGTTTCTAATGTGGTATATTTTCCTTTGGATGTACAAGTTTGTATCATATTGATAGAATTCCATATGGAAAGTGAATGGGGTATCAGATGAACTCGGTGCAACTCTGCAAAATGATAAAACACTTTATAGATAACATCTAATCTATATTTAAAAATGTAAATAATTTATAAATAGTTTAATTATATAAATCTCAGTATTAAGAAATTCAGCGTTCATGAATTATATGACATGGGGAACCCTTTTATATGATTAACACAAAATCGGTTTTATTTTATTACATAACAAAGATATTTATACAAGAAAATGTTTTCTGTATGTATAATTTGAATAAAAAAAATAGCATTGAATTTCACTTTGATAAGCAAATAGAGTGTACTTAGTTTTACAAATTATTTCATTATCACGTTTTAATATACAATCAAGTTAAAAAGTGCTATGTGCTATAAATCAAGGGTTGGTGAAAAGGTGCACAACAACATAAAAAAATGACTTATTTACACACTCATGTAACTTTTTTTTACCATGGTCACTCCATGGCATATAAATAGAGTTTGTCTCAATAGAGTTTCTACGAGAACTACTAGTTACTGAGTTGCTCAACTGAGTAACAAGCAGTGGCGGTTCTAGGTACTGGACTAGGTGGGCTAAGCCCGACCTGCATTTTTCACCCAAAACTTTAGATGGCTGAATAAAAATGAACAGCAATTCGGCCGCTGAACAAAATAAATACATTTATAAGCATAACTAACCTTTCCCAAATGAATATAATATCTTTGTTTTAATTTTCCTCTGTCAATACAAGACAATGTTACGTCTACCTACAATCATATTCTCGATTGTGTTTTGTATTACAATTTTTAACTGAGCCGGCATAAAAAAAAACAATAACCCTATAAATACTTCACAGGGAAAAGGAAACGTCACGTCACGTCACTCTGGCAACACCACTCAGGGGCTATTAGATGTTTAGCCCGTAACCACAGACAATATTTCTTTACACTGGGGCGCAATCAAGCACGATTTATTTTTTTTGTATTTGTATGTACGGAAACGTCATCAATCACAAACGATTGTGTTTCAATCTGTCAAGCTTCTGTTGATCGTTGTGGGCTAAACAGAATCTGCCCATTACGCATACTTATGCATTGAAACACAAAACCAATATCGTTGTATTGTATGAAAGTGACAGGTATTGACTTTCAGTGTGACAGTTCTGTATTGCTTTTAGTAGGTACTTGTTATTTCACTTTGAAAGAGACGAATTTAAGGATTTCGTATTCTATTATTTCTTAGTTACATTATCATTGATTTTATTATATAATAATTCATGCATTGCAGTAGTGTCGTAGTATTTGTTAATTTGCTTGTAGATTAATGTATTCGGTGAAGTCGAAATATGCTTTTCTCTAGCCCACCCAAGATTTTAGGTTAGGAACCGCCACTGGTAACAAGCTGTTAGAGAATAGGGATAGAAGGATATGACTAGGACAGGAATAGCGGTTAGCTAATCGCTCCAGATACACATCCTTGCTAAGGATAGGATGAATCACATACATCTATGCCTTCAAACAGTTATCCATAAATTGATTGAAAAATCAATCTATAAAAACTGTCTGTACTGGGATTTGAACCTATGAGCTCCGTGTTCTAAGCCAACGATATTGACCACTCGACCACACAGCCGGCTCATGTAACTAGATTGTTGGCTGACACATTTGCTGCCGGCAGCAGCAGCAAAATGCTGCTAAGGTATTTCAACCCTAAATCAGTAAAATAAGGAATGCTATAATCAATTGAGATGTTTCTAAAATTCTTCACAGCTATATTTTATCAATTACACAAATGCTTGTAAATAAGACATGTTGAAAAGATTTTGCACCCTTCCTACTTATATAAAGGCTATGTACATAGAAATAGGCACTGCCGTATTCATTTTACTAGAACAAGCTCAGCCAATATTCTCTCATAAAATTTAATTTTATAATGAAAATGAATTTCTACAAAGTTACCACCGAATCTATTGAAAATATTAAACAGTAATATTCTTAATTAACAATCAGCTATCTTTAAAAATAAAATCTTCCTTGCGGAATCACATTCGGGAAATGAAGCATCAATCTATTTTAAAAAACTTGCCACAAACATTGCCCTGAATAAAAATAGATAGGTGTATCTTATCTCTGTGTTATGTTATATGATTATATTTTGGTAATTAGATCGTTTTTATTTTTATTTATATTTATATTCGATTATATTTATATCTAAGTTTTAATCTCATCAAAGGAAGATACTATCATTACGTTGGCGCAACAATAAGACATTCATTTAAAAATGGATACACACCATAAACAATGTTCCCGCTAAGGTGTGCGCGTGTGCGCGCGCACACTTCCCAAAATGTGTCCGCACACACTTTTTCATTCCCGCACAGGTCAAACAGACCGCACAAAGAAATATTGTAAAAATAAGTTTGTTTTACTAAATTTTACTTTTGCTTAAATACTTTTACTGAGCCATCGTAAATTTTATTACACTCATGGACGAAGATCCTTTTATTATTTTATTACGCCTTCCCATTTTTTATTTTAAGTAGCGGAAATAACACCCTATCCACTTTCGCTGCAACTATTTTGGTATTATGACGACGAGAGAAAAAATACATATTGTTATGCTATGAGATGCACTGCACATGTAATACAACAAATATGTTGTCTCATATGAGCTTATGAATAATCAGTGACTTTTTTCCAATATACGAATAAACCTACAAATGTGTGCGCAACGCACAGGTCAAGCGAAAAACACAAGTTGCTTGCATTAATTAAATGAAATGAAATTAATGCAAGCAAATTAAATGAAAATGAAAATGGCTCACTAGCTATTCAATCTACTTCAATGGTAAGTGGACATGTATTTTCTGTTGCTAACAATTTTTCATATAAATTCAAAGTTCTGTTATTCTGTTAGATTCCAATTTCATATAAGATCTCTAAACCATATATTTTATCATATTTATTCAAATAGATTTCTATTTCAGGTCTCCTTTCTTGAAATTCTCGATGAAATTCATAAACTAATAAAATTCATAAACTCTGAATTCATAAATTTCAAGTATTTCAAAATGATTAATATTTAAAAATATTGATTAGATGTTATCTTTAAAGTGATTGATCAAATCGCAGAGTTGCACTGAGCATATGTAATTCCCAATTGACTTTCCTTATAAAATTCTTACACTTGACGAATTGCATGTCTAAAGAAAAATTATACATAGCTCAGCCTAGTATTAATTCTCAGTGTCCAATTAAATTGACTCATTTATGTTCCAACATATCAATTTTAATATAAATCATTTAAAGATGGATACTGTTTCAATTTATTGTAAGCTATGTTAGTTGATTTTAATTATTCTCAAATGAACGATAGTTAGTTTTAACGAACAAGCATTCTAAAACAGTAATATTGAAAGAAAATTTTGTGTGAAATTTTGAGAATACTGGTTAATTTCATATTTTTGTCATTAAAATAATATTATAACTACGGCGAGCGTGTTTTTCTTATTTTTCATTGGCTGAGAAAAGTTAAAAGATAAAAATATCTTTGACCGTCTATTTTGCCGTAAGAGTAATCTTGTCGTGAAAAGCTAATTACTACTTTACACCGCGATAACCAGACCAATAATGACCTACGCATGCCCAATATGGGAAAACACAGGCACGAATCACTCTAAAACTCTCCAGACAATACAAAACAAGACATTACACACTATCATGGATACTTCCTGGTACATGCGTCACATGACACAGAGACCTCAACATCAATCCCATCCCCGATCACATCGTGAAGCTGTCGAAGAAATTTTACAGCGGCATGATTGATCGTTCTAACCCACGGTAAAAGTATTACTTGATGATTACATAGACTATCCCCATATGTACAACGCGAAGCCACAGAGGGTCCTTTTGCTCAAGCCTCCCTATACACCCCTTACTTCCATAATTTCTTATCTCATCTGCCTATTTGGCGACAGATGAAAAAGACACTGACCACAACGACTGACACGGACAAGATTATACTGATGAAAAGAAAAAAAAAATATATCAAAAAACAACATCAAAATACATGTGAAGAAAGAGAATTAGAGCAACAGCTTTTCTCAATGTAAAAAATGAAAGACTCTGTCTGGTACTGTCAGTTTTAGTATTTTCAGTTTGGTTGCCCCTTTTTTGTTTTACTTACTATGGCCCTGTGTGTCATATCTTCAAGTAAGTATATATATAAAATTAAATGATTTCGACTATCATTTAGTCATTGTATTATATCAAAATGTATAAGTTTCTATTGTTGGCTATTCTGGCGTTCTCTGCCATCTCAGCGGTAATTATAATAGATTAACTTTTTCGTTGCCATAAATAATTAATAGTAATTACCTAGCAGGCCGGCTATAATTTGCGACTATTAATTTAATTAGTTATTGACGAGATAACTCGTATTTGGCCTGTTGAGCACGAAAAAATTCACGAGATATCTCGTATGTGGCAACCATCGAGTTAATTGAGAAATAGCATATGGACGTCTGAATTATTTAATATAAAATTGAAATTTTGATTGCTTAAAATTAAGTTATTACCTTGAAAATACACCCACAGACAGAATCTTTATTGATAGAATAAGATGCAATATTCAGACACAACATTCATAACACACGCCAATAATATACAATGATTTTGTTCAAACACTTAAAAAAAAACCTTAAAGACAAAATGAAATTAAGTAGAAGCGGTATAAACATACTTGTGGTAACTGTCCAGCCATTTAAGCCGTACATACAGTTATAATTTATAAGATATCTAAAAAATAACGATTGATTGTTAAATAATTCCTAGAGTACTTACATAATAAAATGTAAAAAAAATAAATTGAGAATTTTTCAATAATAATCGCTTAAATGACAATCAAATCTGCCATATTTGAAAATAACAATTTGAGCACAACTGCTGGCTCTTTCACCCACACACACAATAAATAAAAATGGTTATTGTTTCTGTCGACTTTTGATTTTATGAGATAACCTTGTTTGAAATTATTCAAGGGAAAATTAATATATGCTTAACAATATTTAAAACACAGTTAAGTCCACAATGTCACCTGCTGCGGCCCAGTTGGTTAGAGCCCAGGTCTGGGTTCGATTCCCGGTAAGATCACACTGAATTTGATAATTATTCAATTCTAAGTTGTGATCGAAGACTGGGTGCTTGTGATGTCAATTCACATTATTTCCTCTCCTCCCATCCTTCTGATCTTTTAATAACTAGGTGTAGCGATTAGTCAACCACTAGTCCTGTTCTAGTCTTATCCTTCTTTCCCTACTACTCACTTTGAAAAAAGTGAGGTTGAGCGACTGAGTAACAAACAGTTCTCGTAGAAAAAACTTATGTTGAGATATCTCCATTAGGAGGCTATATGCTCCACATTGGGAGCGGACATGGATAAAAAAAGCCACAATAAATTGGATGTAAATAATTAGTGAGTTTTTAATAACAATTATATAGTGCTAATGCCCTGGCATCGTATTATTATTAACCTATATTAATCATTAGATGAGTTTTTATAAAGAATTATATTATTTATTGATTTGGCATTTACTAGGCAGAACTCCATTTTAATAGGGTAAAAATATCAAAGCATTTCAGTTCTACAGTTTTTTATATGTTATACGTTGATAGCTATTTCGGCTTTCGCCATCGTCGGAACTGTGCTTTAAACGTAAATTTGGTCAGCTATATATACTGGCTAAGAAGAGATACACAATGCATCATATTATTCACTCTAACATACTAATTCAAATTCTAATTACAATATTGCACTTATTAAATGTGATTTTAGTGTTTCAAAGAACGATAAGCAGTCTGGGGTTTTTAAAAACATTAAAAATTACCCTAATTAATGTAATTGTAATCAGAATTTGAATTAGTATGTTAGAGTGAATAATATGATACATTGTGTATCTCTTCTTAGCCAGTATATATAGCTGAGCAAATTTACGTTTAAAGCATAGTTCTGACGATGGCGAAAGCTGAAATAGCTATCAACGTATAACATATAAAAAACTGTAGAACTGAAATACTTTGATATTTTTACCCTATTATATTTTATTAAAATTAAATATTTTATGGTTTTTGCCATTGACAACACATACCTACTGAAAAAAGAAAACATTCCGTGTGGTAGCATAGATGCCACAAAAAAAACCTTTAGTAGAAAATAACTAGTTCTTGGTGTATTTTAAATTTGAAAGATGATTGGATTCGAAAAGAAGAGAAAATTGACAGCACCCTAATTGTTAGTAATACGATCGTGATAGACTTGTTGGCAATGTGGCCTACGAGTCTAGACTTTTTATTATTGTATCGTTAACAAATGAACATATTTATTCATTATATTGTAGGTCATAATAGCAAAGGATCAGGGAATTGCATTCTTGAAGGATTTCAACAGAGGTAATTTTGAATGAATATTTTCTTCACTAATAAAATTAGAATGCATTGATGCATTTTTTTTATCATTTGTGAGAATGACGCATCACCCAAACAATCAAATTTATTTAAGTCCTAATAATTTATTATAATGGAGGTATCACAATGGAAGTTTTTCTCTGAGAACTGCTTGATACTCAGTGGATAAACCTCTCTTTGATGTTGAAGAAAATAGAGCTCGGACAAGCTTAGTGGTTTACTAATCGCTCTTACTATACCCTGTCATTTAACCTTTTGGCTGCCGTAAAAAAAAAGTACGTCTGTACTTAGCACACCGCCTATAATTTTCAATTATTAATTTATTTAGGTATTGACGAGATAACCTGTCTCTGGCATGTTGGGCATGAAATTTTTTTGAGATATCTCAAATGGGAATTTTAGGCATCACGAAAGCCCATCCCTTCAAACAGAAATCGATAAATGGGTTGATAAAAGTACTGTTCGTACTGGGACTTGAACCCGTGAGATCGATCTCGGAAGCCAACGATGTTTACCACTACACCCACGTGCCAAATATTATTTTTTTTAATATAAAAACAAATTTTGAATTTTTTCTTGCATTTACCGGTATTTGGATACCTATTTTTTGACATTTAGTAATATCAAGGGACAGTATTCAGCAATCAGCATGATAAGATTTGTACTCACAACATTCCATATTTCCTTTCTTAAAATAATATTGGTATTATCTTGCAGATGCGCGCATCATCCAAGGATCACCCGCCACCCAAACCCAGTTCCCTCATCAGGCCCTCTTGGAGATGAAGAATGCAAACAATCAATGGATTATGTGCGGGGGAGCCCTCATCAGCACCAGATGGGTGCTCACTGCAGCCCATTGCCTTCTCGGGTAATGAACCGACTAACTAAATACTAGAATATTTTTACTTGAAAAAACAACAAAATCTTAGTATCATATATAATTATATTTATGTTTAAAACTGTGAACAGACTGCTAATTAGGAAATCCAATCCCGGGATCCCGAGATCAGAAGACATGATTCCGAAACTTTCGGGATTGATTTTAAAACAGAAACGTGTTGGTTTTAAATTTAAATTAAATTTATTATTATTATCTTATCAACGTATTTTAGTAAATTATATTTGAATGCATTTGCAGACAATTACTTATTGTTTATTATTTGTAAGCTTCACATTTCAATATTTTTTTTTATCTATATTTCGCTTTAATTCTAATGAATGTTATCAAATATCAATGGCAGTGTTTGTTTTGTGCAATTTGGTAGTTCGGGCATATTTTTAAATAATGTTTAAATTACTATTTACTCAAATATTTTTTTTTAAATTTAGAATTTCGACTGAAGGTGCTTGATGGAAATTTAATGTTAAATTTGAATTATTTTTATTTTGTACACTTCCTTAAATTTTGTTGATAACGACCCAGTTCGAGTGCATTCGTGCACTGGATAAAACCAGAAGATGCCGAAAGGCGAATCCCGGGTGGTTATCGACAAAATTCATGGAAGTGTACAGAATAAAAATAATTCAAATTTACCAATAAAATTTTACTCCAATATTACTATTACTCCAATAAAATTATTAAGAATGTATGTACACGACAATTTTAGAACTCTTCACTCTTGCAGTCTGAAGTAGGTAGGTACTTTTTTCAGCTATCGACATTATAATGCGTATTTTTACATAACGTATGTATATTAAGTTCGTTTAATAATTATGGTGCACTTTTTTTTACGAGTAATTAAAAATCCTCTCCTTCACCAATTTATTTTTGGCCAATATCGTCAATTTTTATTTCTTAAAAAAATGTTCTTTAATGAAAATGATTTCGGGACCAGTCCCGGGATCTTGGGATCGAAAAATTCTAATCCAGAAATCCCGGTTATCTCAAAACATATCACAGCCAATGTTAGTAGATACATAGATAACTATGTTAAAGTGCCTGTTTTTTATTGTGTTTTTTCTTTCCTTAAACTTAAGCAGTCTGAAAGTAAGGTGGTTATATAATATAATCTCCTGAGAAGTGAAATGAGCCAAGTAGTAAAGTTCTACTTGACTTTAAGTACAAACACATCTTTACTTGGTGTTTTGGTGGATATATTATTTTTTCAGGAAGATGACACTATTGCAGTGTGTATTTACTGATCTTACTTAATTTTTGTGGATACTTTAAGACATGTTGTATACAATATAACACACATTGATTGACATCTATACATCAAATTCTGGGGTTGGTGGAGCCGAGCTCCAATAACTCATGCTTTCCTAAAATACCACTTGACTCACTTCACCTCTTAGGGACTCATATATTGTTTGAAAAACTGAAGGGAAGTTCTAGTACTTCGCTTTCTCCAAAAAGAGAACTTCAACAACTGTACTTTTTATTTGTAAATTTCTTTCAGTACCAATTATTTATTACACCTTATTAATTTAATTTAATGGTTTCATTGGTTTGTATAAATAAAACTGTAACATTGTATTCTTTAATCAGTTGATCATGCTTGTCATAAGCGAAACCAATCCTGATTTTAGTAAATTAAAGTTTTATTTTTTTACTTAAATCAGTCTCATAAAAAAAGCTTTGGAGCAGGCTTGGCTTGAAAAATACATGTCAAAAAGAAAAGCCGTGTCTGTGTATCCCTTTTCCAATTTCTTAAATCCCTTTGCATTATCTGAATTTCAGTCGAGTGAGCGTGCTTGTTAGACTTGGATCTGTTGACTACACCAAACCCCAGATTTTGATAACAGACCTAACAAGTTTCTACGCTCATGAAAAGTACAACAAAACCACTGCCAATAATGACGTTGGTGTCGTCAATCTCGGCCGTGATGTTGCAATTACAGGTAATGTGACAACGAAATCACGTCCTTGCTATTTGCAAAATATCATTTTAAAGAATTGATTCATAACAAAGCATTATTATTTGCTTGACACCTTGGAGTGATGTTTAAATTCAAGTAATTTTGTGAGGATTTTTTTACAATCTTTGTTCTTGAGATGCTTGGAATCAATTTTATAAAACAGTGTATCAGCATTTAAACAGACATAAAAGTATATTACATGCAGAGCTGTGAAGTCGGAGTGATATTCGTAAAAAGGGATGACTCTAACTTTCTTTTCTTTTTTGTAATTCATATTAAAATACTAAACTTATGCATTTTAGTAGATATTAAAAAAATAAAAAGACGGTATTAAAAAAATAGAATGTTTTGCTCCATTTGTAAATCAAAGTCATGTTCAAACCATTTGTTAATGTCTTAGTGGTTAGTTGTGGTCAAGGTTTTTTTTCACGACTCCACAGCCCTGATTCTTCGCATAAAATCCAAAGCATTTGATGAATTCGAGCCAGAGATTGGACAAGTACGTGATATGAAAACAAAACCGCATCATATATGCAAGATATCACTTAAATGCAGTTTTTCTTTAAAGGGGCGATAGTATTTTTAGGCATTTCAGATCAATGTAGAAATCCGAGAGGCCAATCGCATACTGGATTGATTTAATTAATTTGTATTTTTTGACAATCCTTGTGAGATGCTAATGATCATTTGTTACAATGTTTACTTAAGTCCAGGGCTTTTTTTACCCTGTAACGCGGCGGAACGGCGTTCCGGCACCTTTTTTTCTCGAAATTTTAATAAATGCTTAATTTTATTTTTTCTATTTTAAAATATGTATATTTTGTTTTATTTTCTATGCATTATATGAAAAGCCGTCATTAATTCTATCAAAATGATATTCGAATACATAATAAATAATATACCTTCTTAGAAAATGCTCGAAAAAAGTGCGTTCCGGCACCTTTTTTTTTTAAAAAAAAAGCACTGCTTAAGTCCATCTGCAATTTAAGAAGTATAAATATACACATATTAAAAAATGGACGCTGTTGATGGTTTCGATGCAGATGATAAAGTATTAATATACTGAATATAATTATTGTCTAAATTTTAAGTTCAATTGTTTTTCGACAACATCGGGACAGTTCATCACTTCTTTTCTGTATATATTTTTAAATTAAATAATCAATTATATATCCATCAATGACTACTTTAAGATCACACCTAATTTATGTGACATCCCAATATGTAATGAATTATTTTTTTTCGACATTGATATTACACTTTACTGTATTATATCCAGTAACAAGATATAAATTTTCAGCCAGCGTCTGGCCCATCCGTCTTCCGACAAGGTCGCAGACTACCGAAACATTTGTTGGTAAAACTTCCGTCGCTATAGGATGGGGACAAACCCAAAACGGTGAGTTAAAATAACTTAAGAAAAGTTCTCAGTAATTAATATCTATTTCATATCCTGTCGACCCTAGCAATCAGAATGGTATGGACACATTTCTGACAAGGCCAATGTACCTCTTGGACACACCGAAGGCTCTGTCACCTAATTATATTTTTCAGTTGAAAATGATGATTTATACTTTACTTTAAGACGTTTGTCAAATAAATTTAAACTTATTTTGGACTATAACTGGAACCTGTGATCATGTAATAACATGTTTCCTTTCATTAGCGATATTGATTTATGCAATTCATTTTTTCTGTTGAAAACATACTATTGCATATTGTTCTAACTCTATGTTGGCAACCCAAAAACTACAGATTCTAAGAAGGAATACCATTAACGGTATTTGGAAGACTTCTTCGTTGTTACATTCGTTTCACTATAAATCTACACTTAGAACCTTGTATTTCTCGGGTTCCGCAATGCCAAATATTATTTAAATTTTGTTCATTTAAAAAAATTCTACCAAGTGAATACCAATTTAATGAATTTTATTATAGGAGATGTTTTTGTGATAAATTTTTGACATTTGAAATTTCAACTGTCTAACATTTTATGTTGCTTCTATTTTAGTTGGACCGCCTGCTGGTGTATTGAACTACGTCCAATTACGTGTGATCACCAACCAACGTTGTATCATAGAACTTGGAGCACTTTCTATCGCTGCATCTAACATTTGCGCTGTCGGCATAAAGAACCTAACCCAAGGAGCTTGCTTCGTAACTATTTTCCCTTTAATAATTTTAACTGTATTGCTTACTTCTTATACTCCTTCAACCCCATAAACCTATTGCGTATGACTTTAAAGAATATAGTTATATTGAAAATTTTAGCATTTAAAACTAATTAAAATAACTTGTATGTCTCTAATTAGGTATCCAGACAATACAGAACACGAAATAACAAAATTGTGACAATTCAGAAACAGTCAAAAATAAAAATAAAACTAATATTTAACTTATGGCGTATCTATTTTTATCACGGCTGTGGAGTCGACGACTCCGACTCCGACATTGACCAACAACTTGACTCCGACTAAAAAAAGCTTGATTGTGTCAGATTTTTTTCCTACCCTTCCTTTCAACCAACCAATCCAACAAATAGCCAAATTTTTCATATTATACATATTATAGGCATAAATATTTTTTGTTAATTATTTGAATTTATTCTTATAAATAGGATTGCTTCTATTAAATCTGCATTAGTAGAACCTCTCAAATCAGTGTGAATATTGAAAATTATAAAAATGCATGCATATTGCCGAAAAAATAAAAGTATGCATTTCGAGTAACAGATAAAGCAAATATCGGATCTTCCTTTTCGACACGAGAAAGAAAAAGACAAACACTTTTGCATAGACTTGTATGTATTGGATCTTGGTGATTCACTGTATCGGCGTGACTCATGATATACATACATTCTTAATAATTTTATTGGAGTAAATAAAAGTAATTTAAATATTAAAATATTCCATCATCGAGTACCAGAGCATCGATTGTTTCGCCATTTAGTCAAAGGTTTCGGCTTACGGTACAAAATTAATGTTTATGAACAATAAATTACGCAAAACAAACACTACCATTGATATTTGGTAACATTCATTGATGTAGAGATCAAAGCGAAAAATAAATTTAAAAAATATTGAAATGTGAAGCTTAATAATAACAAACAATACATATTGCCAACAAATGCATTCAAATACAGTACACGTGCATATAATGCTTTATATATGATTGGCATCAAGTTACCTTTTCAACTGCGACTCTCTCTTATCCCAAAGATAAAGTCTTAATAATAAAATCGGGCATCGTTTATTGCATATGCGTGAACTGCTGACTTGAAAACCAACACGTTTCAGTTTTAAAATCAATCCTGAAAGTTTCGGGATCATGTCTTCTAATCCCGGGATTGAAATGTATCGAAAACTGTACGGGGTCCCGAGATTGGATTCCCTAGTCGCGACGTCCAGACACTGCAGTGCTTAAAAATAACAAAATATGTGGCGTTTGGCATCTAGATCCAGGGCTGTGGAGTCGGAGTCGGAAAAATCTTACGTCTGACACCATTTTTTTAAGAAAATATTAAATGCTGCGTATTCAAACCACAAAAGTCCATAGTATTGACGCTGCATGCTAGGCTAACTAAAGATGTTTTGATGGTATAATACAAAAATATAAGTTAAAATGAAATGATTGAAAATTTTCTTTCGAGTCGGAGTCGGTGTCGTTTTTATTTTAAAGCTGGAGTTGGAGTCGGATTCGTTTTTTTTAGCCGACTCCACAGCCCTGTCTAAATAAACGGTACAGAACCTGCGGCTCATTAAGACTTTATGCGTAACCCAAAACAATATATGCCATTTTCAACATATGGTATTATTTTCAAAACTTTACCTAAACCAATGAATATTTTGGATATATTTGTATTTTTGTGTACTTACATTTTTGTTACGTCACTATATGACGTATAGTATGTGGTATATTAATGTACAGTAGAACCTCTCATAACGAGCACCTCTAATAATGAGTAATTCGCATAACGAGCAAAACAGATTGTGAAAAAAATGCTCCCTTAGCGAGCGACATTTCGCATAACGAGTGATCCAGAGTTTTGGGAAGATCACTTTCACATTGTTGCTTGCCTCAAGATGATTGACAAGGCGTGGGAAGGGGTTACCAAAAGGAAGAAGAAGAATTAGTTACCAAAGAAGTCTGTGCGATTATCCCATGCTGCAAAAATAGTTAAGCGAACACGTGTCTAAGTTTTTTTGTATTTCTGCATGTCCTCTACCCATCAAAAATGGTTATTTCGTATTACAATATATAAATGGATGTTATTTGAAACTTTTACAATTATAAATCCAAGCAGCTGTTTCTTTTATATATGCATACATAATTTTGTTAAAACCCCGGCCTTTAATCCTTAGCTTGAATATAATGCATTTTTTTCAAAACTGATCCCGATGATAGACACTAATGTAAATTTATTTTAAATCAAAATTAACTAAGGTTACGTTAGCAATTGCTTGCATGCAATTTTTATTTGTAAGAATGGTTTTTTCAAAATTAAAATGTACAATTTGGCTTCCTTAAGTCCCGGGACATTTAACAAAAAAGTCCCGGGACTTAAGACAGCGAAAACCTTAAAAGTTCCGGGACTTTTGTCCCGGAACGTTTCGACACAGAATCCCTAATCGCTAATCTATATGCTTTTTTTGTATGAGAATACTAACTTTGTCATCATTTCATTTCAGGGTGACAGTGGCAGCCCATTGTTCATGAGAGAGGCCGACGGTCTTGATACCCACATCGGTGTCACCAGTTTTGTTAGCGGCGCAGGATGCGATGCTGACTATGCTACAGGATTCGCTCGCACCTCGAGCTATATCGACTGGATTTCACAGAAGACAGGAATCGCCATCAGGCCTTAGTTTAATCTCAACTAAACCGATATATGTAATTTGACTTATATATATAATGAGTATTCCTATAACATTGAATTTCAATGTAATTTTCTAGAAATATCTCAACTAATGAATATTTGTGTCTTTGCAAACATTTTTTTTTTTAAATAAATCTTCTAATGCACTCCATTCATTTTATGATTCTCCAATAAATTCTTTATATCATTTCATTTTTAAGGTGTCTCCTGTCAAAGTTGTCGGGGTCTATGGCGCAGCAGTTAGCGTTGTGGGCTTTCGGGCCGAATCTCATGGGTTTGAGTCCCAGTATGAACAGGATTTTTTCGATTGATATATCAATTTTCTGTTCGAAGGCATGGGTATTTATGATGTCTAAAAAATACCTCCCACCCTTTCTGATTCTTAATAACTAGGCGTTGCGAGAGCGACTACTTAACCACTAGTCCTGTCCTAGTCTTATCCTTCTAACCAGTATTCCTAAGCTGTGCGCGTGTATTAGTTACACCGGTCTGCACAGGCCGAAATTTTACAAAATTACCCGATCTGAGCCCGAAAGTCTAATACCACACTTGTCACCCGAACCCCAGATTTATACTCATCAGCCCAAAATTAACCAATTATTTACAAATTTACAACAATTTACGATTCTCTATAGAACTGATAATGATTAAAATCATCATGGCTGACTTATGACACGAACATAGTCTGAAATATTTCTCTGAAGAAATAAATTCCTTACCCGGGCCCGGCCTGAGCCCGAATATCAATTGCGCTTACCCGCCCGAACCCGGCCGTGCCGGATAGGGCCCCGAGGGTCAGACCTGGGCCTGTGCACACCTCTACTCAGAATAAATTATTGACTTTTTAAAGTGTCATAAAAGTGGAATTAGTTAAAACGAGTGTTGTATTTTTTGAATAATATCTTTTTCTTATTCTATGACCATATTCGTTATATATTTGTGTAAATTTTTCCTACGACCTTGATATTTTTATTAATTTTTAACTGTATTCAAACTGTATTTTCTTAACTGTTCACTACTTACTTCTTGAAAAAATGTACCATTATTTTCATCTTATACTCATTCCTCAGACTCAGTATGTGTCACAACACATATTTTCATTTTTTTTCAATTTCAACACAATATACATTTTTTAAAAACAAAATTAAACGTAGAATGTGAAGAAAAAAATCATACATTGTTCAACGTGTGTAAATTCTGTGTAACTACATTCATAGCTCGTCTTCGACAAATATGTCCCATGTGACAAATTAAATGTGCTGCGATGATAAATTTAAGTGAAAAAAAAACATGCAAGTGATATAAGTCAATAAATATAATAAATTATAAAAGAATTTAGTCTTATGCGAGTTATTTTTAAGAAGAAAAGATTTTTTTGATTGTTATATCAAATCATTATTATACTCAAAATAAGATATCATTTAAGCCAATGGTTACCAAACTTATTTCCCCCGTGGACCCCTAAGCCCAGTATTTTATCCTTCGTGGACCCCCTCCCCCAGGATGCATAATAGTGAAGTTTTCTAATTTTTTAAAATACAAATATGAGCACACTGTGATAGGGTTTTTTGTATAGTGGACAATTGTAAAAAAAATATGTTAATTTTTTATTCTTATCATTAGTGATTTTTTTAAAATGAAAATGAACAAATCAAAACACAATCAAATTCTTACATAAAATAATAAAATCTGTTAATGAGAGGGATGAACCTGATGCTCCGATATCAATTGGTCAATATTTGGGTTCAAATTCGTAAGGTACAGTCGTAAATCTCCACGTTCAGTGATTTGCAACCGATTTCTTTTTTTCGTAAGAAAATTAGTAACTGCACTAAAACCTCTCTCCACGAGGTACGAAGAAGGAAATGCTATCAAAAACTTTCTTGCGATAGCCTACAATACAGGATAAGCAACAGGGATATCTTTCTGCATCCAGAACTGCTGGTAACCCTTTCTAAACTGTACCTTAAGTTCTGATTTTGATTCCATTGATTCCGGTCCGTGGACCCCCATTTTTTTTTATTCCTGTCAGGGACCCCCGGGGGTCCGTACGGACCACTTTGGGAACCTATGATTTAAGCCATTATAATAAATAAGTTTTTTTTTTTGTTTTTGTTGAAAAGGTATTCAAAAAGGGCAGCACCATAGCCCCCTATACTTGGATGGAGGCGGTAATGGCAGCACAAATATGGTTATAAGTTACAAGCTCCTCCCACTGCATAAAGATTGGGAAGGTGTTGCTTCTAAGCATAGACTAGTATACTTCACTTCTAAGTGTATTATTGGTTTATTATCTATGGTAATAATAGCTGTCAAACTGTTTTTACAATGCACTATTTTTGTATGTTATGCGCCGCATAAAAATAATTATCTTCTAAAATGGATATCGAAATAAAATCAAAGTGTAGGATTTGTTTAAATAAACAATCTGATATGACTTCATTGTTTGAAACCCGAGACTCGGTAACTTTATGTGACAAAATTATGTGTTTCGCCAAAGTGACTGTCGCCGAAGACGACGGAGGTCCGACACACATGTGCAATGTTTGCTTGCAAGATTTGTGCTCTGCTCTAAAGTTTAGAGAAAAGTGCGAAATCTCAGATAAAAAGATCAGAACTATCGTGCTACAGATTCAAGAAAAAAACGACATGCAAATCGTTGCCAATTCGGACTGCTTAGATGCGCAAGATTTGAATATTAAAGAAGAAACAAACATAGAAAACAGTTGCGATTTCTTCGATAACGCTCTAGATTTCAAAAACGAGTTTTTAGACGATTTTAAAGTGGAATATGACCCGGAAGAGCACGCTGTTGACAATTCAACGGACCATAATCATATATCTAAAAGAAACGTACTGGATAATCCGTTAAAAAATAATTATAATCAAAATGTCACTGAATATGAAAACTCTATTTTACCTAGAAAAAGCAAGCAGAAAAAAATAAAACGCGATTCGGAAAGAGCTGTCAAGATCTCTAAAAAACGTGGTAGAAAACCAAAACTTTTGAATAACATAGACTACAACTGTGATATCGATGGAGATTTAATGAAGGTTTTGAAAACTGAATTCATATGCTCCATTTGTAAAAAGTCATTCCCTGATAAGAAAACTTTGAAGAATCATTTAAAAGTTCATAGTAAAACTCGGGACCATACCTGTGATCTATGTGGTAAACAATTCAAGTATAGAGATAATTTAAAGGTATAATAAATGAAAATATATTTATAAAATCTAAGGTAAATATGCTTTACAGCATGATACTCTTTTTCTATCTGAAAGTGAACTAAATACTCATAATAACACTGCAGCTATGTAGGAAATTTAATTACAAATAGGATAATTCCAAATTATCATACATATACCGATATTTTACGCGAAATAGAAATATAATATCAGTATGTAAAAGTCAATGTAACATGTCAAATGTATCTTCTTAGAACAAACCATAGAGAAAAATTTTAAATACGGCTGATGAATTTTCTTAAAAATATTTTGTAATTCGCATGAATTATCAGTTTCCTCGATTTCAAGGTTGTTTTTTTTGAGCTACTAAGCTTTTCAGAGAATTGCATTGTTTTTTTTAAGGATTAGGTAAACTTTCAGGATGAGGAAGAGTAGCATGCTGTAAAGCATATTAGCCTCTGTTGTATCTTGTTAAAAGTTTTACCCTAGCTATCTGAAAGTGGTGAATCAATCAATTGAAAGGCGCAATATAATTAAGATGTCCTGCTTTTTATTTTAATTAAAAAATATATATTTGGCATTATAATAAATCGGTCGTATTATTGGACATAATCCCCTGATTGAAAAGTCACCGACCGCCACTGCTCTTCACATAAATGTCAGTAAATAATGAAAAAAATATTTATTACTAATAGTATCTAATATAATTTTGAAAACAAAATTGCCGCGCCCCGGACTGAACCTATCCCCATCAGGACATATCAAACTAACTACCCTTATCGTCTATTAATATAATGGATAAAATATCAGTAGGATTCTCTCGTTTTTTTACAAATCCACAGCCCTGGCTACAAGAAATGCGATGCAGGTCCTGTGAATCGTTGAATATTACTAACTGTGAACAATTTGTTTTAGGTTCACGTTATGACGCACACCGGAGAGAAACCATTCCAGTGTGACCTGTGCGAGAAAAGTTTTAGCAAAAAAGATAACTTGGCAATACACAAAAAGCGGCATTTAAAGGAGCGCAATTACAGCTGCGAACAATGCGGCTCCGCCTATTACACAAGCTACGAGCTAAAGACCCATATGAGAGTTCACACCGGAGAAAAGCCCCATGTTTGTACGCTATGCGGCAAAAGATTTACAGCCAAAAATAATCTCTATATTCATCAAAGGAGTCACACTGGTAGTATAAATTTATTCTGAATATCTGTGTAATCATTAAATTGGTATTGTGTGTTGCATCGTCTATTACAGTGCTTCCCAACCTTTTTCATTCCACAGCCCCTAAATCTGAACAAAAATAATCCGCGGCCCTCCTCAATACAAAACATGTTCTGCAGCTGCCCCCTGGTCTATTACAATGATAGTAAATAGGGCTTGACCGACATGACTAAAATATAGTAATGTTTATTTGAACTTTTTCCTGTCCAGCTCCAAAGTACAGTGTCAATAGAAAATGATCATTGTGTAACTCAAAAATAGTAATTAATTTTGTAAATATATAATCTAAACCAGTGTTCTATAACCTATGGTCCGTGGACTGGTGCCGGTCTTTTATGTTTCGAAAATTTTTCGACTATTATTTCCTCGATGTAGATGGAAAATGGTGAATGCGCACCTCCTGTTGATATCTTTAAGGTGCCAACTATCTCACGTAACTTCAATTTACGATCGGTCAAAACTATTTCGTGGACTTTTTTCTGTTGTTTTCGTTTTCTGGAACAACTGCCGAATTTGGGCGACCAGAACGTTCAGTGCAGAAATCATGAAGTGAGTATTCAGAAATCAGCAAACCACGTCTCTACTTATTTGTCTCAATTTTACAGAGTCCGAATAACACTAGTCAAGCCGCTGCTTTGTTTGAATGGTATTTTTTCCTGTTAAAAAGCAATGCTTTATCAACACACGAAATTAAGATTTTTCCATTGTTTTGAAAATTACAAAAGTAGTGTCACTAAAACCACTGTAACTTGTGAACTAAACGTCAATTGTTATAAAATTTTGACACATATTATTTAAGGTTGGTACTTTCTAAGACTCCTATGGATTTGTCAATAGTTGCGCAATCTATTTGTTATCCTACAAACTTATTGACTGATGTTGGTTGACGTCGGTCCGCGAGATATTTTTCCAATTTTTACCGGTCCGCGGATGTAAAAAGGTTGAAGAACACTGATCTAAACCATTTTGGTTTGAATTGTTTTCAGGTGAAAAGCCGCATATCTGCAGCGTTTGTGGGAAGCAGTTCACCTCCAAAAACATTTTGTCTATTCATTCTAGGATCCACACTGGAGAAAAGCCCTATATATGTTCAGTTTGCGGGAAAAGGTTCACAGCCAACAAGCTCGCCGTTCATATGAGAACACACACGGGGGAAAAACCTCATGTCTGCTCTCTCTGCGGTTAGTATATATTGCAGAAGTTCTTTTTATAGATTTATAGCTCAAAAGGTAAAGAATAACATTTACACATTCAACTCTTTTTTTACACGGTTTTCTTAAATAATTTTGAAATAATACCGTCCACTAAGAATAATGATAATAACGAATTATAACAGGGACAGTGTAATTGGGGGTGTGAATCTCATACAAAATTAGGGATTTGGTTTTTTCCGCAAAAAATGCAAAACTAAGGGAAATCTTAGTTTTGCAAAAAAAAAAATATTGACGAAATATTTAGTTACCAAGTGATAAAATGCAAAGCGCGTCAAAATCCCACACTTAGACAGTCGCCCGCTATACGTGTATAGCCTGGCACGTGTTGAATACGCAGACGCTAGCCAACATTTGACTATATGCACCCCACAGACGGCCGTCAACGACAATGGAATGCGACCGCGCAATTGGGGGATTTGCAGCGAATATTTCAAGCCAGCGCGTAATTCGGGGTAGTGTAATTGAGGGTTCCACTGTACTAAAATAAAGTACATCATATGATAGGGTAACAGGGAATTCTGCCATTATTTTTAAATGGTCTAGTTTGAGTTAGTCTGTAAACGGTCGAAGAAACTTCTTAGTGGAATTTTTTTTTTTGTAAAACTAGGTCGAATTTATTTTTCATACCTAAAATCAAATTTTACCCATAACCTTTTCCCTGTGTCCTTAATAATGTTTGGAAACCACTCTCCTAAACATGGCTGTTTGAGGTAAGACAAGTATTAAAAGAGTCTGCTATGTGAAACGCATCACTTTATTTATGAACAAGTAAACAATCTTTTCAATGAAATACTGAGGTCCTGATTTTAAATGTTGATAAATACAATGATATAACTATGAATACTAACAAAATTAGTTAAGAAAGCTTTTCGAGTTTCGGCGACTGGGAACATATGCCCATTTCTAATTGGGTATGACATGATGTATAGCTGAGGAGTGTGATTATCCATTCCATGAAAAGTCAAAGTGTATCTTGTATCGGATGGCTTATTGCTTAGTGAGTAATTATGTTTCTTTTATTGTCAATGTTTCAGGTAAGCAGTTCTCTGCCACTAATGTTCTCGTTATCCACATGAGGCGTCACACCGGAGAAAAGCCATATAAATGTAAAATGTGTGGGCAGACATACGGCCACACACAGTCACTCAACAAGCATATGAGGAAACAGCATAAAATTATCACAAATGCCAATCAGGTAACAGTCTCGCAGTTAACACAATGATTTGTTCATATTGTGAATGTAATAGTCATTTATAGTAACCCTCAATTATGAAATTGTAGTGAGAAAAACTACAGGTTTCATTTATTTTAATATTTACCAAGATTGTCAACTACTTTCATCGAAAATAGACTCAGAATCCCTGTGGTCTAATAGGGTTTTTTGTAATGCTTGGTTCGGAGAGCTTTGCAATGTATAAATTTTATATGTCAAGATAATAGCGCAATATATTTGTTTCTTCGTCATCAGAACTGTCGGTCATTGTATTGAAGAAAACTTTGTGGAAGTTCATTTTAATATAAAATAAAAATAACTTTGATTATTCCACGTATTGTGTATCAAAATGTGACACGTGTTTCGCCTCTTTCAGAGGCATCCTCAGACAACTACTTTCGCCTATAAATAGCAAATTCTAATATGTTTTTATTGTTTATTTTTATTGTGATGTCAAGAAAATTTAGTGTTTTTTGTTGCTCAATCTCTAGTGTGAATTTAATATTTTTATGTAAAGAATTTATATATCGTAAGAAGGTATCCAACTGTCTATCTGTTCCTGTCCAAATGCAAAAGATATCGTCTACGTAACGATACCAAGTTGTAATATTTTTTATTAAAGGATGATTTAACTTAAATAGATTATTTTCAAAATAATCCATGAAAATATCCGCGAGTAAAGGTGAAATAGGTCCACCCATAGGTAAACCAACCGATTTTTTGTAGAATTTTTGGTTGAACAAAAAGTAGTTTTGTTCTATGCAAATATTGAAAAGTCTAAGCATTTCTTTAACGACGTTGCTATTAATATCAGAAAAGGTTAAGATTTCACCCCGTTAAGTGCCCCGTCATACAAGATAGCTCGTGAATTAAATGCCGTCTTTACTTCATACAACGTTTTTAAACCGACCTATACAGTTAAAAATAGTATTGACTTCACAAATAGAATCAAAGACTTAAAATTAACCAGTAATTGTAAATTGGTATCGTGCGACGTAACAAATTTATTTACCAACGTACCGACGGATGAATGTAAAAATATAGTTAGTGAAATCTTACGAGCTATCTTGTATGACGGGGCACTTAACGGGGTGAAATCTTAACCTTTTCTGATATTAATAGCAACGTCGTTAAAGAAATGCTTAGACTTTTCAATATTTGCATAGAACAAAACTACTTTTTGTTCAACCAAAAAATTTACAAACAATCGGTTGGTTTACCAATGGGTGGACCTATTTCTCCTTTACTCGCGGATATTTTCATGGATTATTTTGAAAATAATCTGTTTAAGTCAAATCATCCTTTACTCAAAAATATTAAATCTTGGTATCGTTACGTAGACGATATCTTTTGCATTTGGACAGGAACAGATAGACAGTTGGATACCTTCTTACGATATATTAATTCTTTACATAAAAATATTAAATTCATACTAAGTAGAGATTGAGCAACAAAAAACACTTAATTTTCTTGACATCACAATAAAAATAAACAATAAAAACATATTAGAATTTGCTATTTATAGGCGAAAGTAGTTGTCTGAGGATGCCTCTGAAAGAGGCGAAACACGTGTCACATTTTGATACACAATACGTGGAATAATCAAAGTTATTTTTATTTTATATTAAAACGAACTTCCACAAAGTTACCGCCGAATCCATCGAAAGCACTTCAACATTATTGCCCTTTTCATCTGATAACTTTTGTTTTTTTAATGTGACTTTATCACGTCATAACATTTAACGTCATCATAAACTGTGTCGCAGGAATTCATTCTCAATATTTCTAGAATTATAAAAATAAATGAAATATTTAAAAAATTATAGCATCTTATAACCTTATGTTTTTTAATGCTTAATAGTATATTATTGTTTTTTCAACGCTGACAACAGTGGTGTGTTAAACACTCTTTATGTGCCTAATTTGATATTGCAGATGCATATGCAACAAATAAATGAAGCTCACCAGGCGAGGCTAGAGGGAAAATCAATTATTAGTGCGATATCAAAGGAATTGCCACCGGAGGCCAATGTACGAATCACAACAAAAATACCTTCTCAGTCTTCATCTCAGCATTCTATGGACAGGACCCATGTAAGTCTACAATTTGATTAGAGCTTTTTTTTTGCTCTTTAAGTAATCCAGTAGTTGTGTGATCAGTGGCACCTTTAAGCGTTTGAAACCCAAATGGACACTCATACATTGTTTTATTGAGAAGTAAGGATAGGACCATGCTTACATCCAGTTCTAATTAAACGCCTTCTGTTCTGTCTGTAATGCTCAATAAGAACTCTGTGTGCTACATGTTGAAATAAGCTAGCTTACTATTATAGAATAGTCTTAGCCTCGTTATTTTATTCTTATTTCCTGGAAAGGAAACGATTGACTCAAAGTCTCATCTATACGAGCGCCTTCTGTGCAAATGCTCTAGATCTAGAATATATCTGTAGCTTATAACGTTGAGCATAACAATCAATAGCTTGCTTCTACATAAATTAAACTGTTATTTTTTTTCAACTTTATTAAAAAAATGGAGAAGATCTTTATCCCGACATTAGAAGTTGGCTAAAAATCCCTTGATATTTTTCACACATATTTTGACAAATCCCTTGAATGAGCTAAGAAAAAACTATAGCGATTCAATGTCAGTTATTATATATCAACCCTCCAACATTGTAACAGACGCACAAAATTTGCATGTTATTCTCTTTCATAAAAGATAGTATACAGTCGCATACAGAAAATATGTGCGATTCATTTTTGTCCAATGTAGCTCACAGCTTGAACATCCTTAAAATAAAAATTGTTTAAAGGGATTTAAAATATTTAGTAGCAAAATTATTTGTGTATTTTCATTGTTTGATATTTATTATTTTTTATTTCAGGAATCAATAGACAACCTGACTCCAAAAACAGAACTGAATCAATCTAGTCTAACTCAAGAGTTATTGAAAATTACCTGATTTATCATTAGTTTTTTAAAACAAGACTGAAAATATTATTGTAGATAAATAATCTGAAACCAACTCGGATGCAAGATTAATTTAAATGACGTGCTTTCGCTGTAATGATTTAACCTTGTATTTTTTGGTGAAAAATATGAAATAAATAAACTAAAATAATAATAGTTTTATATGTCTCCCGGGATAACTTAATTTTGCTGCGAGGTTGGCTCCGAGTGGTAATAATATTGTTATATTTTGGCATGGAAACTTGTGAAAAGTGTGATACACATTTAATATAAAAACATTGTCTTAATTGGTTCTGTAACATTAATCTTATTTGCAAGTATCGTATATTTTAGGGACATTGTATATTTGATTGTTTGAATTCGGACTAAAAGTTAAAATGAAAACACATGGGCAGTAAATTTTCTGTAGAATTTTCGATGGAATCGACGATACCTTTATGTAAATTCATTTTTAAAATAAAATAAAATAAAATTTGGTTACCCTCGTCATTCCGCTGTGTTACATGTTTCAATTTGTAACACAATCAGTAGAAAATCAAAGCTATCAAATTTAATTTTATATTATTTTAGGATGTTTATTATCTCTCCTAGTTTATTGTTCTAAGCACTCGATTACAAAGTGTCAAGTATTCATCGAACAAGGTAAGGATATTGTACACAACATGTATTAAATGATGGGCCAGCATATTTGGCCGTCTTTAATATGTGCTAAAAAACCGAGTCCATTGTACACAATTTCGCTCTCTACACGATGGCCCCTTGCAATGAGCCAGTATGATGGCCCATCATGGAGAGGCTGCAATGTCTTTAAATATTGACTATTCATAATTCAGCATGTCACGGTTAATCAACTGTGTAATAATTAGTGATAGTAAAGTTCTAAGAATGACTATGATTTGTATTATCTGTTACTTCTCAATTATAATGCAATACTCAAGATAAGCATCATTAAGGTACAACACAGATTTTACGGCAATTGACATATTTTTATATTCTCCAAAACAGCTCTACCCACCTTTTTTGTCATGTGTTTTCATTATAGCTTATCAGACAGTAAAAATTTTCAAAGAATATCCATCAATATACCAGTTGGGAATGTGAATGAATATTATTTTATTTATTTGATATTTTCAATTTATGCATTTAAAACCTCGAGATGTATAGATCTGTATAGTTAATAAAAATATTATATCAATGCCAATTTTCTGATTTGTTTATTATTTATCCTCAAATTCAAAAAATCAGAATTATTTTTCATTCGAAATCAAATACCCACAACTCCTGTACTTACGATGGTACCTCTATTGGTAAGAAGCAATTATTTATACTTTTGCCTGCTTTTTTTTCTTTTATGTCTGATTTCAATGAGGAGCATATGACCTTCTAATATGGTATCTTAAAAGAAGTTTTTCTATAAGAACTGCTTGTTACTCAATTGCTCAACCTTTTTTTTTCAAAGAGTAGGGAAAGGCTTAGACTAATGGTTAGCTCTCACTGCGCTATTTTACTGCTGGAGTCTTACTACCACCCCTCCCCCCCATCTCAAATAACACATTGGTTGCGCTCTGTATATATTATTAAACATGCAATTAAATGAAACAATGATTGGTTGAACTTTGTTTTATTCTTTAGTTGTGGCAACAATTATTTTTTTGTCACCATGATTTAAAGTTTGATGCCTAGTAAGATCACTTTGCCTGAAGAATCCCTTACCGCATTCATTACAAACATGTGGTGTGTGATTTTTATGGTATTTTAATACGTGAAAATCTAGCATGCTTTTGATATGGAATGTTTTTTTACAATTGTCAATGGAACAAGGGTATTTTTCTGCATTTTCATGATTATTAATGTGCATAGATAAACCATGTTTATGAGAAAATCGTTTTCCGCATTTCTGACATTCGAAGGGCTTTTCTCCCGTGTGATTTCTCATGTGGTCTTCTAGATTAGAGCATTGCTTGCGGCAGATTGAGCATTGTCCGGATTTAGACGAATGAACGTTGGTCACGTGCAGTTTTAAGTTTCCTTTAGAAATGAAAGCCATTCCGCAGTGATCGCAGACGTTATTTTTGGTGCCGATGTGAACAAATTGATGTTTCGCTAATGTGTCTTTTGATTTAAGGGCTCTGCCGCATATATTACAGATAAACTGTTTCTCTTTTGTGTGAACTAGATTGTGAGTTTTCAGCATGGATTTCCCGGCAAATTTTTTTCCGCAGATTTTGCACGGAAAAGGTTTTTCCCCCGTGTGGGTGCGAATGTGTCTAGTGAGAGTTGCATGCTGTGAGAAACTTTTAGGGCAGAATTTGCAGGCGTAAGGAGTCTCGCCAGTATGCAGTCTCATGTGGACAGTGAGTTCTTTTTTACGGTAAAATTGCTTCCCGCAAGCTTCGCAAATGAACATCCTTCCTATAGAAGTATGAAATCTCACTATGTGTGCTTTCAGGGTACCCTTCAATCCAAACGTTTTTCCGCACTCATTGCAGCCGTACGGTTTGTCACCTGTATGAGTTCTGTTATGAATTATCATGGCTGACGGAGAATAAACTGTCAAATTGCACACAGAACACTGCAAGGCTTTATATGGCTGGGAAATTTTATTTTTAATTTTTTTTCTATGATTTAATTTTTTTTTTTTCTTGGACCTTTTATATAAATTCTGATCATAGTTATTACCTATTGAATTTTCACTGAAATCCTCATCTTTGACGGATGACAAGTTCGGATAATCGTCCCCATCTAAACAAATCTTCATTTCTTTTATTTTTGGAGAAATATTATTTATAGTCAATTCTACGTAAGGTAACTCTAGAGGTTCATGCTTTATATCAATATCAGGTATATCCAACGCATCTTTTTCACTTGTCTGCATTAGTCCCTTATTGCTGTATTGTTTGAGTTTTTCGTCCGTCTCCCGACATTTAATAACAAATTCATGAGCAACCGGCAAAATTTTCAGACATTTTTCGCAGATGCAATTTGGGAGTCCGTCACCAATAATTATTTTGATATTAGTGCACTCAGTCATTTTGAGAGAGTATTTATTGTCGTCGAATAAAGAAAACATGGTCGGGTGAACGGATAAACAAACTCTACATTGAGAATTAGACACGGTATCAATTCCAATGGACATTGTACTTGCAGAAGTATTTATGCTTTTGTTGTTTTCCAATGGTATTCTCAGCAAATAAACAAAACTTAATCAATTTTAAAGAATTGGTTTGTCTATAGCCCTGTTCTTATGGCACATTCTGACATCTGAGGGTTGTAGTCATTAAAAATCGATGTATGTTCGTTTTACTATCGTTTCAATCTTCAAAAATATTGTCTTCAAATATAACCCATCAAAAATAGTCGTCGTTAATCATGTTTGACAATTTTTTACCTTTTTTGAGTTATTACCCACATATAAAAAATGTGATATGTGATAAATAAGGACATAATTTTTGATAGACAATTTAATGTATTTTGATTTCAACAAACTAGGCTCAATATGACAAGTAGATGTATTATTAATTATTGTCTATGATGTGATATAGTAATGTCAAAATAATTTACATGGTATCGAAGACCCGTTCAAATATACTACCCAAGATGAATTATCACAATTCTACGTGCCGTATTTGCTTGATGGAGAAAGATGATAACGCGCCACTGTTCGATTCAATAAACAAAGTTAACTTTAGCGTCTTAATCAAAGAATACACTGGATTAAGTGTAGAACCAAACGAACAATTGCCCAATGTTATCTGCGACGTCTGCTCGTCGGAACTGATGACGGTGGTTTCTTTCATATCAAAGTGTCGCATCACAAACGAACAGCTTCAGCTGTGCGTCGACCTTAAAATTCCATTCGACGAACTACACTCGGACTCTGTCAAAGAAGAAAATCTACCATTGGAGATCGCCGTGACTATTAAGAAAGAAGAGCCGGAACTAAACTCGAACGATGACTTCTTGGACAGTAATACCGAATTCGAATATAATAAACCGGTTAAAAAAAAGAAAAAGTCAAAGAAGTTGACTATTAATTACATCCGTATGAAGCCTAAGAAAAAACCACGGTCGTCTGAATCAGATATGCACTTGTGTAAAATATGCGGATTGATTGTGAGAAGTAAATCTGCTTTGATAGTTCACAACAGAAAACACACCGGCGAACGTCCATTCAAATGTCCTTACTGTGATAAATGTTTCTCTCAAGGAGGTACTCTCAAGGAACACATGAAGCGGCGACATTTGCAAGACACCTGTCCTATTGAAAGATCGTTCACCTGCGACGCGTGCGGTAAACAATTCATTAAAAAGAGCGATATGCATATTCACATGCGAATTCACACTAAAGAGAAACCGTACGAGTGTTCGTTTTGTTTGCAAAGGTTTGCACAGAGCGGAACGTTAACGCAACACAAAATGCTTCATACCGGTGAGAGGCCTTATTCGTGCGAAATATGCGGTAAAAAATTTATAGCACACACCACCCTAAAAAGACATCTGACGGTACACTCTGATGAAAAAAATTTCAAATGTTTAGTGTGCAACAAAGCTCTCAAATCAAGGTTCGCGTTAAAGAAACATATACTCTTCTTGCACACTTCAGAGAAACCTTTTATTTGCAACGATTGCGGGGCTGGTTTTGCGATGAAACCCAACTTGAAAGCTCACATAAAATCTAAACACTCGGCGTCGTCAGGATACTGCGATGTCTGCAAGAGAAAGTATCCTCATTTAGCTGAACATATGCGAGTTCACACTGGAGAAACGCCTTTCCAGTGTCAACTGTGCAGCAAAAGGTTCACGCAGCAGCGGAGTCTCACCGGTCACATGAATAGACATCAAAATGCAACAAAGTTTGCTTGCGCGGAGGTCAATTGTAATAAAGCATTTTCTATGAAATGTAAATTAGAGTATCATGTGATGAAATATCACAGCAATCACACACCCCACATTTGTCAATATTGTTCAAAAGGCTATTATCGTATATCAGATTTAACAAAGCATTTAAGAAACAATCATTACAAGAAACATAATAATGCTGTCAATATATCTACAGGTTCACACACTTCAGAATAAATAATTTAGTTCTGTAAAAATTATTTGTATTTTAAGGAAGATTGGAGAAATTGCATCACTCGATTTATTGTTGCCGTCATTCATTAATTGCTTAACTTACAGGTAATATGGAGCGTCTAGTTACAAAAAGCGATATGTAACCATTTCAATATTTTGAATTAAGATTTTCTCTATCATTAATTATCATAAAAACAAAATAACTGTTTATTTGTTTATTGTTGTTGTTGGAAATGTAATAAATATAATTAAAAGAAAAATATAGTACATAATGGTGTGTGCAACGGTCTACAACGAATTCTATAATTAAGACAAATTGAGAATTGAGTTATTTACAAACATTGATAAAATCTATCATATTGGGATTTTCACGACATATCATTTGTGTTAAGCATTTGTTATTTTTCTATTCCACTAACAGTTATTTGTAAAAAATGAAGAGGGTGAGTGGCGTGGTTTATCAGTGACCTATTTTTTTTTAAATATAGTCAGCACTAGCGATAAGTAAAAGATTAATTTCATCATTCCTTTTATCAACATTTAAGGATCCTCCATTTCACAGTTACTTTTTCAACATTAATTAGCTACGAATGTCTAATAAAAGCTGAAAAAATATAAAAAAAGCAATTGTCAATATCAATGTATTCCATTTTTTTAAATAAATAAATTGTTTTGTTTCATCAATTTATTGTAAGAAAATAAGAGGTATTTATTTAAACATACCACTGGCTCTGTTTATTATATTCAGTAAACTATTAGTGAAATATGATAAAAAGTAATGTCTTTATCAACTGGGATGTTTCTATTCTATTCAACTAGATTCCATCAGTTACACGAATGTTTGCAAATAAGTCGCTTGGCAATTTTCATATTTGAAGACAAAAAAAAAACATTTATTAATTGTATGTTTGTAAACAAACAATTAAATAAACATAAGCATAAAATTGTACATACCAGGTACCAGAATCAACCAGATTTGAAATATTCCGACCAATTAAGATTTTAAATACTAACTGGTTTTTTTTAATCTTACAGAGAGAAAACTCTTGCTCTATTTCTCGTCTCGTATATTTTGATGTTGTTTTTGGATCATTTTCGTTTTCTTTTTTTTTCCATTTCTTCAGTGCCTATATGATCCTTATTATTAGTTGTGATCGGTGTCCTTTTCACCTGACTAGGGTTTGACGTCGTCAATCAGGCAGGTGAGATGGGGAGTGGTGGAAGTAAGGGCGGTTTAGGGAAGTTTAAGCAAAAGGACCCTCCGTGGTCTCATGTTGTACGGGGATAGTCAATGTAACCGTCAAGTAATGCTCTTATCGTTAGGTTATGATAATCAATCATGTCACTGTAAAATTTCTTCGACAGCTTCACAATGTGATCAAGGATGGGGATCAATGTTGAGATGTCTGTGTATTATCGTGTTACTCACATAACAGGGAACGTCCATGATCATGCGTAATATCTTGTTTTATATTGTCTGAAGAGTTTTAAAGTGATTCGTGCCTGCGTGTGCCCATATTGGCCATGCATAGGTCATGATCGGTCTGGTTATCATGGTGTAATTTCCTTTTTACAGCAAGTTTACGCTTACAGCCTATCATCGGGTATAATCTACTCGTGATTTACGACATCTGGAGGTTTTAGCAGCTACATGTCTGCTAAAGTTCAATTGCGGGTTTAATGTGATTCCAAGGTATTTGACGAAGTGGCCCACGGGATGTTAGTGTTGTGCATCCGGATGCATTTGATGTTATCGGCGTGTTGGTTTGGTCTGAGACTGAACAGCGCTTTTTTCTGAGTGTAATTGAATTCGCCAGTCATAGCACCAGGCGGTGATTTTCGTGTTTGTTCTTAGGAAAAGCGTGGTGGCTCTGTTCCTGTTAAGGGATCTGGGTAGAATTGCAGTGTCATCCGAGTATTGCATGACTATTGTCTCTGAACCTGGTATATAGTATCAGAATATTATGGGTGTATAGGCTGTATAGTAGGGACGATAGAGCAGATCCCTGCGGTACACCGGCAGTTGGCTTGCACGTCATCGATTTTAACACGGAAAGATTTATCTTTTAAGAAAGAGCTCAGGAGTCTAAGCATTGGTTTTTCGAGGCTGGCCTCAGAAAATTTAAATATCATACCTTCGATCCAAACCTTGTCAAAGACTTTCGTTTTGTCAAGAAAAATGCCGGTTGTGAAACATCAGCGTTTGAAGCCTTCCGTGATGAATTCCACTTCTAAGTAGTCGGTGGTTGGTGGAATGTTTACTCCTGAATCCGTATTGCTTATGGCTAATGGGCCTGTGGTATTCGGGGATCGTTTTAGGGCTTCTACACAGTTCTCGGAAAGGTTTTTGAGGACATTGTGATTTATTTCATTGTTCCTTAGAGCAGTGTGCCGCGGCACGAATCTCTAATATACGAAAAAAAACAAATAGTTTGGTCGATACTACAAAATATTTCTGAAGACACTATCATAGAGAAGCAGAAATAATTATTTTTTGGTTGAAAGATTGGTTAAATGTACAGTCTGCGCAAGAATGTTTCTTGCACCTTGCGAAAATTCAGTTTCATATTTTAAAATGTTGTTTAAGAGTACAGGTGAATTATTTCTTTATAAATATTACAAATTTGTCTAAGCATGTTACATCTTAAAACCTACATCTTAAATATAAGTATTTTGACTGTTTTTAACATTTGGAACAGCTAATAATGAGCTTATGATAATCAGGGTAGTAGAATTAAGAATTAGTATTCATTAAATGTTTTTTAATTTAAATTTACGGGTATTACATATACTCCATTAGGAGTACATGTGCTCTACATTAGTAATGGACATGGTAATAAAATATCCATATGGCTCTTTTGTGGTATGTATCATATATAAACACAAACTAATGTAATTTCTGTATATTATGCATATTTTTACTTGTGGTGTGCCGCGAAATTTTGAAGAATACGTTGGTGTGCCGTGGAAGATAAAAGGTTGCAGAGCACTGCCCTAGAGCTTTACAATTTAATAATATTTCAATTCTAGTTTCTATTTCTCCTGTTGTTGCAGGTTCAATAGGTGTTGGGGGACGAGATAACAGGATCTCGTTTGTGATTTAAATGTATTTATCATTTATGTAGTCTATGCGGGATTTAAGCGTATGATCATTAGGCGAGAATTGTTTTTCTAGTGAATTCTCGAAAGTCAGCTTTTTCTCCAAGTGTGTACTCCGGACCGATAGGCGGTCGAATCTGGTTTTTTTTTGTTTTAAGAATCTTACCAAGGATCCAGTAGGGTTGGCCTGCCTTTTCTTAAACGGTGAGGTATGCATTGAATGAAGATATATGGTGTTCCTTCAATGCGATTTTTATCACTGCGGTGAGTCAATTTTTTCATGTTCTCAATACTGGATTGGCATGGCCATTTTTCCTCTGATTTGTTTTTAATTCTAAATAGGATGACAGTTCTGTATTCGTTCACTAGAACGTCGGTTGTGGCGGACTCTTACAGTGCGCATATTCAGTCCATCAGATCATTTACTACTTTGTCTATGTCTGTCGCGTTCACGATGTTGACATGGTTTTCGAGTTTATCTGTAATGTATGTGCCGAAGTCTTCCCAGGACACTTTCGTCTTAGTGTTGTTTGGCACTACTCGTGTCTGCAGTCTGTGAGTCACCGCCACTAAGATGGTAAATTCGAGAACGTGTGCTGTTCCTGATGCTGTGTAGTAAATGGTGGGCTCAAAAGGAACTGAAATAATGGCATCGTTGTCAGTTGTGATTTTATGTACCAGCCTCCCATGGGTAGTCGTTCTTCAACTATGCCATACTGAGTTTCCCACTATGACAGTGGTGGGGATCAGTGTTCCCTCTAAGCTGTGCGCGGGTGCGCGCACATACATTACAACAGAGCACACAAAAGTTACATCAGCTATACCACCACCAGAATAAATTAATTGACATTAAATAGTGTTGTTAATTATTGTCATTATTGAAAAATCAACCTTTTCGTTTAGTAGGTCTAAATACCGTTATGTGGCGCACAAATCTTTTTATTTCTTGTCAAAGTTGCACAGCCAATGTCTTGCGCACATAGCCTTCCGAAAATTAGAGGGAACATCGGTGGGGATGTTAACATCTAGCTGAGTTTCTAGTTCCGCTATTTCCAATCGACTGGTTACACGGAAATAGACTGATATCAGATTTAATTTGCTGGTGTTTTTTTTTATTAACGCAGATCGCGTTTGATTTTAATCGCGTTGTTCGGAGGGTTATCACAGTGGTCAAATATGTGATCTTACAAATATTGCAGTTCGGTCAACTCGTCCGTACGGCCAGTCGGTCAGTTGATTTTTGGTCTTTGGAGGTGAATTGTATTTCAGCCAGTTTCAGGTCACATGTAAGGGTAGAGTATTTGCTTTTTCTGTGGATGACAATGGGTGGTATTTTTCTTTTTGCAAGTCTGTGTCGTTAACCGACTGCGGTTTGTTGGTAAGTGGAAAGCGGGTGTCAGTAGATTTTTTAGGAGTGGCCTTTTGGCTGTGATTTTTATTGTTTTCTGTTGTATATATCGTAAATTCTTCATTGTCACCTATTTCCGGTTGCGGTGTCGGCTTGGTGATCTTCCGTGGATTAGGCATTGGTATAGTCCAGTTCTGGGGAGATGGCCGCTTTTATCAAGGTAGCTTTACTGGGCAAAATATGTTTTACTATCATTTTGAAGAGAAGATTTATTGGCTTATCTCCTACTCTTCCAACATGCAGTCAGCAATGGAGCGTATGATGTCCCTTAGGCCGGGAAGTATCGATAGGGAAGATTTGAAATATATTTTTCTGTAGATATTAATGTTGAGTTTTGGATCATATAATTTTACGCACATTTTGTTCATGCCTCACAAAATGTAGTTATATCGCTTTTTGTAACTAGATGTCTCATATAATCTACATTTCAAGATAATATCTATTGAATATTTTACACCAGATGAAAAGTTATAAAATTTTAATATTGTATTTATTATTTGTCAAGAAATTATTAAATATAGGTAAATACTGTAAAATGTAAGGACATTATTTTGTTAATGAATGAAAAATGTGCATTAAAAATGCCGTACTAGAGGACATAGAAGTCCAAAGGCTTCTCTCGCTCAATATATTTGCAGATATTTACATAAGAAAACGACTAACGTAAATTTTCATATTCTGAAATGTTAACTGTAAATTCAATCATTTTTATATTTAAATTTATATGAAATCACAACTTATTGTTGATTTAAATAAATGTGATCAAGAGAAATTTTCTTGTAGATATGCGAGGAGATCTTAGATCCACTTTTCACCACTGCTTAATTACAAATACTATTTGGATATTTCCCCAAATATCCGGATATCGAATAGTTAAAAAAGAGCCGAATATATTCGGATATCGAATATCCAGATTGGAATCCCTAACAGACACCATGTCACCTGTATATCGAGGTTCTACTGTATTGATAAGCCTGTGTTGAAATAATGATTAAAATTTAATTGGATTCTCTGTGAGTCATTTACTTTCTCGCTTCGCATTCTAATGTAGAGGAAAGAGTGACTCTTGTTCAGTAAAAAAATTATATTGTTTGAATTCATTCATTTCCAAATGACGCATATATATTGAGTATCTTTGAAAATAAAAATATTGCATCTATTCGTCTTTCCTTCTTAGTATAAGAATCATCCCACCTATTTTGTTATAGATATTTTATTACTTTGACTAGAATTTTCTCTGCTGCGTCTTGTATGTCAGATTACTCACTCAGGGTTTGTTAATTATAGTTTTTGTTCAAAGGAAATATATCTTGTACTTATTTTAAATCTGCAATTCATTCAACTAAGGCTAAGTGTATGCAGAGATACAGACAACGCTATAACTATTATTATTTTTTTGAGTTTTCTCATATAAACAAAGTTCAGTTTGCATTTATTCATTAATTTCTCAGTCATTTTCATAAAAATCAAAGGATCATGTCCAAACATGCACTCGTCACGCAGGAATCTGTACCGACTACAATGTAGCGCAGTGCAGATGCATGTCTGCGTTACAGTGTACGCAGGTTAGTGCTTCATGTAATACAAAATCTCTGCTACCCTGCATTCAGCATATGCTTAGCCTAACAAGTACGCAGAAGTTTTATCAGTCCATCTATACTCTACAAGTCAAGCATTTTTTTGTATCAGTCAAGTGGTAACCTGCTAGGATTCTGTTATGCAATCCAGACATTTTAATTTGTAGTTCACTTACTACTGAAACTCTGAAATCATCCTAATAATCAAAAATTTGAAAAGAAAGATTGGTCTACTGGTTTAAAATGGGGTCATCTCTGATACCTTCATTGTATAACATTAAATTTTTTAAATTGTAAATGAGTTGTCACTAAAGAATTCTTTTTAACCTCTATTGGAGGGGGAGCAATGGTAAAAGGATGGAGGTAGGACAAGGATCGATAATCAGTGGACATCACAACCGAAGAAGACAGCATTGACCACTCAGTCTATGGGCCTGTCATTAAATGTCTGCTCAAATACTGTTTTTAAATATTATAATTTTAATTCATGAAAAATGTTATTGATCTTATTATTTATAGCCAGTTCTGAATTCATAGATATATAATATTTGAACTATATGTTCCTTCTGTAGATTTGGCCAACAATGATTACATTATTCATTTCATTTTCTTGTTAACCCCTTTCAGAAACTATACTTTGATAAACTGTTGGGCCCTGAATTAATTTTAGAAAACATCCCCAATCAATTTCATCTTCGTAAAAATCACATGGGTACACCTAATCCACTTCAAGCATGGTTTATTTTTATACGGTTTCTAAATTGTAGTCAAATGTAATGATACCTATGTATAATAATATATTATGTATATTTATTTTTACATCACCCTTTTCGGAGATTTTTTCACAGCTGTTTTACATGAAATGTATCCACTGTATAAAAAGAAGATTGGGTGTATACTGTGTATCCACGTTCATAAGATTAAATCTTTATTTTTCTATATCAATAATAAAAACTGTACTATAACAAGTCATACAAGTATTTTAAGAAGCATTTAATGTAGGGAGATTTCTTATATAGCATTGCCATCTGAGTGTCTGGAATCAGCCTCAGATTATCATATATCAACTCACATTCGTCTGCGTTTCCCTATCGGTGGCGGATTAAGCACTTGTGTGCAGCGGCGTAGCCGCCTCATAGCAGACTCACGCGATGCTTAAGGGCAATGTTCCCTCTAAGCTCGCCGAGCGCGCGCACATACATTACAACAGAGCACACAAAAGTTACATCAGCTATACTATCACCAAAATAAATGAATTGACATTAAATAGTGTTGTTAATTATTGTCATTATCAAAAATCAACCTTTTCGTTTAGTAGGTCTAAATACCGTTATTTGGCAAACAAATCTTTTTATTTTTTGTCAGAGTTGCACAGCCAATGACTTACGCACATAACCTTCCGAAAATTAGAGGGAACATTGCTTAAAGGCTCAGTGATATGAGGGGCCCAAATTTCTTCACCCTCAATACTTTTTTACACGGTCCCCAAAAAAGGACTAGTACTATATTTTTACTCAAATCATTTTCTCTATCAGTAATCCCGGAAACTAAAAACACAAGTGGAAAACAGATTTCCTAATAACAAGAAATTCAACAGCAAGACAGTAAAATCAAACAAAACGTATCATTTAATCCTAACACATTAGACGTGTCAAAACATTTCTAACGATTTATGGGCAGTCTCTGTATGTTGTCAAGCAGTGATGAATACATAGTACTATTTTTTCTTATCAATGATATTTTATGTAATTTACTTATTGAATCTTCATTATTAATTTTTTACCCGGTTTTCTAAGACCATTAAACCATGTATGCAAGGAACAAATCCTAAATTATTCTATGAATTCAATTACTTTTTACACAGTTTTTTTGGAAAATATTTTCAATGTAAAAACGTGTTGAGTGTACTCAATGTTACAAATTGCTTGGAGGGGCCTCGCGTGACATTGGCATGAGGGCTCCAAATTTCGAAAATTGCTACCAAGGAAATGCAGTATGATGCTACTGTGTTTTCACATTTCATTTGACACCGTTGGGGTTCAACAGGAAAAATATATTGAAATCAATTTTTCACTTCCAATTTATGTTTAATATACATACATACTGGTAGGTAAGTGCTTGAGATTAATTCTTTGAAATTTATTTCTAATAACTGTACATTAAATAAATATATCAAGGACAATAAAAATCTGATGAATGTTAATCTGTTTTTTTTTTGTTGATAATCAACTTACTCAGGTTCCAACAGGTGATTTATTTATTCACAGAACTCATGCTTATAACAAAGAAAATTGCCAAGCCATCCGCTGTGGCGAAATGAATACAACATATCGCTAAATATCATATAAATTTTAAATAATAATAATAACAGAAAAAGCAATAGATATTTTACAGCAACTAGGAGAAAAATTGAAAAAGTTCAATTGGGAATTATATAACAGGGTTGAATTTAATTATATAATGTAATTGAGAAGGAAACACTAAGCATTAAGTTTTGCATCTTATGGCGATTAATATGAAAATATAGCACCAAAATCTTGTGTAAAGTTATTATCTTATTTTGTTTTCAGTGTTCCATTTCATTTAGTGTACATTTAGTAAGTATCCGTGAAAGTTTTATGTCGAGTGATACTTGACATAGCTTTTATTCCACCAGGTCTTATGTTGTGTCTTGTTTATAACATAACACATATTTACTTGTCGTTTTTTTGCATAACTTGTTGGAAAATGATTCTGGAGAAATGTTCAGCAATAAGACTGAAAACATACAAAATTTAAATAATTATTTGATCTTCATGGGTGGAAAGTTAAGAGAATTTTTGACCGACTGTGGAGTTCAAGGGAATATTTGGTATTCTAGTATATAACCAGTGGTGTGCCGCTATGAGTTCGCACCGGCTTTGCAAAGCCGGTTCTTCAAATAATTTCGGTTCGGAGTGCCGGTTCCTAAATTACTAAAATAATTTACTATCCCTTAAATCATGTCTCAGATGACGGCAGACGATTTTTATTTGACTGGCACAATAATGGTGCTTATATTATTGAAAAACGAAAGCCATTGAACAGAAAATTACATTTCAATCATCTGAATGTCCAAGGAAAAAAATAGAATTGCCTGGTTTGTTCCGCACAGGAGAAAAGAAACAAATAATGTGTGTATGAATTTCGTAAAAAAAAAACCCGGATTGCAGTAGGCCAAATGTTTTGAAAAAATCACACAATGGAAATATATAAATAATCTATTTATTAAGGATCTAGTTGATATTAATCAAATAAAAATATTGTTTCATTTAAAAGAAAATATCATTTTTTATAGAATATTGTTAATAAAAGTATCTTGAGTCCCATAAGATTGAAAATTCCAAGCGCGAGCCTCGTGCCCTTATAGCAGAGGTGCCCAAAAATTTTGACCACCGGACTACTTTGAAATTTTTTCAAAAGCTGGCGGGTCTAGAGTCGATTCTTAGCTAATTTCTTTAAAAAATCCGATACTGCACAAATGTTATTATTAATGAGGAGCAAACATTCAAAAAGTGTTTTGTCACACAAATGCAGAACTTGGGAAATGATGAAAAACATGTCATTTGATAACGTAGCACAAGTTCCTAAATTATTTATATTAAAATTAAATTGTTTACGGAATGAATGTCAATCCACTTATTTTGTATGATCTAGAACTCTCGGATTAGCTAATTTTTCGGTTTGAAATTTGGACAAAACACTTTTTGCATGAAACTTGTGGACAAACCACTATTTGAATGAAAATTAAGAGTTTTTAATTATATTGTAATCAATATAAATCAATTTTCGCCCGCTGTGGTCTAGTTGGTTAGAGCTTGCTCTACCGATCAGGTGGATCTGGGTTCGATTCCCGGTAAGGTCAATGTTAAATTGGATTTTTTTTCAATTTTAATTTAAGATCTAAGACATGGGTGTTTGTGAAGTCAATTCTCCTTGAGTTAATCTCATGTGACTTTCAAAAATTCTCATCGAGTATATCTCGTATGATCTTTCAACTTAAAAATATTTGACGCATTGGCGTAAGCTGTAATGTCAAATATTTTTTTCATTAAAATAAAAAAATATATATATATATATTAAATTTTATTAATATTATAGAGCATATGTGTAATTATATACATATTATCGATACTTTTTCCCCAGATGATGCGGTGGAACGGCGTTCCGGTAACTTTTTTCTCGATATTTTTAATGTTTCAAATCAATATTAATAAAATATGATTTTTATTTTCCTTTGAAAACTTTTTATTTTTTCTGTCGAAAGACGTTTGAAAATATTTATTTTAATCATAATCTCCCAAAAAACGTAAAAATGGTAAACAAAAAATTATTAGAACTAAGGTAAGGCTTAAAAGATCGATTTCTGTTTGAAGGTGTTTTTTTATATCTATCCCTCTCACTCTACCAATCCTAGAATTAACAAGGCGTGAGCGATTAGTTAACCATTAGTCCTGTTCTAGCCCATCTTTCTATCCGCACTCTAAAAAAACTCTTAGAAAGCACAACTTCTGAAAGAAAGTATAAGTACTAGTTCCAATTTTCATGCAAAATGCGTTTTGTCACACATCCAATATGACGACTTCTACGCTGTGATTGGTTGAGAGGACAAAACATCTTTTGATTGAATTTGGGTGTTGGAGAAAACACGTTTTTCATGAACGTGTCAACTTTATGATTTATTTTTTATAGGAGAAAACTTTTTTTGAACGTTAATTGTGATTTCCATTCATAGATATTAGTATTGACTATCAAAACTGATATTAAACAGCATTTTTTTTAAATTTGTGACAAAACACTTTTTGAATGTTTGCTCCTCATTTATTCGAGGAGTAAATAAAAAATACCAAATTTATTGTGAATTGCTTAATGTTCATAGCTTCATGGAACAACTACGGGAGAAGATATTTTTAAATGTGTAGAAAAAAGTATACAAGAGAACAACTTACAATGGAGAAAATTAAAATGTGTCACTACTGATAGTGGCTAAAACATGTATGGTAAAAATAAAGCTGCGGTTCTCCGATTGTCGCGATTCTTTTACCTTCGAGTGGAAATTCAACTATTTTGAAATGAAAATAACCGACCTGAGCTAGCTGAGTTAGAAAATAGCGAGTGGGCTTGGAAGTTAGCATTTTTCGCAGATGTAACCAAACAAATGAATGATTTTAATTTAGCTTCTTTATGGTATGTACACTCACATAAAATCATTAAGAATAAAAATGATTTTATTTGAATCTCAGTTAAAAAACATTTGTCTCGTTCATTTTAACATATTATATGTAAAAAAAATAATCAAAAAACACAGTCGCTGTTTCCCATTGAATTTGCGGTTGAAGCTTTGAGCGCGAGATTAAAAGCAATTTTAAATTTAGTCGAGGGATGACGGACAGAAATGTAAGATTGAGGGCCAAATTTTTTTGCGCACGGACCAGATTTGGCCCGCGGGCTGTAGTTTAGGTACCCCTGGCTAATGGGGCAATCCGCTGCTTACCTTCAATAACTCGTTGGTTTTTAAAGAGTTCACAGTAACAAAATCTAATTATTCCCGTTAGCTTAAACGATCACTAGTTAACATTATGGAAAAATATGTCGATATTGAAACTTATATGAATTCAAATGTCATTAAGTAGCACATAACTTGCAGTTTTTATTTAATACACAGTTTATGTTGAATGCTGCAAGATGTGCGAATTTGTATATACAACGGATCAAATGTTTTGTTCTCTTATCATCTTTTCATACGGTTTTGTGCGGTCAGCAAAAATGTGGGATGGACATAAATGATAAGAATAAATTGATAAATCTTTAAAAAACAAAACAACTAGGTTGGTAGGTACTATAGAATCCTCTACTGTACATACATATTAGAGGTCTGCACGGGCCCGGACCTGGCCCTCGGGCCACTACCCGGCCCAGCCCGCGGGCCGGGTTCGAGCGGATAAGCGCACTTGAGACTCGGGCACGGGCCGGGCCCGGGTAAGGAATTTGTTTTGTTCAGAAAAATATTTCAGACTATGTTTGTGTCATAAGTCAGCCATGTTGATTTTAATTATTACCAATTCTATAGAGAATCGTAAATTGTTGGAAATTTGTAAAAAACGGGTTTTTTCTGGCTGAGAAGTATAAATCTGGGCTTCGGGTCGGGTTCGGATAATAAGTGTGGTATTAGACTCGGGCCCGGACCGGGTCGGACTTGAATCTTTCGGGCTCGGACGAGGTAATTTTGTAAAATGTCGGCCCGTGCAGACCTCTAATACATATATTATTATCGTTAACACAATATTAAACTGCTAATATTACATGTTTTAAATCTTTATTTATAAACTGTGTGCCACTGCTTTGTGTACCTATGCACTTAGTCATCATTTTATCAATTTCGATCCGTCAGAAAACATCTCGACGAGTAAATTTATATTATAGTACACAGTGAAAAGTGGCCGAGTGTTGGACTATTCAGAAATAAAATAAATAAACATCTAAGTTTCTAATTTTATACCAATGTGGAAAACCAATATTAGTCAAATATTTTAGATAAGGATCCATCAGATGTATGTCGCAAAAACTAATTCAATTTTAGTTTTAAAGATGTGGAAAATAGTGTTTTATTTTAGTTGCATAAGTTTTATTTCTATCCCAGTATTCGCTAAAGGTAAGCCTAAATAATATGTAATGTAAATCTAGTTCAACATTTAATAGAAAAACTTCCACTGTTACATGTGCGCATTTATATAATAAGTAAGATATTAATTAATTAGAAGGCCATGCATGACATGTATAAATTTATTGTGTCTTGTACTGTATAACTAGTTACTGTTTCAATCTTCTAATTTAAGCTTATTCTAAATTTATCTACTGAGCTAAAGCCATCTATCAACATAAGCAATTTTGATTTTCAAAGTTTTTTATGAATCGATGAGCATATAATTTAATCTAAATCTCATATATCAAGTTGATTGTAAGACACCATAAATAATATGAAGCACCCAAAATGCTTAGTCAAAAAATAGGAAAAAAAACATTTATCTTATAATCTAGAAAATACTTTATATTCTTAAAAAATAAGCGTATTTAATAGACTTAAAAGCCAGTTTATTATTCCTATATGCTAAACACTGTTAGTGTTACGTCTTGTATTTTAATAAAACTTTTTAAAAAATAGTAAAGTACATATTATACATGCCAGTTTATGCAAATGTAATGTATCTATATAAGTATACATACACATCGTTCCCGTCGGTGAATTCTTAACACATTCATTAAATAATGATCAAAAAAAAGGAAACTAGAAGCTGAGTGTCGCCTATTTAATGAGCAGTGATCGCGATTCGATATTTTTTATGCAAAACAAAGACAAATGCATTAGAGCAGCGTTTCCCAAACTTTCCCCCCCGCGACCCGGTTATTTTAATATTTCTCCTTCGTGACCCACTAAATTTGTTATGGCCTATACTACCGGCCTATAGGTAAAATAAAACAGTATATTTATGTCCATACAGTCTTTATATGTTATAATACAAAATAATTTGCTCTGATAAACCTAGGTACATAGAAATCATATTTACCTATCATTTGTTCATGAGAGGTATTACGAAATTATACAGTAAATATACAGATTAATTTTAGGAAATTGGCGACCCGGTATTGGGTCGCGACCCATCATTTGGGAAACTGCATTAGAGACTCCAATTCAAGTATCGAGAATACTCGCCCATTTTTCAAGTACTCGATACTCGTAATTTATAAATGAAGATTTATTTTCAAATTTTATTTACTTATTTAAAACCGTTGCGTTTGACTGAGTCTTGCGCGTGGATTTTACTATCAGGTAATATATTTTTTTAAAGATTTTTCCCAGTTTTGCCGTTAACTATTAATATGCGAGAATTATTTTTGGGCAAAACGCAAAACGTTGGGTCCTACTGACTTATCTTATCAATGACAAGTTTATCATGACGAGAGTCTCTGATGACAAGAGACAAAATAAAACATTGAAAAATAATCTTTTTGATTTGCCGACTAATGGATGCAGCTGTGGCATAATAAATTCAAAAAAATTTACGTGCCTTAATTCATTATTATTTATAAAACCGACGTCCACAGCAACAGAGAGAGTTTTTTTCTACTGCGGGAATTACAAAAACTTATTTTTGATTCACGCTGCCCTATCGATTTAACGAGTCAAATATTTACATGAAACTGCTCTAAGTCATTCTCGCCAACAACTTCAACTTCCGGCCGACAACTTCATAGTATACCTTTTGTATTAGTAGAGTAAGATGAAAATCTGAAGAAATCTTTGGGGTGAGTTTCAGAAAAACTTTGCGAGACACTGCTTGCTCTACGTTAAAAATACATCTTTTTCCTCTTCGATGGTGCTACGCTTAATTCAAACAGTGTACTCATACTAGACACGGTTCACTGAATAATGTTGTAAATGATTCAATACAATATCGGCTTATAAATTGACATGGCGGTTGTTTTAATGTAATAAAGATAATGGCCATTTAACTGTGCCTTAAATATATTTTTAACTTTGCAGTTAAATGCTCTGTCGACATTAAAAGCTTTCGTAAAACCAACCAACCGGTATACGAACGATACAGCGGAGAGCTGGTACTTAACGTAGGCAGGGAGATTCTATTTAACCGTAGTGAGCATCTCTACGCCACCTGCAGGGACGAAGGAAACTTCCTGAAAATATCTTCGGGAAGCGAATTTTTCAATGGTGGTCCACAACAGGTAATCTATATTCACTAGTGCTGGCATTCTAGGTAGCCCGGTCAATTAAGCAATCCATGGATTCTCTAAATATCTATTGTGATGGAGAATCAACTACTCGTCCGATGCTAGTCATCAGCCTAGTGTTTCTCACGAATAAGCCGGTGCGACTCCAATAGCTGAATGTCTAATGTGTCGAATGTCCAGTAGCTGATTCTTACAATGGTTTGACATAAACTGCCGTCTGTATCTCAATCAAAGAAGGATCTTCAAAGAAAGAGCGGTCGGACGGCCTCTAGATGAAGCTTTAATGAATTCAGCTAAAATTATTTATTTATTGTACATAATTTTATTATTGGTTTGTCTCGTTTAAATTTTCAGACGCTGACATGTGACAGAGGGGTATCGTTTCGCGCGGACCCAACCTGGGTACGAGATAGAAATGTCGACTTGACGACCATTGAATGCAACAAAGTTCTTCCTTCTCTCGTTGAACCGATAGATTATAGCTGTGGTGGCCAAAACTCCCCACACACTACGGTCAATGTTGGTATTCGAGGGGTAGTATACCATTCATTAATAAAATCCTGCTTCGACAAGCAGAATTACAGAGTTTTATACGCCACACACAATATGACGGCCAGTGTTGCATCTATACAATCCTTAACTAGGCCTGAATTTACGAGTAAGCATTTAAATATTTAACCGATATAATTATTAAATTTATGCTGGACAGGTTTCACAATTACTCATTGATAACATTAAGATTCGAATGTATAATTTCGTCGTCAATATTAGAAAGAACGCGTTACTATTTTTTGGTAAAAGTACTTTTTTATTTGTTGCTATGTCTTATATCAGCGGTCGGCAAACTTTTTGGGCTCACTGACCACCAAATTCACAATTTTTATCCAGCGGACCACTAACTGGACTTTTGTATTAAATTATATATTGAAATAAAAGTGATCAAGTGCGTCTAAAAATGCACATTTTTCATAAAATAAAACTATTCATTATAAATAAATTATAAAAGCTTTATTAATTTTTAATGTGGTGGATGTTCCTGGATTTTTGAAATGATAAAATTCATATTTGGCTCCAATGATGTAACTGCAAGACGGAGAACTGAATGTATTTCAAGCCGAGATCGATATCGTGTTTTGATTGCTGTCCCAGATGAAAAGGCATTTTCTCATAAATATGATGTGGTGAATTGAATTAGAATTTTCATTGCCTCTTCACTGAGCAAAGGGTGCTCACTTTTTATAGAAAGCTAAAACTGAGGCTTTGATAAGGATGTATGAAATTTTACTTTGAGAGTGTTGTCGGTGAAAGATCGCGGCTTTATTTTAGCTTCATGCATAAATTAGTATATTGAATGTTCGCTTCAAACGGATCTATTATCCACATATTACCATATCTATAATCTTCATTTTTTGGTAACAATGATCAAAAGATTCTGTGAGTGATTCCAAGTGCTTTTGAACCAGGATTATCACTTGATAGTTGATATCAGTGGCGGCCGGTCAATGTGGCATTCGATCAATGCTCTCCTTGTATATGCAGGGGCGGTTATATTTCATGAAATAATATTCAAACATAACATTTATACCATTCACTCATTTTAAATTCAATAAACTAAACTAAACGCAAAGCACTCTTCCTGTTCAAAATATTTTTTTTTTGTTTTCCTTACTGTACTGTATGAGACTTATTTTTTTATAATCCGATTTTTTTTTTGCAGCACATAATTTATTCAGACCAATCAGGATGGATCAAATCTACCAAAAGAAGTCCCAGTCCACGATTATAAGTGGAATCCTAAACGGTTATTCTCCAATAACTGATAATACATTTTTAGTTCGAGGACATCTTGTGCCATTCGCTGACTTTTCTCTATTCACAATGCAAAGGGCAACCTGTACACTGTTCAATGTAGCACCTCAGTGGAACAGGTTCAATAATGGCAATTGGAAATATTTGGAAAATGTATGTTTAGATTCCGTCTTAAAATCTATAGTTTCGATAAATTCAGTCATCTAATTATCATTATCACATAGGTTCGCCATTCCAGAAAGAGGGCACAAAATATCATGCGATAACGTTGGTTTCTAATCATGGTGAAATGTGTACAGTGAAAAAATCATATCTCAAAACAATCTAGTTTTATAATTATAAGATTACATCAATTATAAATGTATTAACATCTGTAAAGTTTGACCAGATTGACTTGATTTTACTACCATATTTCTTTCCAATATAATTATCACAGCCATCTTGCCGGATTGAAAGTAATGACAGTAGGAAATAATAAAGTAAGATAAATAATAGAATAAGAAGAGCTTATAAAAATAACTCAGATCATCAATGTTTACGACATTTGAGTAATTTCACACCGGGCCATTTTTGAAAATATCAATTTATCAACTAATTTTATTTAATCCTGATTTAATTATATCTATCTTTTTCAGGATATTCGCACGAAAGTTATTGAAAATAATATGAATGTGCGAATTTATACTGGTACATTTGGTATATTGGAACTTACAGATGTAAACAACAATCTACAACAAATCTATCTTAGCCTGAAACCCCGAGGAATACCAGTCCCAAAATGGTTTTATAAAGTACGACAATTAAGATTATATTTTAATATTAAAAACTACCACTACTACATATTGTCAAATGGTTAACTCGAAATTAGATTTCGGTTTCCTTGGGTATGGATGTCAGTGCTGTAAATATTACTTCTCAAACACTCGTCCTGTCGTAATAAAGGGGTGTTGGATCAGCGATTAGTTGGGAGTGTTGAGACCGATACTATTATTTGAAAATTCCTTTCCTTTTTTCTCTACCTTCCCCGAAAGGTGGAACGAGCGACCGAATTTCATCCAGGTAAATCGCTCACTTAAACCATGGATTGCAATAACGGTATTACAGAAACTGGGGCCCGGTATTCGTGCTTTTCTTTGAATACCGAACAACCGGTTTTACAAAATACAAATACTTCTTTACTAAAAAATCGATTAAAAAATGTATTAAAACCATCACATATTTTAATAAAATCGTTCGTGGTAAATTGAAATATTTTAAATCCGCTATGAGATGTATCAATTGACAGGGTTCCAGAACTGGTGAGCCTTTCATTGGTGTATTATTATTTTAAGAAACTGTAAGCTAATTATGAAAATTATCAAATATTTTTAGTGACGTTAAATATTGTGAAAAATCGAAATGATGATTTTGATTTACTTGCCCCGTATTGTAATGGCAATTCGACGTAATTTTTGTTCATTTAAACATTTTTGTAATACTTGTATTTATATTTACAATTTAAGATAAAAAACGACATACTGGTGTTGACAGATTCGTTTGATATTGCAATCCCAAATCAAAGCCGAATAAGATTTAAGTGCTTAAATAGTGAATCAAAAAATACATTTTTTTTATATTTTAACAAGGGGCTCATCGGCTTAACTCAAATTTAACAAGGAGCCATCAGCCCATCGGGATTGGACGTGTGGATAAGATGTTAAAATCACACTTTAAAAAATCGTGAAAAATCGATATTGAGATATTGAATATAAAATATTGAGATGCGTGTTTTATTTCAAGTTGGTGACATAATCTACAACAAAAATTACGATAACAATGACTACATTTAATTATGGTGTCATGAGGTCGTCGTCAAATATATTATGACGAATATTATCACATTTCAAAGTTTCTGACACACGTGCTACCATTGTAGTAGTAGGTAGTCAACTTATATTCTAATTGTCCATAAAAAATGAGATTGCAAATTCAATATCAAATATACTAATTACTATTTAAAATATATTTACAGGTAGTCATAGATACGAAGACTAGCAACGCCGTTGTTTTTCTTGGATTGAATAATCCGTTTGTTAAAATTTCTCAAGCGAGAAAATGGGGCAATGATATATGTCAAGATGTCTGCGATTCATCAAGATTCAGTTGGTTGAAGTGGGAAAAGACTAACATTACACAGGGGTACAGTATTTGCTGTGAAGTCCAAGAATTCAGATCACGGCTTCACGAACTGCCTAACTTTTATGTTAGGGGTCTACTGGATTTTGGACACTAAATAATATCTAAGCACTAACTTTTGTATGTATGTTTATTATGGAAATCTTCGAATATAAATTAATATTTTGAAAGCATTCTCTTACATTTTAACTGACTTATAAAAACAGCATTAATACTCGTATAAAACAGTTATATGTATGTTCCATGAAAACAACATGCAATGTAAAACTGGAGAAACGAGGTTCGGAATCTGTCCAAAAGATTCATTCTGCTCTTTATCTTGTAAAATTCAAAACAATATAATTTGGAAAACACTTATTCATTTGAAATACTACTTTTATTGAGTAAAACTTTTTATTTTTCCTGATAAGTGCTTTTGTCATTCTGTCAAGTTTTCAAACCTTTCCCATCCATCCAGTATCCAACTTTTTACTAGATATAAAGATAGTGACTACCTACTTGTGTTTTTCTAAGCCGCTCACCATAGATTGTTTTTCTTTTTGAAGAGAGTGGTTTAGGAATGACTTCAGTTTTCATTACGAGATGTATATTGAGGTGCTCATTAAAAAGTCAATGTGCTCAACATATTCCCCACTATATTTTAAAAAAGAGACTTAAAACAACTGAATACAAGCAGTTATCAAAGAAAAACTTATGAGCAGCTTAACGACCGCACTTTTTTTTTTTTAATTCACCTGGTGAAATAAAATTTTGCGAAAAATTCGCAAAAATTGTAATTTTACTAAATTCACTATAATTTGTAAGCAAATTGAGATATTCCAGATACTTCGCCTATACGCATATATGAGTTCGCCGGCCAGCAACCTTTGTTTTTCAAAGACTCAAATACGCGTCCGCGGTCGTTAAGCTGTTAAGATACCTCTATTATATTATATAAACTCCACATTGAGAGCAGCATGGACAAAAAACAGGAGAAGGAATGGCTGCGATTGTAGAATTTGGCGACGTCGGCCTAGGGATCACAATACAAATATTATCGAAACCGGATTCCCAGTATTCACCCGGTATACCAGTTTTTTAAAAGAAAATATATCGCTATTTTGGTATTGAAAATTAACCAATCTGAATTTTGAATGTATAGAAATCATCATAATATATGTTTATAAAATGTTCGAAATTAATTGAAATATTTTTAATCTGTTAAGAGTTGTATCAATATCGACAGGTTTTAGAATTGAACACTCTTTTTAATTTAAGAAATCGTAAGTCTTTTATAATTATAAATATTTTTTAGTGCTGCTATTTTATATGAAATATCAAAATACAGTGGAACCTCGATCTACCGTTCTCTTTGTTTAGTCCCAGCCAAACACCCATAAGAACAAGGTTAAATAATCCCACAATAATCGTTCCCCGGTTTATCGCTTTTCTTGATCTATCGTCTAAATATTAAGTAAGATCCCTTCACAAATATTATCCCGATTGACCGCTTTTGTTGAATATTTCTCATTTGGCTTATAAGTACATTCGACATTATTCAACTGGTTGGAAAAAAACCAAGACCGCAAGTGCCAAACGGTACAAAGACAACTTAGTTTAAGGACTTTTTTAATCATACGAAGTTATCGGTTTCCTGCATTTTTCATTTTCTTATGTCGATGTAACTATTGATTTTGAAATATTCGTCAAATAGATCGTACGTTTTTGCTTATTTTTTTGTTAAAAACAGGTATTTATATATTCGTTCGGTATTGGAATATCTAGTCGCCTCCGTTGGGCCGGACTTACACCAAGCATAAAATGAGTAGAGACATTTGAAATTACTTATATTTTCTACATCTGAGGGAAGGTGCAGCATAAGAAGACCGTGACTTTACTGAATGGATTGGGGTTAAAGATTGGCGAAGGAGGGTGGAAGACCGAGCGTAGTGGAGGAGCCGGATTTAGGCGGCCTAGCTAGGATTTCCTTAAACTGTAACGCCAGAATATAAGAAGAATGGATTATAGTAGTACTTAAAATAAAGAAATTTTGCCTGTTTTTTAATATTTTATTTGATTAACAGTGTGTATCCATAATTTATGTACAAAAATTTTGCCAATTCACGCAAAACAGTGCGAGAAAAAAGTATAAAAATATATATATTCGGTGCGACAATATTTGCTACCGAATTGGACGGGACTTCCGGTGTCGTGCTCATTGAATTTTCGCTGGGATCATCAAGCAAATCAAATCTTCGTTCTTCTCGTTGACCAGTTCCCACTTGACGTCAACGTTAACTTTTGGGTATGCTTTAAGTATGGGCATCATTGCTGTGTAGCTGTACTTTTGGTTCGGCTTCAGGGGACAATCGAGTCCGGTACCCTGGCAGGCATTCGGGTGCGGAAGAGGGAAAGGCACTGGCATGCCCATCATCACGCCGTGGACGACGGTGTTGATTTTATTAATGGCCACATCTGAAAATGAAAAGTGGGAAAATATAATGCTTCCACCATAAAACACAATTCATGGAGAAATCTTGATTGTGCAAGCGTCAATTTCATAATTATAACTTGATTTCATATGATCATACAATAATAAGATGTACATTTTTTTATTTTTAATCTACCGCAGCACCCTCAGATATTTTATCCACGAGCCGCCACTGTGCTTAACCGAATCAAAAACTTGAAAAAAATATGACACATAACAATTTTTAAAATTATTCAAAGCAGATACTTACTAGGTGTTAAGTCGATGTTAAAGGTGACGTTTGTATTTCTTTTCAGAGTGCACTCTTTGTGAGAACTGTCGCAGCCTGTGATCTGTACGCTATTTACCACAGCTAGTTTTGAACCTGAAATTAAACAAAAATGTGTGAAAAAAGTATGCGTAAAAGCTATCCAATAAAATTAAATGTCAGCAAAGAAATAATTGTCTTGACTAATCCGCGAAGTTTAAGTTGAAAGTTATTAGCCATATAAATAAGTCATTTTTACTATTAAATAAACTATTTATAACATATAGTGTTGTATTTAAAAAAATATATTTAACCACTTAAGCTCTGAATTGCTGTGTGAAAATGTATCGGCATTTATTTTATTCTCTTTTTGAAAATTATTTCCTTCTGAAAAACAAAATGTCAAGCTAAATTTTGACCCATCGAGTATTATATTTTTTTTTAATATTTTTAAATCAAGGTTACAGAAAGATCGTCGTCATCTTTTCATCAGCAGCACATAGCAATAATTCGATGCAGTGATGGTGTGAATGAGAAAAATATCGGAATTGGAAATAAATAAATTACCATTCGAACTGTCAAATATTTAAAAAAAGAACATCGATTATGCGATTCAAACATGTTCCATTTTATCGACGTGATCGATCGATATATTTTATTTATAGAAAATAGCAAAAAATATATAAATTTCTATGTTTATATTTATACAACAGTATATTTGCAATTAATAAGTATTGTGTGAATGATGGACAACTAAGTAAAAAAAAAAACAGGTATTGTACAAAGTGGTGTCAAATTTTGGCACATTTCGACGATTTATGCGGATGTGGTTTTCAAAGGAAGCCAAATTAATTATCAGTTACAATCAGAGTTATGGTACCAAATGTAATTTATATTTGTATGTAATTCATCCTGTTTTAAAATACTATTGTAAATTATGATATCATTGGTATTCCAGTATATACTTAGTAATAAATTAATACAATACGTATCTATATATTATATAGTGACTATCTGTCGGACAGTTATAAGACGCCAATAATATTTTTATAGATTTTGAGGAATTTAAGATCAAAAATGAAACGAACAGAGAAAAACACAGTTTCCTTATATAAACTTACATAAATTTTGACCCTTCATTGTATAGAAACTACGGGGTTTTTAGCAACGTTAATAATTAAATTCTATTCTTTTTAATCAGTACTCCAATAGCGATGTCACATTTTTTATAAACAACTGGATTTTGGCGTGTTCGATTCCAAGCTCTTTATATAGGTATTCAGTAAACTGCTATATGTAAATATTTACTTACATTGTTAAAAATATTCATTGCGCCTTGTACGCGTATAAACTTTGAAAAGTAATTTGCTTCCGGTTATGAATTCACTGATTACATAAGTTGTGTGCGAAAAAAAAGAAGGTAAGAGACTTAAAAGGGTAATTTTCAAGACAGTCAAAACAAGATTTACATTTGTACGAACTTAGATTTAAAATATGATGTTTCAACGTGAAATTTACTAATTCAAAAACGCCGATTTTACTGGTATTCTTGCTCCTTTACGCATATATGAATTGTAGTTGTAATGACATATTATTTAACTATTTTTTATCTTTTAAGATTTAACGATTTTACAGGATTTACTTAAAGCTTTCAGCCCCACCTCAAATAGAAAGAAATTAGCCCGTTTGCCCAGCTTTTTGAAGAAAATCATATTTTCTTATGGAATTCTCGAAACTGTGAAAGTAACTTCGAATCAAATGAAATTGTTTATGATTGTTTTTCAAATATGTATGCTATTGCTATAGATGTACCAGCGTAACTTGACTGCCCACGAGGGCGCCACCATCGCATCATTTACGTTGCCATAGTCAACACGTCCTAGGGCGAAAATTTTGATTCCCGGTAAATTGCTCGAATGCAATTGCTCGAATGGAAATTGCTCGAATAACAAGATGCTCGAATGACCAATTCCTCGAACGTCAATTGCTCGAATTACAAATTGCTCGAAAATTTTTATAAAAGTTTTATAAAAGCTTAAACATTAATTACTCATTCTTTAAAAATTCGGGAAATAAAAACCATAAATCAAAATAAGTCATAATAAAAAAATATTTTTTATTTAAGTTGCCAGTGGTCGAGTGGAAAAGGTCGTTGGTTTTATTTTCGGAAGTCAGGGGCTTGAATCTTAATACGTACACTTTTTAATCAATTATTTTTCAAACTATTTATGGATTTCTGTTTAAAGGCACACATATATGTAATTTCTTGAAACCCTCTCACCCATTCTTACTAAAAAATGGGCGTAGCGATAGTGATAAGCTAACCGTTTGTTCTGTCTTAGCCTTAGTCTTCTATGTGTTCTGGAAAAATATAGAAACAGTTTGAGTAACTAATTAACAAGCAGTTCTCTTAGAAACACTTCTGTTGAGATAAACTCCATTAAGAGGTCATATGATCCGCATTTGGAGCGAACACGGCTAAAATAAATACTTACGAAAATTATTTTTATATTTCACTCTCTAAACAAGTGTTGCACGAATTCTAGTTAATAATTAGTTCTAATTTAAAAATCCCCAATTTCTACATCGACATCTAACATAACCCATTGCTAATCTTCCAATATATTTTTTTAAATTTAAAGTAGGACTTGAACCTATCATATACATATAAGAAGAGTAACCATTCATTTAAGAAAAAAAGTTTTTTAAAATTTTAATATTCACAAATAATATTTTTTCTTTATGAATATTATTTACTTATTGACGCAGATATAAATTACAAAATAATATTAACCGCCATCTTGGATATTTACTAGATATTTTTTCTATAAAGTTTCATTTTAATCCAATAATAATTATGCCAGTTACCACCGCTATCACAAATACGTTACATCCCATATCTATAAACATTTTTGCTATTCAGTGATTTTGGGCTCTCCTTGTAAAAGTCAACAATACTGATTTTTTAAATTACAGAATTAAGATCAATTAATATAGATAGTATTATATTTCTTAAATGTCTGCCTAAGAAATAATAATTCAATTCAATTATGATAAATAGTACAACAATAATATGCAATTTGATAAAAAGTTCGGCTTATAAACTAAACGTACGTATGGTGTAATAAAATGCCGAGTGATCAACTACCAGGTAATAAACACTAAACTGTATTAAAACCGTTTAAATAACCAAGCAATTCGAGCAATTTGTAATTCGAGCAATTGACGTTCGAGGAATTGGTCATTCGAGCATCTTGTTATTCGAGCAATTTCCATTCGAGCAATTTGCATTCGAGCAATTTACCGGCTCCCGAAAATTTTAGTTCTGAGTTCTGCCACAGTCAAGTTAAAATGGTACATCTCTAGAAATCTCAATTATTGACAGCCAAATGAAAACTTTTTGTACAAAGGCCGAGGCTTACACCCTTTAAGGATTTCTCACACCTCACATTTTCTAAATGGGCTTATTTGTCTTATCATGTCCCGTCACGTCCTGCATTGATTGGTAATGCAAATTTCTAATGCGGAGGCAACCCAATGAGTGCACCATAAAATGTATGGTCTTCAGTAGGGCTTCCAAACCGGTTTAAACCGAAACCGGTTACCCGGTTTTTCGCCTGTTTTGAAATAAACCGAAAACCGGTTTATTTCCCGCGGTTAACTGCGTTTTCATAAATTCCATATTTATAAGTGTATTGATTTTTTTTGAAAAAAAATAGAATTTCGCACTAAATTCAGCGCATATTTTAATGAGGAAATATGCATTTACACATTGCTAAATCATATCAATTGTCACGTAGGTATTCAAATTATAGACATAAATGTCTTTTCAGGAAGAAAATTAACTTCATCAAACGACGAAATGTATCTTAACTGTCTGTAATAAATTCGGCCCTTGTTACACTATGACAAATATGACTTAACTGAAAACATTGAGAAGACATCCGTATTAATCTTAAATGAATGGCGAACAAGGATAGCATGTGTATCATTATAAAAATACGCAATCATTAATCTCCAATTTATTTGTTTTCAATTACATGTATGCCTGTTTTAGATGGATTTTGCCTATTGGAATATTATTCTTAATAATTTTCATTTTAATCAATTACTATTAAAAAATAAAAATTGTTGCTTTTCTAATAATTATTTCAAAGATACTATATTTATATATTGAGTCACTACTTTATTTTTATTTAATTACTTCATCGAAAGGTTTTACTGAACCCTTTTACGCTAGTAAAACTTGTTCCGAGAAATTTGTGGAAAAAAACGGATGTCATTTAGGCAATCAAACACTTACTTTAAAACTTTCGAAAAGTATATTAACACAATGTGTAAAGCTATTCATGTTTTTTTTTTCTTCTGTTCAACTGAGTTCAACTGAGAATTACGAACATACATTCACAATAAATCACATTTTATTGCGGTGCATTCATTGTTTTCATTTTGTAAACATCTTGAAGAAGGGCGGAAGTTGGACAAAAAATCTGCAAACCTTATGTATGTATTAACAGTGGTGGCACGCCTATTGTCTAATATACACTGCTTTGCTAAGTAAATGATGCGATGTTTTTGAAGAAACAACCAAATTAGGTTATTATTATTACAATGCCCATCGACTTGTTCCGATCACAATGTTTTTTTCAACAATACAAATAGTAAAAACTTCTGTACGAAATACAATGAATTAGGAAAAATTGGTAGCTTTGTCAATGTTATATATAGATAGAGATAAATATTATGAGCAAAATACTTAAATTCAACGAAAAAGTATTTGACCTGTTTTCAAGCAATACAAGATAAACAGATGGATTATATCATGAAATAAAAACAAAATTTTAATAATTATTTTGATTTTATTAGTTGTTAATTTTTTTAAAGTACTACTACTTTTAAAATAATAAATATACCAAAAATGCATGAAATGTTTTCTTTTATATTAATGTGAAAAAAAACATAAGTTAATGTGATTCGTAAACAGGTTTAGTATTTTATTTAATTTTGTAAATGTGAATAATATTATCATTAATACATAAATAATACAATAAAATAGTATTTATGTTTATTATAATATTAAAATAATCATCTTTATATTGTTTGTGTTTCAATAGTTTTGCATTTTTCTATCAATGGCAATTTGTGTATAAAAGTACATAATATATCTGCATGGTTTGCTAATACATACATATGTATATGTTTGAATCGTTCAAATTATGTACACTCCCACAGATTTTGTCACTAACGACCCGGGTTTCGCCTTTCGGCATCTTCAGGCGTTCAAGCGCACGGATGAACTTGAACTGTGGGAGTGTACATAATTTGAACGATTCAAATTTTATATTGAAATTCCACCAAGCACCTTCAGTCGAAATCTTAAAGTATATGTATATGTCAAAAGTTTTCAATTATTTTTTGTTTTTGTCCACAGATTTACGAATTTGAAATTAAAATATTGTTATTTTTTTAAGGTTTTTAATTAATCTTCATTATTTTTGTTTTATATTTATTTTCTCATAAAAGTAGTAAAAATGGAGTAAATTAGTTTTGACAGTTGTGTCCTCATTACGGTCAGTCATTACGGAGAACTTGCATAAAATGTTTTTTTCAATAATGTTATTCATTTTTTTTTATTAATAGTCACTTTTTTTTGTATTTAAATTTTGTAAATATAAGTCATATTAAATATAGAAACATTATGTTTTAATTCAATTATTATTCATAGCATTTTATTTTTTATTAATGTATATTTATGTATATAAATTATATTTGATACGTTTGATAAGTGTTTTTTTTTTGTATTTATAATGGATTCGAAGGTAACTTTGTGGGAGTTCATTTAAGTTGTACAATTTTACTTTTATGCGAGAATTGTTTTGAATTCATTATTTTTTTACCCTTAATAAGATTTTTTATACTTTTCATATGAAAATATTTTTTAAATAAATAATTTTTTTGTAATTTTATTGCAGATATTTTGTATTTTTATTGCCGACCATTGCTATTTTCATTTTTACCTATAGAAAAAGCAAAAATAGTTTGTATGATAGTTAGTTAGTTAGTTATAATAGTTAGTTTGTATGTAAATGAAAGATTTCGGTTTAAACCGGTTAACCGGTTTATTTTTACAAAATAAACCGAAAACCGGTTAGTTTATATGTCCGGTTAATTGGAAGCCCTAGTCTTCAGAAAGGCAAGTATTAGCATTATTAACTCAAGTATTTTTGGTGAAAATTATTATCAAAACACTCTTTTGCACAAGTATCTTCTATAAAGGCTTATAGCTTAATACTTCTTACTTGGTTATATTTTCAAATTAATCAACAAAAGTACCGTCGCCAACTTATAAGAAGATATCTTCATATCAGAAGGCGGAGATTAGTTGAATAATTGAAAGCATCCGAGGGTAATTATTTTCATTTCACAGTTGATTTCGTTCGAATCTTCAGTGCAGTTCAAGCTATTTGCATTTCAGAGTTAAGAATCAAACTCTTGTTACATAGCAGCAGTAATAAATAAAAGAATGTATTCCGTACATTTGATTTAAAGCTGTTACCATTGTGTTATAGATTACTAAGTTGTAATCTACTAATAATCAAATTGTACCTATTGTCGATTACATAAAGGTCTTAGACGATGAAAGAAAAAACTTAAAAGAATTGTCATCATTATAACTCGACCGAATCAAAGTCCACACGAATTAAATTTCCCATAAAAAATTGCTCAACTTCGTATCAAAAACCGAGGTATGTCTAACTCTTTAATGTACGAGAATTTGTAATTATATATCAAATTTAATATTGACATAATTGATAATTATAATATGACAGTTTATGGATAGTATGACAATAACTTTAAATGATATCGTAACGTTTGTTAGTATTTGTATACGTCGTGACAATGATTGTCTAGTAAACAGTGATGGATTAAACCTATGTTCCCCAACCTTTTTACACCTACAGACCGGTGAAAAAAAGAAAAACAATTCGCGGACCACTAATAATGAAATAAAAATGGTTTTTGTGTAATATTTTTTTAATCTTATATTGTTACAAATGGACATAACTATACAACTGTTTTCAGTTGACAATGCTCGCAATGAGCGAAACCGGTCCTGACCTTTTAAATAAAATGGAATAAAGTACAAAGGAATATTGTGTTTTTATTAATATAATGCTTTTCCACCGAGTATTCACAGTGAACACCCTAGAAGTGAAAAAAAATATGTATTATGAAATTATTGGTATATTTAGGTACGGTTTTGCATCTAGGTTCACTATCGAAGAACAAATAGAGCAAATATTTTTCAGAATGACTGTCGATTCTGAAAAACCAGCAACCATCGTGTCGCACACAGAAAAAATAATACAACAGAATAAGTATCCGTAATAAACTAAACTTTACAAATTTGAAGCCGGATTTTAGAAGTGTGAGTAATATGTAACCGCACAAAAATGGCCAAGAAACAAAATACGGAGCCGCATTATTGATGTCTTCTTATTTAACAATAACTAAAAATACAAGAAAACGTGCAGGCGATAAAAAATCCTATATTCAATATTTTTGCATGGCGAATTTCTTGAAATTTGGCATACTGTTTGCGGCCCGGCGGAAAGTCTCTGCGGCCCAGCACTGGGCCGCGGACCACCGGTTGGGGAACACTGGATTAAGCGATTGGAAGACACCAGGCAACTGTACTTTTTGGATAGCATCAAGGAGTTTCAAAAATTGGTGTACAATATATAAAAAAAATAACAGTTAAAATTGTAATCAAAGTTCCGTTTATATCTACTTTTTAGTATCAATCTGGCAAAATGTCAAATACCACGCCCATTATTTAAAATACATTGCAAATAAATATTTTAGGAACGTGTTATCGTTCCTGTTCTTTCAGAAAATTTTCCTTTTTCCATGCTGACAAATATCCTATAGCTGTAATTGAGTAAATACTTGAATATTTTTATTTTATTACAATGAAGCTCTATCAAGTGAATGCCAATTCAATCAGTTGAATAGAATTTAAGAGATATATTCAGGGCCGGCGCCACCATACAGGCCAAATGGGCAACTGCCTAGGGCGCAAAAATGAACTATCAAACTTTTTTCTATCTACTCAAATAATAATAAGTAATAAAACATTTTATTTTATTTTGATGTTTGTATCTGTTGGCTGTAATTATGTATCGTATTCTATACCTATGATCCGAAAAAGAGAGGTTGAGCGACTGAGTAACAAACAGGTCACGTATAAAAACTTTTGTTGAGATACCTGCTTAAGGAGGCCATATGCTCCACATTGGGGGCGGACATGAATATATATATATATATATATATATATATATATATATATATATATAAATCTAATGATTCCGAATTTTGTTTTCATTAATTCGAAAAAAAATGGGACGATTCGTTAAAAAGGGGGCACACCAATGACCATTGCCTAGGGCGCCAAATAGCCTCGCGCCGGCACTGGATGTATTTCTCACTTCTCAAGAAATGGGGAACCTACACTGCGCATCCTCAATAAATGGTAAATGCCTTGTGTCATTGAATAAAGTTTAGGAAGACAATTATTGAAGAAGTAAATCATTTTTATATGCCTTTCGTACCGGCGTAAAATATTGTGGTGTGTTATTAAATTCGTATCAAATAATATAAAGAATATTTTTAGAAACGTTTCCGCATAATTATTTTTTCACGCAAACATATTTATATTAAATAATACAATTGTTTCGGTGCACAGTGGGGACTATTCCGACAAAATAGACGAATCGTGTTTTATTCAATAAAAAAAAAATTCACCATTCCACGATGCACAATAGGGGTAAAAAAAATTTTTTTTTGGCTAATCATTTAACATGTTAATACATTTTTTATAATAACAAAATATATTAATTTATCTGCGCATCGTACGTACCAAGCGTATTGAGTGAATACTGACAGATGGGTGTACTACTCTACCACTTAAAAATATTTTCTATTATTTACATATTTTTCTCTTGATTTATTTGTATATAACCAACCCCGCCACATTGCGCTTGTAAACGATGCACGAAAAAGTGTGAGCGTAGAATGTTATTGACATGTGACACTCAGCATGATGAATCAAACAATTATGACAACTTAGCATTATATATTACGTTAACAGTTTCGTTAATACAATACAACAAGCCAAAAAACCTTAGCGCAATTATAACAAATAACAACGCAATAAATAAGATATTGATAGAAATATCTGTACACACATTTATTAGTGCAATTTCTTTTATGCTAGCTTTTGGGTTCATTGGGCGCCCACCGTGCGGCAGTTTGAAAAATACTAATGCCATTATGTTAACAAATAATATAGTTACATTGTCATTAATTTATTACATACCGTGTTAACAAAATATGTATATGCATCGTTTGCAAACGGGCTATACAAGATTGGCACGTTATTTTTTAATTGAAAACTTAGTTGTTTTTACGCTTTACATATTATTGCGCGTAAACGTTTTGTAGTGATTACTCACTTATTATCACGAAGTATGTATCATAATTGTTATAAATATTATATACTGCATTATCATTATATTGGATTTTTTTTAAATTTACCTTAGCTAATTATTTTTTCAAAACAAAAGAAATTCATAAAATAATGGATATGTATTCTACATTTTTAAACAATATCATAACTATTAGAAGCTAAAGATTTTTCACTATATTTTCCCGTATCGATGGATCAATATATAAATTAATCTTTCCCTAATTTTGTTATAATTTTCGGCTTTGTCATATTTGACATATCTGTCGAGGGTATTCATGAGACAATGGATAGGTTGCATGATAACTTGTATCGCATTACATCTTAAAGTCAATGCGAGTACAACCAATGTGCAGTACAGCAGCTCCTGTCACAACCGATGAGAGATCAAGAGAATCGACTGCTTCGGGTACCGTGGAGTACACATTACGCGTATAGCTGGAGCAAGCTTCCACTCAATGCTGAATGTCTGGGTCTCACAATTGTACTCGATCAGAACCACATGCAATTTGTTCAACGCATGCACCTTGTCAGTCCTGCTTTTCGGTTGTTAGTTATTACACCTTGCGAAAATACAGAGTAACAATATAATGTGCATTGAAAACAAATGCATATGGCGAATGCTAGGGAAAAGGTGGCTTGAGCATACTAATCAACCGTATATTTAGTTAAAAATGGGACAATGACCCCTGGCTTTAACATATACTCCGATAAGGGAGCGGATATGGATTTTTTAAAAATCTGAATGACATATCGTTAGGCTGTAGTGCAAACAGCGCCTTCCAAAGTTTGAGACATCCCAAATGACAAGAAGTTGAAGTAAACAGAATAATTTGTAATAATTTTTAAATAAAAATCTTGATTCCTTGTGGCTTGTCTGTTTTTCGATCTGCAATCGTTTATAAAACGCATATCAATACAAAGCTCTGATTACCACAGAGCGGTTACACATCACAAATAAGAATTACACTTTACAACAACAGCAAAGAAAATGGCGGAAATTTGTCGACATTTACGATGGAGTTGTCAAAGTTCAGCTTGCGTACCTGTGCAAAAAGTTTGGATACAGATAGGCTGTACTCTAAAAAAATATATTTTGCATGGGTCAGCGAGATTATATATATAAAAATAAAACGTTAACACTCTAATAAAATCGTATTTGACCTTAATTCATTGTTGAACGATAGGTACCGTGCGTCAGTGAATTAAATAAATAAAAACGAACACAATTAATATATATTTTTATCTTACTAAATGGACATTATCCACTGGAAGTATTGTATATAACGAAAGTATAAATCAATTACAGACAATTTAAATTCCCACAACTGTGAAACGTGATTAAAAACTCTGTAAATAGTAAAATGAAGACACCTTGAAAGACATTTTTATCATTTCCGTTTTGATAGTATTTTCTAAATTATATTTAGAAAATACTGATGAAAAAACGACAAGATTTTATTCGTTACGACTAACTAAATATATTAACAGCAAGCTGATAATAGTGTTATTTTTGATAGTAAAAATAAAATTATAATATTATTGTTTTTTTTTATTTATCTTGAATCAACTGCTGACACATTTATCCTTATCGAAAAGTTTCGTTTCAAATATAATTCACAAAATTAAAACGAACATTTGTGTATAATAATTTATTCTATTCGCTAAAAAATATTTAATATGACTTTATATCATCAGTTTAAGGCGCAAATGTTGAAATTTCATAATCTGCTGCGTTACAGGGATTTTTTGTTTTTGTTATAAGACTTTATTAAAATCTTTAATGTATATTGGATTTGTGTTTAAACGAATTCCATAAAAATAAAATCATTCAATGTTTTTACAGACTATTCCAATATTAATAATTTGTATCTCATTTTTAGAATTTTGTTATTTATGTAGAGATTTACACTATACGGCTTAATATTATAAATAAATACAAACACAATTTTTGCTTTAAATAGTTTAGCATTATTAAGACGTTGTCGTACAGGTGTAATATGTGCTTGTTTAGACATAAATATGTTTCTTGACACGTTAAGTCCCGGACCTGGATTCGTGTTTTCATGAATTGACGAATTATCTATGCCCCATGTCTCCGGTCGATCAAGTTTCAGCGTTACAAAGAATGTCATATTTATCGACATTTTCTATACTCATTTCATGGTTGCTAAGGCAACATGAGATAATATAACATTGTAAAAACAATTGTTTATTTTGTGTTTTTTTCAAAAAAATAACAGTTACTTGTTTTATCGACATGGCGTCCATTTTATCATAACACATCTGAAACATCCGTCCACTTTTATAAACATTTTACATGCTGGAGTCACTGGGTCAACTTATAATCTAGGATATCAATAAATTAAAGTTTTGATAAATACACATAAAGTTCTTCCTGCACTGATTTTTAGATTATGTACACGACATAAAAGTATATGAAATTTGCAACATTTGCCTTCTCATAAAACCTGAACTGAAATCCCTACACATAATTAGACATTCACAATATGTAAATACAAAGCAGGCTATCATTAACCGACTATGTTTACATGCCACATAAAATCAGTAACTCCTGCAAGATGTGTGCAAATCACAACAAAGAAGCGATACTCAGCACCGATAAGAACATTGTCACGGAACAGAAAGGAGAACGATGGCAAGCAATATTAAATGTTTCCAACAATCGCTTTAACTTTTATTTAATTTTATATTACTTTAATTAAAAAATAGTTTTCTCAAACTAACCGAGGCCAGGGATATATTCACCTGGTTTGGGCCGGAGCTCGAAGTGTTCAATTAGAAATCACGTGTATTTATTGACAGAACTCCCATTTTAATAATGTTCTGGTCATATTTAATGATACAATTTACTCGATTGGATTAATTACCGATACTTTTTTTTGTTAGGATATTACCATGTTGTATGTATTTATATGTTTCCCAGTAGATTTTGCATAAATTTTCATTACAAATGAGATTGAAAAAAAAATACTATTGAATTGAAAAATCTATCATATTTGGTAAATCCAATTCAATTAGATGTAGATTTTTTTTCTTTGATTATTTCAAGTTTCCGGGCCTTGTAAGCTCAGTAGGGATTTTAATAAATTGATTTTTAATCGATTGAAATTCATCTTTATTTTCTCGTTTAAACGAGAAAACAACTTCTGCTACAGTTACAACAAAAAAAACTCAGGGATCAGTTTCAACGGAAGACAAATTGGAATTGGATACAGTTATAAATACAAGAAAAACTATTTTCACTAGAAGTTTCTTTGCCTTATCCCTCACTTAGCCACAAAGTCAAAGGAAAATCGTGGTTTCATCCTATTTTATAAAATACACAGACTTTTAAATGTTAAAAATGATATTTCAAAAGTTTATTATAATGCAAAACTTTTCGGATCCTCTTTTTTGTGACTATCTTAATTTTCCAACTCCATGTTTGTTATAAATTCAATCTAAAGCAATTAATACACTTTCACGATTCCGGGAAATACATCATTGTTCATTTCCTTAATAATTTAACTTCGTTATCCATCTTGCATCATCCGACTGCATCATCCGACATCTACACGCGTATAAGTGCATTACTATTTGTTTGTTTTTTCTAACTTACAATACAGCCTGATCTGTACCCGGTTACAGTAAATAAAGCATATTTCATGTTCCATATTATGTCCATTATAATTTATAACAATCGTTTCAAAATACTAATCATTTAAAGTGTGTACGAAGACAAATAAGTTAAAAATTAATACTGCAGCTTATATATGAAAGAATCGCAACTAATCATGGAAATCAGTGTTAACATACGTGATATTTCAGCTGTTATTTTCTGTAAATTTAATTATATTTACAATATAATGGTAAGAAGTATTTTTTTTTTATACATATAATACATTATTTTTAAATGTTTACTTTAATTCCAATTCTTCTTCTCTATGAATACATTTAAAACAACCGTGATTTTGAAAATAAACTTATGGCTATTTAAAAAAAAACTTTTTTTACACGTGACATCCATTGATTTTTTAAATTTCGTTAATCCTTTCATTTACTACTAATCTCGGTGGTTTTCAAAATATATACGCATTTTGTTTTGTTGTAATATTTAAAAAATCATATTATTTTTATGGTTGAGGTGAATAACTACATAAGTTTACAATAATAATAACACAAGTCTGTAACTGTGTACATCAAAGCTTTAATGTAAAAGTACCGAATATTTATTTATTTTTTAACCGTACGAATTTACAAAAAGTCTTCTTTTTCTACGTATAATAAATATAGTTTTTCACCACGGCTATATATACTGTTTATCTGACAGTGAATTTGAATATTATTTGAAACGTTTGTATGAAAGTTTTGTCCTTAATATACCATGCCATAGCAATATAATGAAACAATTACACATAATGATATTTAATACAGCCAAATGTAATATGTACAATAACAATCTATTTTCTCAAATCAACAAAGCGTAGACGATTGCCGAAAAAATCAAATAAAAATAATTGTACGTAAATTAACCCTACAATAATAAATATTTAACCTCACGGACTCGTCACAATTATGTTGTGAATTTAAAATTGAGTTGATTAAGTAAGAAAATACTGCGAATTTTTTGCTCAGTCGACAATGTCATTTAAAAGACGATGTAAATTTCACGGAAGCATAATATTTAAAAAAATATATATCACTTATTCAAAACCAGAGAAAATATAGATAAATTAACTTATTTATAAAGTACTCTGATACCATAATATTGATTGAATTTATTTTGATTGTTTTTTAAGCGTTTGATTTACGAATCACTTAATAAAATCGATACTCCCGATTGATCGCATTTAGATTATAATGCGCAACTAAAAAAATAATATTTTTAAACACTTTAAAAAGAAGTTTGTTTTGTAAACAAATAACAAAATCAGTAATTAAAGCTATTTAATGTGACAGATGTCATTGATTATCGTCTGATAATTTTGCAAAACAAACAAGACACTCTCGACTTTTACCCCATTTATTTTTCCGTATGATTTCACTAAACTGAAGTTTTGGACTATATTTTAAATGCCCTGTACAAAAAAAAAGCATGACAATTAACACGTATCATTCAAAACAAAAACAATAAAGATGGATGAATTTAAGGCTAGAGATTTAATGTGAATCACACCTCAGCCAATTGTTTATTCTTTTCACGTGTTATGATAGATAAATAATTTTGTGAACGAATAAATTTTCTTTTCTTTATATCGAACTGTTTTCAATATTATATCTAATATATTATTCACGATGAACCGCAAAAAAAAATCACAATTATCCGGCTGCCGACCACAATATCAAACCAATGCGATTGTGGTATAAATTTAGATGGTATTTTAATATAGTGCTGTAAAAGGAATGCATAATTGCACCTTAAACTTTATTAAATTATATTGATAAACGTTAAGTTAACAAATTCGATTATATCAATTGAATTTAATTATGCTATATATTTTGTGAGTAGAGCATGCTAAACAACCACCACACTCGATTGACGAAAAATATTATCGAATGATTTTCCGACGGCATGTTTTCGGTGTTGTTATTTAATATTTTTAAGTTGCAATATTCACGTTCTTATGGATGAAAACGTATAATAGAAAATATAGCAATGGTGGAATGATAATAAAATGGATGCTCACCACAATCGCTCCAGAAATCTGCTGAAACTGACGAAAAGCAGACTGCTAGAATAACGTAACAGGCTGTTGACTTCATATTGATTTGAGCTGACTGTCTCTCTTTTGAAATGAAACGCGACTGACCAAAATTTCCGGACCGAATTTAATAGTAATCTAGTGAACGGAAATCAGTCATACACTGATCGTATCTCTCGGAGACGAACGCATATATACGCCGCTAGGTTTATTAATATTAATTTGTGAGACACAGGATACCAAAAATCAACTGAATGATTCAGGAACGGATTCCTTTGACGGAGAGAGACTGCGCGAGTAACCGGTCACCGATCACTTTGCTAACTAGCCCAGACAAAGAATTGCCTCTTATGGGAAAAGGAATTATTCATTTGGTAATTGACGGACTTACGTTGATGTTGATAATCAGTGGCGTTGCAAGATAGATGCCCATACAAAGAAAACACGCCATAAACAAAGAAAATGATAGATACAACATACGTATGTCATTTACTCATAACGCGTATATTGTTGTTTATTATCGTATCAATATCACAAACTGTTATCTACATGTGTAAACAAGTGCAAACATACACCATGCATGCAAAAATACGTGCAGATTTTTGATTGATTAATCAAATACTGACAAACAAAAAAAAGAAAAGTTTAAGCAAAAATATCGATGGTCTCATTGAAATAATTTCTCGGGTTAGCGGTGCAGTGGTCAACGTCGTTGGCTTCCATGACGTATCTAACAGGTTCGAGTCCCAGCATGGGCAGATTTTTTTTTTTAAATTGATTTATCGATTTTGGTTCGAAAGCATGGGTGTTAGCGATGTCTGAAAATTCTCTCCCACCCTTCCAATCCTCAAATAAAGGAGAGTAGCGAGTGCGATTAACTATCCACCAGTCCTGTCTTAGTCCTTTCCTTTCTACCATAAAAAGAAAGTTTGAGCAACTAGCAGTTCTCGTAGAAAAAACGTCTATTGAGATACATCCATTGGGAATAGAAATTATACCGTTTGTGTTAATGTGAAATTGCGAAATAATCGAAATGATAATTTAGGGGAGTGGGACCATTTCAAACATTTCTCATTACTTTATTTATTACATCGTGAATGATTATAAATTTATGTAGCAATGCCATCAAATATGATCGATCATGCGGGCTTAGCTCGGAGAGAAATCATTTGCAAGTGATTAAAGAAGGTACTAAAGTAAAATTCTTCTTATGATATTTATAAACAAGTAATATAATTGAAAATTTACGTAATATAAAACCAAATTTGATAACTTTGCTATTTCACTGATTGTGTTATAAATTGTGACACCTGTTTCACCACCTCGTCCACTTCGAAAAAATAAATTGAGCGATTGAATAGCAAACAATTATTGTATAAAAATGGCGAATATTAAAATGGAACACGCTTGGAAAAGAAATGGTAGAAAACATACAATAAAAATAGAATAATAGAATATAGAATAAAAAAAAAACTTTTTGTGTTCTTAGCTTTAATACTAAAAAGTTCTTAAATGTACTTTATTATTATTATTTTACTTCAAAAACATTTTTATACTTTCTCCGACTGACCAGAATATGTGAGAAAGTTATAAAGAAATAAAATCTTCGATCATCTGAAATGTACGATGGTTAGATAAATAACAAAAAATACGTAGTATATTTTTTTTCATGTCAAAGTATTCATCTTCTTCTTGACGCTACAGTCCGGGATCAACTGTGGCCGCCTCCATCAATCTACTCCACTCCATTCGATCCTCCGCCCTCCTACGCCAGTCGATGAGCTCCAGCGCTCGCAGGCAGGGGTGGGGTGGAGGGGGCTCGGAGGGGCTCGTGCGTGCCCCTTGTTGAATTTTACTAAGGCTGGCGAGCCCCTTGTTAATTTTAGAGAAAACAATATTTTCAGATTAAATGAGTACACAACTGCAATTTCTGACTGATATATTATCTAGAACAGCTTCAGTATACATAGTAGTCCATTTACATTGATAAGTTTACTGTAAATTGCATATTGTTACACAAAATAAGTGCGTCAAGTAACAATCGATTGATTACTTAAGTATTGCATATAATTCAATCTGAGTGATAAATAAACTCACTGCTTCCACAGAAAACCGAGAATTGATTTGGTAGAAAGCGAGACCCTTGTTAACGTATTGGCAGCCCATCGCTGCTCGCAGGTCCTGTGACAACACATCCATCCAGCGAAGTTGCAGCCTTCCAACGCTTCATCTACTCTCAAGGGTAGTAATTCTGACTCATTTTGTCGGTTTACATTCATTCACGCGTGATCATCCGGCTCATCGTAAGCGTTGTGTTTTAGCAAATCTAAAATGTCTGACTTAACAGAAGAACCAACAGAACAAAAAAGAAGGGCCTCGAAAATTTAGAGCTTGATAAAATCCTGGAACAGCCTAATTCCACCAATAAAAGCAGATCTTTCCACAGAAAGATGAATAGAGAACGAAAAGAATATAATTCAAGGATAATCTGATGCAATAGCAACGATGGAGCCCTCCTAAAATTCGCATATTAGTCATCCTGATGTATTGCACCTGCAATTCAATCATTCGATAACGAGAGTCAATGAATGGCATTATACATATCTCTTTGTATCGGTAAAACGTGTCATAAGCAATTTGATTGAGAATGTGTTTTAATTGTATATAATTCAAGCAATGAGCAATATATTAAATTTCATAAATAATGTAAAAAATATTTATTTTATATGTGCTTTATAGTTTGTTGACACTTTTTTTAATTAATTGACAACCGATAACATTCTACACACATTAACATAATACTATGGTTAGTAAAATGTAAAGGCCTATAGTATCATTATAAGATACCATGGGTTCCCAACCTTATTCGTTATGTTTCCCCATTTCACCATTTTTCAGAATATAATTCCCCCTACACAAGATAGTCCATCTCAAATGGTATATTATTCGAAATAATATGTACATATATATGTTTTGTTGAAACTCTTTTTTTGTACATTATGTACGTACATAATATTATTTATTTATTGAGATGATTTTTTACTAACTATTTACCAACAGACTAAAATTACTAAAACATATTGTAATGAACAAAAATTTCAGCAGAATTACAATTTACAGGGCAAGGCGTTCAGGTTTATTTTATGCGATGAAGAAAGGGCTCAAAATAAGCATAACATAAAATACGGCCATTTGGAACCCCAATACTAGGCAAATAAATTCCAATTGTTATTTTGACTAAAAATTAGTTCAAATTAGCTTTAATATATTTTCGCCAACCCTGGATGTGAAAATGGATTTCCAATTTCACTGCTCAATATAATTGAAAGAATATTTTGACAGGTACACAGTTATACGTCGCGTATGTGTTTGTGACTACAATATTGATCTAACCTAACCTAACGGTGTAACCCAGTGATATTCAGCCTGCGGCCCAATCAGATTTTATGTGAGGCCCAAAACAATCATAGTCACCACACTTTTTTTTTGTTATTATTTTCTAAAAAAAAAATCTAAAAAAAGAGTATTTTATATATATTTGTATTGCTGTGTACTTACATTTTTGTTATGTATAGTTATGTCACTTATGTGGTATATTTACGTATTACTTATATGTAATATGCTGCGGCCCACGTAATGTAGCAAAAACCAGCATACGGCATAGACGAAAAAAGGTTGAGTATCGTTGGTATAACCCTATGTATGAACACAGGGATTGAATGTTTCGTCATAATAATATTTCATTGGTCACTTACAACTGCCAAAATTAGTTGCAATGGCAATTTGAAGAGTAATATAATTTCACTGTAAATAAAAATAAATTGTAACGTATCCGATTTTTACTAAAATTACGTTATTCTACAGAATTTAAACAAAAATCATTATTTGTACATATTCTAAATTGCCTATTTTTTCTTTCCACTAAACATTCTTCTCAAACAGACTTGAGGTGTCTAAATAGTAATGTGACAATATGTGGAATAGTGAAAATAGTTACACGAAAACGACAGTGAAAATGTAGTTTCACAACCTACATCATATTTTAGTGGAATATTCTATGTAACATGTCGATTCGTTTTGCAATGACCGTTTTAATAAGGATTAATAATTTTTCGTGAGCGATGTAATGTTTATTGTACAATCGTTCAAAATATAAATAATAATTACAATGTGTCCTCTATATTTATTAGGGGTAAGTGAAAGGGTTCATATTTTTGTTCAGTGACGTAGATGAATGAGAAAAACCATTTAACATTTTTTTCTCATTTGTAGGTGTCACTATTAGGGCATCCAATCGCGGGATCCGGGATCTCGTCCAATTTTCTGATCCCGAAATCCCGGGATCGCGACCATGTCAATCCCGGGATTTCGGGATCAGAAAATTGAGAAATTTTGGAAAAATCTCGAAAATTGATAGGATTTTGAATTGGAAGAGCTAATCTGGATAATCTGGGGAAAAGTATAGCAAACCGAGGATTTCAAATTCTTCGGTGATTTTAGCTCAATCAAAAAAAAAAAAAACGAGTTTCAGAGATAATTTGGGGAAAAAGTATAGCGAATCGAGGATTTCAAATTCTTCGGTGAGCTAAAAAAAAAGACTCATCAAAACTTTCAAATTATATTATACACGATTTCACGTTGAGTACCCAATCCCGGGATCCCGGGATTGAAAATTAATCAATCCGGAAATCCCGAGATTAGAAAAAGGCTCCGGGATTGGATACCCTAGTCACTATTTCAAAATTTCAATTTACGCTAATTTACGCTTTACATAAATGTAACGTAAAAAAAATAATTTAACATACATAACATCTCTTTCAACCAAGTAAACAAGTAAGTTTGTTACTCAAATGTAATGGAGTAAAATAAATTCTAGTTTAGTATATTACAGCCCAAATTGGTTTTCTGTGCAACTAATGATTAGTGTCCATTTACCACATCAAGTGTACGCATATAATAATTTTATAGTATGTGTTCATAAATTCACCTTTTTAATTTTAATTCGCAAACATCCGCAGCTAGTATGGTTTGGTAATCACTTTATAATGACAGACAATGTCCAAAAAACATAACAATTCAAGCTTCCGTTAGCCAGAACCTAATGCTTAATAATTATTTAAACAAAATTATGTACCTATTGATATTATAAATAGGTAATATAAAAGGATGGTCAAAATAATTTTTACCGTGAAGATGAACGATTTATTTTCGATTTCACTAGGAAGATAATAAAAAGGACATTCAGGACCCAGTTGCGTAGCTAGAAATTTGAGGCCCTCGTGCATACGTCACCCAAAACCCATACGCATTTTTGTATTGAGTATGTAGAAATTTGGGCCCTCGTGTAGAGCATGACTCTGCTGTAAGGTGGCTACGCTGTTGACAGGGCCATCATGCTTAGATTTTAGTTAGTCCCACACTCATCGCCTCGATAACAAGAGTAAAACATTACAGATATCCATTTTGAATAAATAAACATACATCGATTGAACAAATTCAAGGGCATAAACCATATAACGTACATCTGAGTAGGAAGCTGGGCTTAAATCTAATCGATCAGCTGTGCTATTTCCGCGAGCCAAACATATTTTGAAATACAGACCGTCCAACAAAATGATAGTTTTGAGTATATGTACAGACTACAGACGGTCCAAAATAAGTATTTGGCACGCGGAAATAGCATCTTATATCTATCTACAAAGAGTAGCGCGCCGTTTTGTTATAAAAAACAAAATTCACATTCCGGTGCGTAAAATATTAAAAAAAAAATCTTTCTCAATATTTTTTACGAAAAAACAATAATTCATCCTCTGGTATACGGTGTGAAATTTTATATTTTAGTTGAACATCATATGAAAAAGATTGTTACGTGTGATAATAAATTTATAAGCCATTAAAATAATAATGTAATATATGAAATAATCCACATTGTTTAATGGACATTTTGGTGGTCAATCGTTCGAAACATAAATAATCATAATATAACGATGTTCGATAAACATCAAACAGCGGTATTTTTTTTCGAAATATGTCATCAACTGGCCAGCTTTGTAATTATTACTGAACCTTGAAGTAATTAGCTAGTTGCCTGTGTATTTGAACATTTCTGATTCCTAATCAAGCAAAAATTTATAATAATTTGATAATTTACTATTTTTCACACAACAAAAATAAATAAATAAGTTATCCGTGAGATTGAAGTGACTTGGAACGAATATTTTTTATCCTACATCCGTAAAAAGATGACCAAATAAGTGAATAGCTTTCCATGTTTAGTATTGACAACCCACGAAGGAACTGGATAATAATGCTTTACAATTATTATTTATGGGGGTGAGTACGACAAAATTTCATTATTGTATTATCTTTTTCTAGACTATTCTTCACTCGGTGACCATAATATTCTTTTTCCGCATACTACAGTAGATGTTTTATTATTTCATCACATAAACTAACCTTTTTCAATGTTATTTATGACAAAATTTAACAATATTATACTAGTCAGTATATAAACGATAAATAATTACCGAGCAACAAATGCATAAATAGTAATACTAATGTAATCTAAACGTTTTAAAATTACCCGAAGAAGTGATGACGAACTTTTTTTCGAATGGTGACATATTTACGGGAGTAATGTCTTAAAATTATTCATTTTTTAATTTATGATCTTTATCGATAAAGTTTACGGTTTGATTATTTGGCGCTCTGGTTATTTTGAAGTGATAGTTTGCTGATTCTTCAATTGTTCCCAATCAGTGGCGGATTACCCCATAATAGTATAAAGCGCGGGGGCTTGGGGCCTCCAAATCTTAGAAGTCTTAAAAAAACAAATATTCATAAAAATATTGAATAATATAAAATCCATTCAGTTTTCAATATATATCTATATATATAAAACAAAGTGGGGTTATTTACACCCCGTATATCTCGAGAATTGCTGCACGGATTTCAATCATCTTTGATTTATTAAATTCCTCTCCGGCTAGAATAGCAGAATAAGCATTAAAACATCGGAAAAATATCACGGAAAAGAAATTATAAAGAAAATTAATATTCTCATAGAGTTTTCAAATAATGAACATTTTGTTTTATGCTGGGTTCAGATAGATGACACTAGATGGCACTGACACGATCGACTTTTAAATAATTTTAAATTTAGAGTATGGATTAGAATAAAAAAAATCGATGATATGAAATGAAAACGAAGGAAAATCGGACAATATTGAAATGAGGTTATGTTTATAATTATGTATGATACATTTTTTGACAACAATATTACGATGTTTGCACGAACGTTGGTTTACTCTGAGATGCCACGTTATTACACTTCGACGCTACATCGAAGACATTTTAACGTCGAAAGCAAGGCGATGCGGTTTCTGATCACCCGAATGACTACTGATGCTCTTGATCGCATTTAAGAAATTCTTTCTGAATCTCCAAGTCAGATACGCACATAATTTTCTATCATTATTTTGACATGCTTCCCATCGAATCCATGTGAACTGTGGAACAAGGTACAAGGATGACATGTCAGAAGACATTTACATCAAATTCGTGTCAGTTCAGGGAATCAGCAGTTTGTTAGTCAAGTTAGGAATGCCAACGCCAGATCGTGGAATGAACGACGCTTTCAATCGAGAATCGAAACGTAAACGTGAATATGATCGAGATGCATTGAACCAATCAGTTCAAACGAATGTACCACTGTTGAACCCACAATAGAAGGAAGTGTACGATACGTTAATGAATGAAATTGATGATGGAAATGGTGGCTTATTTCGCCTCGATGCACCCGGTGAAACTGGGAAGATATTCCTCATGTCATTGATTATGGCTACAGTTCGTGCGAGATCCGAAATTGTTGTAGCAGTTTCTTCTTCTGGAATAGCGGCTACGTTGATAAAAGCATGCCGAACGGCTCATTCAGCGTTGAAATTTCCGTCAAACCTCCAAACGACTGAAAAACCGACATGCAATATTGCGAAACACTCAGCAATGGCCGAAGTTTTGGAAGCGAGTAAAATCATCAACTGGGATGAATGCACAATGGCACACAAACGCGCATTGGAAGCACTCAACCGAACTATGAAAGATCTGCGCAGTGACTCAAGATGTTTTGCAGGCGCAATGATTCTACTATCTGGCGATTTCTGCCAAACACTACCAGTCATTCCAAGATTGACCGTTGCCGATGAAATAAACGCTTGCCTCTGCTGACGACAAACATGCGAGTTACATTTCGTCGGTGTTCAGCCAAAAAGCTTTAAGTCGAAAAATGGGTGTTTTGAGTTATGAATGCAGAACGATAGATTAAAACATTCTCTATCATATGAAAAAACAAACACACCTAGATTCCATTTATTTATTTTGTTATTTAAAAAAGTAAAACAACCCTAAGTCAATTTCGTTGACAGTTAGGAGTGGTAAAAAGCTTCAACTTACTTGAAGCTTTTTAGCTGTAAGAATTTTGGTGAATTGCTGTTTATTCCGTTGACTTAATGTTTATGGTCGAGCTACTTTGACAGTTCGCTCTCTTGTTTTATCCTGTGTTTTGGATTAAATCGTATTTTATATAATTATTTATATACCATGTACCAATTTACGTCGAAATAAAATGGTTTCTGTGGGAGCTGTCGATTAAAATAGTAATAAATATAAAAGGTAAGTCACTTAATTTAACATAACCTCATAATGACGTTTGCTTTACAATTTATTGTTTTTGTATTGACACAGTGTTTCTTTGTTGTAATTACTAGACATTTGAATGAAATTGTTAGCAGCGTACGTTTATTTTATATTCCAGATGAAAAATCTAGTGATGTGGATAGCAATCCATGGAGAACACTACTTTACCGTTTAACGAAGAAAACAAAAATTTCGTAAGGCATGCATGACACTAGGAAGTGTATTAATCCATCATACATTATAGTGAAGCAGGTTTGTACGACAATACTTTGATTCATCCCTCCATTATTAGTTTAACATTGGTATAGCCTCAGGAAGATTCCAGTTATATGAAAAAATGTGAATTTAAGCCTACACTTGCATACATCTTTATGATAACGTTATTGATGTTTATGAATATAATTCCAGAAATTTGACTGAAAAACATCACAGTGACTTGGAGAATATGCCCTAAATACCATGACTCGTGTGATATGGATGAAGAACTATAGGTTAACTGACCAAATAAGAATGATATTGGTAAACACTTATATTTGACTATTATTATATCAACACTATTCAATCTTTATCTTTCAACTCTTCGTGTTTGTCTTTAGTTGCTTGTTGGATACACCAAAGGACTATTCTAGTTATGATCTCTTGGTCTCTAGTTGTCCTTTGTCTTCACCAATCATGATTATCCTTAATTCTTACTCACTATTCCGTTCAGTTTATAATAATCTCATGTCTCCATTTTTATACATTTCTATATTTAATATGTTCGAATGTTGCCTATGCTTATGCAATATTATCTTATTTTAAGATAAATAATTACTCACATAATATAAAAAGTAAACAATAATTTACTGCAACTTAAATCAAATTGAATAACATAACATTTAATTAAGGATGTCGGTGAATTGCTTGATGTAATTTTAATATCAGATTTGAACGATTCAAATTTAATGCTGTGTTTATTTTGTTATTTTACAGAAATCATTCAGCAAGGAATCAATGAGGATAAAGCAAACAATTTCATTTATAATGAAGGTTGCCAATCAACTGCAGATATCTGTACTCGTTACAAAAAATAACAATATTATAGTACAAGTAATTGCACCCCGACCTTAACGTTTGAATAAACGTAAACCTTTAGGATGGAAATGCAATGTACAAAAAAAGAAGATGAATCAAAGCTTATCTTATGAAAACAAAAGTGGAGTTGTAAAATCTGCAAAACTACCTAAAATATTTGATAGCTCTATCTTTGTATGCTTTCATAGATTTCCAAGATTTTTATCTTTTAATTGTTAACATAATGGAGTATTTCTACATTATGTATTATTTGTATTTAATTTATATTACATGTCTTTAATTCTAACATAAAAGTGTTTGCCTTACATAAGTAACTTTAATAAAAAAATGTGTTATTGATACAAACAAATGTTTTACTTTTTGAGAGAATTGTTTTTCATAATGAGAATTTTAATTTGAATTCCATCACATATACTATCAGTCATTAGTAATAATTTATTATTACAATCCTATATAAGTACGCAAATTAAGGTAAGTATGTTATTAAGATAAAAATGAAGACGTATATTCAAAATAACTTAAACGATCCATCTGCCGAAGATTTCTCCAAGCAATTGCTGACTATCGTCGGTAACGGCCGTGTTCCTGTTGACGAATCGAACGGATTGATTTCGATTCCGCCGAATTTTTGCAATTTCGTCTCAACGAAGGACGGCTTCATCAACAAAATGTTCCCAAACATCTAATCACAAAAATCACAATTGGTTGATTGAACGAGCAATTCTTGCGGCTAAAAAAAAGATGTGGATCATTTAAACATCACAATTCAAAATCAAATCGTTGATCTACTTGATTACTTTAAATCTATCGACTGTGCCACGTGAATTACATCATTTCAATGTAATTTAAATACTTTTCATTTTGAATTTTGCCCATTTATTGAACTTAATTCATTTTGAGTATTCATTCAAACTGAATTTAATTCATGCAATAAATTAACACAACATTTATTGATCCTGAGGCGGTACGAAGTTCGTCGGGCCAGCTAGTATATATATATATATATTATACATTCTTATTTGACATATAATTTTTCAACGCTTTTATGTTATTCGGAGAACAAGGCCTACAAATTGTATGGTGCCGGATGCCTCCCAAGAGCATTACCCGCCATTTTTCTCGCAGTATCTCTTTCCCAAACTTTCTCTCGTAAGGGAGTTTTAAGTCAATAGCCGACTTTACATTAGGGTGCTTTCACTTATGTTTGACTAAAATTTATGCTTTAAAACGAAAGAAATTGCCTGAAAACGAAGTGTGCTACGAGTTTTTTTCTCTTTAACCGATTATTTGCCAGCGACGTGTTAACACGCCACACAATTTCGTGCTCGTAGGGCCGGCCATACAAAATGTGCGTGTTTACACGCAGTAGTTGAAACGCGGTTTAAAAGACACAAGAAACGTATTTAATAATTTTAAAATATCATGCATATAGTGACATCTCTTGGAATCATAGTGTGATACTTAAACTTAAAAGATATTGTTTTGTAATCTATAATACAGGTAGTCCTCGACTTACGACGGTTCGACTTACGACCATTCGCACTTACGACAGAAAAAAAATAGCATTTAAAAAAAAATTGAATTGCATCACGGGGCACCACAGCAGATGCTTGCGTAAAGTAAAATGATGTTACAATGATAATGCTATACACATTTGCTCATATGTACAAATTTAACATTAAAAAATAATATAAAAATGATTTATTTTAATACATTGTCGATGCACATCAAATGTGATATATGTGACTCTGGGTGCATTCTGAGATAGTCGATAAAAACTGCTTAAAAAAACGAAACGGAAAATAACACTTATATTTATGCACAAATTAGAGAAAAATATTTTATTCAGTATTAGAATACATGTACATAATACAAATATTTACCATTTTGAACAAGAAAATGGCATTTTATTGCGTTTTATGTACCATTTTTAATATTTTGCTGTCAAAATATTTTATTAAAAATTATTCAAATTTGATAACTAGGCAATATTTCACTCACTAGCGTCAAGTTAACAGAATTTAATAATGAGATTCTATGATCACAACATGTATGTGAATGTTGTGGACATATTATGACAATGGAATTATTAATCGTGTATTATGCAGAAGATAAGATTTTTTATCAAATAATAATTTATTCATTTATTAGTAAAAACACAATATTCATTTGTACTTCATTCCACTTTATTTAATATCTCAGGACCGGTTTCGCTCATTACGAGCATCGTAACATCAGCAACGAGTCTACTTTATCACTTTGTCAAAAATTTCCCAAATTTTAATTATGTTTGTAATTACTTTCAATCCCCATTTTTTTGTATCAAATGTAAAACCATTAATATTTGAGATGTGAATACATATTTTGACATATTTGTAATGATATAATTCATTTGTGTTCTTTAAAGACATTTTAAAATTCATAACTGAATTTTCGTAAGTTGCGCGAAACATTCTTGCGCAGACTTACATAATAGTATGTATACCCAAATCGATAAAATGTTTATTTTTTAGTATAACTTTAACCAATAAATGCTAGAAACATTTTAATAGCCGATGCTAAAAATTCAACTGAAGTGGGAAACTAACGAACTTTTCACTACTTTGGTGCAGCCTTTTGACTGATTCTTTTTTTGTAAATAAATCTGAATAATCAGAAACATTTCTTTTAAGATAATCTCCATTAGGAGTATATGTGCTCTACATTGGTAGTGGACATGGTTATAAAATATCCATATGGTTCTTTTGTAGTTTGAATCATATGTAATTTCTGTATATTATGCACATTTTTACTTGTGGTGTGCCTTGGAAGATAAAAGCTTGCGGAGCACTGCTTTAGAAAGCTGAGAAAAAACTGTATATTTAGCTAATTTTCGTAAAATCGTCACATATGTATACCATATTTGATGTTCAGCAACGACATATTTTGTATGAAATTCGACCAAAGCTCAGGAACGTATGTCGGTCGTATGTCGAGGACTACCTGTACAACGATTTAAAAAAAAGTTTTTTTGTTGTGTTCAAATTTTTTGCTAGCAGAGCTATATTTCTTTGCCGGTAATTTCCGTTTTTGAAGCGTTTTTCGATAAATGATGGCGGAAATGACGCATCGTGTATTTATATGGTAAGTGGTTATGCATGCACGTCCATATTAATACCGCCCGGCACAGATCAGGTTAAAGCACATTGGGTAGTGTTTGTTTTCTAAAATTAGAAAGAGCTCTTTCACACGTCTTTTAGACATTTTTTTATAGCCAGGGGTGGGCTGGAGGGGGCTCGCGCGAGCCCCTTGTTAAATTTCGGTGCGGCTGGCGAGCCCCTTGTTAAGATAAGAAAATCATTCTTCTTAGATCAAATTAGCACATAACTGCAATTTCTGTCGATGGTTAAATTTTATTATGAAACAAGACTTAGTTCCCCCATCGTTTTTTCATTCAGCACTGTGGGTTTCCATGCCGGACCTCACGAGTTCGAGTCCCAGTACGAAACAGCATCTTTTCGATAGATTTATCGATTTTCTGTTTGAAGGCATGGGTTTTTGTGATGTCTACTAAATATTCCCCTCCATTCTTCCGATCCTTCAATTCAACTGGGCGTTACGTGAGCGATTAGTTAATCACTAGTTCTGTCTTAGCCTTATCATTCTATCCCTACTACTCTCTTTAGAAAAGAGAGGTTGAACAACTAAGTAACAAACAATTCTTGTAGAAAAAAAACCTTTCGTTGAGATACCTTCATTAGGAGGTGGCCATATGCGCGACATTGGGAGCGGACATGGATGAACAAAAAAATGAATAAGATTTACCGAGCCCCTTGTTAAGATATTGGCAGCTCACCGTTACAACCACTTAATCACCTGTGTGTACATCCCGTTACATATACTGAACTACAAAATTGCTTTCACGAAATATTGAAAACGTTAAAAAGGTGTTAGGATAAAATATATTTAAATCAAATTTACGAATATTTCATTCAAAATGTCACACATGTCTCGGATTTGCTATCACTATACTAGACTTTGTTCATTTAGTAGAATGACTCGTGTAGTTCGATTGAAACAGGTGATCGCTCGTAAATATTTGTGTATCAAATGAACGTAGGTACGCAAAATATTATAGATGAAAATATAATTATGTATAATACAAAATATTTATATGATAAAAGTCGTATTTACGGACGATAATTAGAAGGGTTAACTGTTCCCCCTGTAGATGAGATTTTCAGTAACAATAAAAATTTCATTGTTTTTATAAATTAAAGAATTAAAACGCTGGAAACTTTAAATCCTAAATCCTAAAATACAAAGTCAAAGATCAATATTTTTTTAATTTAATTACTGCTTTGCATATTATGATTTTTTCTTATTTCTTATTACATTTTATTCCATTATGAATGAGAGACTGTGATGATTGAAATGATAGTATAATATATTAATGTTTCATGTGTTTTTATAACGTTATATTTTATGCCCCCAAAAATGTGATTTGATGGTCATAATTTCAACACTGTATTATTGTTATTAGTAGTACACAGTTAGGTTGTAAATAAAATTATTTTTACAACTAAGAACTAGGTATGTGATGATTTGCAATTTTCTTTAAATATAGCAACCAAATCAGGAAATGAAATTCGATAAAAAAACTTTTTAAAGAAACATATCACATTATTTTAAACCTATATTTGTTATAATTATTGATGAGTTAATAATACAATATATAAGTATACTATGCCTACAAAGTAATCAGAAAAATTAACAAGTAATGTATTTTTAAGTTTCAATCAAATGCTATATTTCCATTTGTAAATAAATTATCTCCATCTATATTTTATAAACAGTAATATAATAGTATGGGAGATAGTCATGGTATGATATTTCTAAAACTGGGATTGGCCGAAAGCGTGTATTTTTGTAATAAGTAGGTAAATAAAATGTTTATTTTAAAACTAATTGTTTATTTAAAATCATGTGTTTTTATATTTTGTACATCTTTTGCTTAGAGTTATATACTTGTCTTAGTATAAAGGCTATAAATTTTCTATTTACATAGTTATAATTTATCTTCATATTTCATTTCAGAATATTTTCATACCAAACATAAAGATAAATTAGTAATTATTTTAATTTAGGAAAAGTAATGTTGACTTGCTGTTCTGTATAAACTTTCTTTATTATTTTCAAAAGAATTTCTTTTTAAGAGACTTCTTGTTCACATTGATATTTTCTGAACATAGGCAGTTTTCACAGTGTATCTTTTTGCGGTTAAGGCAACCCTAAAGACACAATTTCATCAAATTGTCATCCGTCAATTTCGTAAACAATTTGACATTTCGCAAAGAATTCAAAGCTGAAATGCATACAAGATAACTAATAATGGGTGCCACTGATGTATGCCGTGTATGCTTAAAGAATGGAAAGTCAAACGCATCAATATTTGATTTCCACGACACTTTACAATATCACCAGAAAATAATGCACTGTGTCAAAATACAAATCAGCGAGCTCGACGGTTATCCTTCATTGATATGCGGCGACTGCCAATCTGAACTATCCGTGGCTTACGACTTCGTTGTCAAGTGTCAACTTTCAGATGAGAGTTTACGAAATACCGTAGTATGCGACGAAGATGTTATTAAAACGGAGACGGCTGCATTCGATGATGTCTCCGTCAAGATGGAACTGGGCAGCGACAATGATAACGAATCATGTAGAGACGAAATAGAAGAGTACCCTATCAAAAAAGAGAAAAAGGTAAAGAAATCAAAGAAATTGAGACGCGCCATAAAGAAAAAGAAAAAGAAGAGAAGTTCAGCTCCAAAGAGTGATTTTAAATGTGATACGTGTGGATTGGCTACCGCTGGCAGGTCGGCTCTAATTATTCACATGAGAAAACACACTGGTGAAAGACCTTACAAGTGCCCGACTTGCGATTCTTGTTTCTCTCACCTCGGTACGTTAAAAATGCATATTAAACGACTTCACTTAGATGATAAAACCTCTAAAGAAAGAGAATTTTCTTGTGAAATATGTGGCAAATTATTCATTAGTAGAAGAGATGTAGTCATCCATTTCCGATTGCACACTGGAGAGAAGCCGTATTCTTGTGATTTTTGTCCGAAGACTTATAGGCAGATGGGGTCCCTCACCGTCCATCGTCGAACCCACACCGGCGAGCGGCCCTTTCCTTGCACCATTTGCGGAAAAGCGTTCATTGACGCCCCGTTGCTGAAATTACATTTATTAGTTCACAGTGAAGAGAGGCAGTACACCTGCAATATATGCGGTAAATCCGTCAAAGCGAAACAGACATTAATTAAACATTTAAATTTACATAAAGACTTTAAACCTGTCATCTGCGATCAGTGCGGAGCGGTATTCTCCACTAAGGGCAATCTGTCGTGCCATAAAAAAACATTTCACACGGAAAAATCCGGGCGGTGCAACGTGTGTTCGAAACAGTGCGCCGATTTGACTCAGCACATGAGACGCCACACTGGGGAAGATGTTTTCACATGCAAAATCTGTAACAAACGTTTCAACCAAAGCGGTAGTCTCACCCGCCACATGTCCAATCATGCCAATGCTGACAAATATAAATGTGATAAACCGGATTGTGTGAAAGCTTTCCGACATAAATATTTACTTGATTATCATATTCTAAAATATCATTCAAACATAATACCATTTTCGTGCAAAGTATGTAATAAAGGTTTTCTAAGAAACTGTGATTTAAAAATCCACGCAGCGTCGCATCTTACAAATAACAAACCATTAATTCCTCAATGATTTAATTATAAATAGTTTTTAAGTCAATGATATTATTCAGTTTTTTATTGCTGGAGAGAAGTTCTCTACCCAACAACCCTAATTCAATTCATTATAGATTTCGTATCTCAACTAAGCTCCAACACACCACCAAAGATTTACAAGGGTTAACCTAGTAAACAAAGGGATCCAATAGCCTAAAACCAATGGACTCCTTCGCGATGAGTTTGCAGTGCCACTGCACCCCGCCCCACTCGAGTCACCGATACAAATATGTTGTATTATCAAAACCATGACAATTATGAAGAAAAACTTGAATTACCTGAAATGTAAAAGAATTTTTGGTTAAATTTTATTAAAAAGTAATTAATTTGATTAACTTTTTTTGTGAACTAAATATTGTGTATTTCAATTTACTTATATAGTAAATGAAAAATATAATAAGGTTGGTCATATGAATAACTTGTCGTTGAAAAATTGGATAGACCATTAGTGAACTGATTTCCTCATTTATTTGAAATCTCTTATAAATAACGCTGGTTGCTTCTCTCAGATACTAATACATTTAAGGCCGAAAGTATTACAGCCAATAGTTCCCTCTGGTGTGCTGCTTTGAACAACAATCTATTTTGTTATCTGAATTTATTATTAAAATAAAACTTATTTAATAAACTTTCAATTTTGTTTTAAAAAAGAATATGTTGTTTTTAAACACTTTTTGACCACATAAAACATCAAGATGATAAGTAGGCAAAAGAAAAAGGAGCAACTTTATCTCAAAATATTCATTGACGTTTAACGTACATAGGTATTAGCCGAGCTATTAATAATTGAGATTTCTTTCAAAATTATCTTTTTTGCTATCTGTTCTGGTTAATTTTTTAAAACATCAAATTTTCATTGTTATCCAAAAATTTTGAATCCATACTAATGAATGCTTCCTTGAATATAATACTATTTCTACATTTAAGTGAATTTTTTGTAAAATGAATAAAAAAAAATCATTTTTTTTAAATCTAAAATTTATTTTGCTAGTGGCAGGTGATTTTTTTTGTTTAGAAATAATGCTTGTCTTTTTTAAATATAATTTATGGCTTATGGATTCAGCAGTAACTTTGTGGAAGTTCGTTTTCAATATAAATTGAACTTGATAACTACGAATAAACTAAAAAGTGATTTTAATTTTACATATATTTAATTACAAGATGGAGGTTGGGGTTTTTTCTTTTTTTCTGAATGCTGGGGGAGGTAGTTATGCAAACAATAATAGTATTAAATACAAATAAATTACTTGTACGAGGAAGGGTAAATGTATCGTAAGTAACCTTATGATAGTTTGAAAATAGTTCTGAAAGAGGCGAAACACGTGTTGTAATTTGTACACAATAGGGAATGACAAAGTTATCAAGTTTAATTTATATTAATAGTTTATGGTAGCTAAAAAAATTTACACCCTTGACAATCTGTGCAATTTAATATAATTGTGTTTCTCAGTCGCTTGAAATTGTGACAAATATTTACACCAGCTTTTCACAGTGTTGTATTATTGCGTATGCAGCGATACTCTTCAATAGATTTATTTTTATCTATGTAAAATTTAATGACATTCCATTAGCCCTAAAAATACAGACTTACTCTTTCCTACTTTATTGGTTCCTAAAAATTCATATTATAATATTATGATTCTTGAATGTGCAAAAGTAGTGACATAAAAAAAATGGAATTTGTGAATAGTCGCAAAAAAACTAAATTATTCTATATTTTTATTTGAATATGGAATCATAGATAAGATAAAATTTATAAGGCATATAATGCTGTCTGTCAGGTGTTTTCTTAGTAAAATTATAAGAGAAGATACAGGTCTGACAATCCAATTCGAAAATTTCTGTCAGTCGATGAGTTCAACAGACATATTCCAAGTTCTGCAATAAACCCAATTTAAGAAGAATCTTGTTGTGTTGAAAAATGTTCATAGTTAAAGAGGTCTTTAAACAGGAAAATTACACATTTATAAGATTGTCCATTTTTTCCACAAAAGTAAAAACTTGATTGTATTTGAAAGTCCTATTTTTTTAACAAATATGCTACTTGGCTCACTTCACTTCTCAGGGACTAATTTGATCCCTGTTGGAATATTTTTATATGATTTCCAAAAATTTATCAAAATGCATAATGGATTTACTTGTATTTTTGATTGTGAAAAATAGTAATAAGTTAAATATCAACTGCTACCCCTGTTTGATTTGACATATTATATTCAACTAGTAGATCAAGTAAGACTTCATTTGACATAAGTTCTGTACGAGCACACTTAAGATTAAAGTTGAGGACCACACTTAATATTGTCAGCATAGAAATTAACTGCCAACACGGTATTGAGAAGTTCACTGCTCGTTGAAATACTCCTAACATTTTTTTTTTTAATAACTACTTAAAGATGTGTCCACAACGTATACAGAGATAGGGTCTAGAATCTAGACCACCGTGCTTTAGAGCAGTGGTGGTGAATTTGACCCACAAGTCAGACACTGACCCATGAAGTCTTCCTCCTTTCCCTCTTTCCATATTCCGCCAGACTTATGGCTGGTATTCAAAAAAAATAATAAACATTTTTTTTTCTCAAAACTTTTCAAAAATTTTTCCATCACTCATCTAAAGAAACACCATGTCCATTCAATGTAGGTAAAGGTTTAAAATTGTTTTGACAAGTTTACCGATATAATCAGAATCTGGTTTTTTCTTTATTGTCCAAGGATCGTAGAAATTATTATGGCATAGTATTATTACTTATTAGTGAGTACTTAGTGGTTTATTATATTTTATTCATTGAGTTGGCATTTACTTATTCTTCAGTAAAAAAATTACACTTGTTTTGTAATGATATTTTTTTTATCTAAAATTATTTTATATTTATAAATTTTCTACAGGTATTCTTTGAGTATGTATTTTAATGAGAAATTGTATGTTTTATATTACGGAAATAAAGACCTGATTATTTACTTGCGCGTTTGTTATTCTTTGTGCTAAGAATTCTCAACAGGGCCATGGTGAAAGGCCCTATGGTGTGGTGCCTAGGGCAAAGGGTAGATTTTGCACTAAAATTTCGGTGTTTCGTATATTTTTCTAAAAATTTCTAACATCATTTTGGTGCCCCCTATGCTCCAATAGCGCCTTAGTGTCCATGGCGATCACCCTAGCTGGCAGCCCCAATGGCCGAAGCTATTGGAGGTAAACTGGGAAAGCTGCTGTGAATTGACAAAGGTTTAGAAATTGTGAATAAAGAAGGTGTTTGATAAAATAAAGCAATCCAATTTAGATATCACATGTATTCCTAATGAACTATTAGAAATCATTTATTCAATATATATTTATATTATTCTTTGTTACAATCATAAATCTTGTGCCAGTTATTAAAGTACAGAAGTCTCTTATATTACAATACAGATCAACAAAGAGCAATATGTCATAACCCACTGAATATAATCAGTGGGTTATGATATATTGCAGTTTGTTGAATGATAAACGATAAATAAATTTCAGTTTCAAAACGGGAAAAATATGGAATTATTACTTTTTAAAGTACTTTTGGGCAAAGCATACTAGTAATATTCCTCTAAACCAATATTTTAGAAAGATGGCTTGGTTAAGTGAGAGTCTCCTGTGAAAGGATTGATCCACTGAGCTGAATTAGTCTTGTACAAGCATTTTCAGTCGGTTTTGTTTGAATAAAATTCATATTTACGTTTATTTAAAATTTTATAAACTACCAAAAAATTAGGATTGAATAGTATAGAAGACACTCCATCCCTTAATTAGGACAGAGCTGACAAGATGAAAATTGGGTGGATGGTTGAGATATTATGGTATGGATATTTTTTTCCGTATTTAATTAATATATTGCTGATCTAATTTGAAAGACTCTTCAATCAAATAAAACGGACTTGTGTCTGGATATTATCTGTGACTATATCCAGCTGACTTTCTCTTAGTTAAGATAATTTTAAATTATTTTACATGAAAAGAAATACCAGGCTAAAAAGAGATTTGCCATTCTTGAGTGTCAAAATTTATGTCCCCAATTATTATCTATCAATAAATAATCGTAGATATGATCAGTTTCTTCTTACAAAAATGTAGGACCAGTCTGCCGATAATTATGCCACTGGGAAGAGTTATTACATAAGAGTACAACAGTATTGATTCAAATATCAACATATATAAATATCGCGTGGACGTTAGTGAGTTGAGACTAGCAATGTTTTCTTTGTTTTAAAGTATATTTTGTCAAAACTTATTTAGTAGACTTAATTATCAATTTTCACTATGTTTTTGTATAATTTCTCATTACAAAAGCAATAAATTTGTAATGTAAACATAAATAAATAAAAATAGGTGCACAACAGTACTTATTTATTACTTTCATCTGGATGGAGAGTATTTACATGCCTAGAGAGATCATTTATCCTGAAAAATCCTTTTGAGCAGTAACTGCAAACGTGTGAGGTTTCATTGGAATGCACTTTGCGGGTGTGAAAGTCGAGCATGTTGACTTTAGGAAACGCTTTCTTGCAACCTTCGACAGTACATTTGTATTTATCAGCATTGTTGTGCAATGTTATATGAAGAGATAGACTGTTTTTCAATTTGAACTTGCGACTACATATCCGGCATTGATAAGGGGACTCGGTTGTGTGAATGATCATATGCTCGGCAAGATTCGATGTTTGCTTCTTACATAGTAGACATTGACCGGCTACGTCTGAATGCATTTTAGTTATGTGATTTTGTAGGGTGGGTTTTTTGGAGAACTTTTTACCACACTGCTCGCAGATAAATCCTTTCTCTGCATGGACTCTCATGTGAAGTCTCAAGTAGTATTTTGATTTCGCTGTCTTTCCGCAAATGCTGCATATGTGTGGACGCTCATCAGTGTGCACAAGTTTATGATGCTTTAGGGTGGAACTGAGAGAAAATGTTTTCCCGCAGAGTTCGCACGAATAAGGACGTTCATTAGTGTGAACTCTTCGATGCCTCCAAAACGAAGACCCGCTCGAGAAGACTCTCGGACAGAATTTGCAAGCATAAGGCGTTTCACCGGTGTGATTTCTTTCGTGTTCATTTAACGTTCCTGATTGTGCAAATCTCATAGGACAATATTTACATGCGAAGGGTTTCTCTCCAGAATGAATACGAGAATGAACGACGAGGTCTCTTTTTCGTTTGAAATGCTTTCCACACGTCAAGCAGGGGAAATCGTTCAATTGATCTAATAATTCTATGTGATTAATCTTCATGTGTTTTTTAAGTCTACATTGTTTTTCAGTGACAAAATCACAGCCAGGACATTGGAATGTTGGGATGTCTAACTTAGCAATTTTTTCCTGTTGCTTAAGCAGCTTTCTTTTACTAGTACTTTTTTTTGTAGCTTTATTTTTTATTTTCTTTGATGAGGGATGGATTATATTTGAAAATGTTTGTATTTCAACGTTAATGTCAGATTTCGAGTCACAGTCTATAGAATCATTGTTATCGTCAAACACCTCCGATTTGATAGACGACGGACTGAACTCTATTTTTATTTCCATTTTCAAATCGACTCCATCGCCGCTTTCTGCTGTGTCAGGCTTTTTCTCAGCGTAATATTTTTGAAGGAATGCTTCAGACGCTTTACACATATTGACGAATTTACACGCCACAGGAAGCTCCGATATGCACGACTGACATAATTTATTGGGATAATCATTATCCGACGAAATGGTTATGCCAGAACAGATCGTAAGCATCTCACTATATTTCATTTTATTTTTATCTAAGAGTTCAAATATGGATATTCCACTTTCAGTGTTATTTAAGCATGTTCGACACGTTTTAAAAACGTTAATATCCATCCTTCACTTTTTTAATTCGCCGAATATTTACAAAAACTAATGAAATTTGAAAACATTATTCTCATTTTGACATTTGTATTTGAGTGGGTCAACGTTACTTTCGTACTCGCTACAAGAAACGACTAGGTACTGAACAGAGACAATACTCTGAATAGTGTTTTCTTGGCCTGAAAACTACCAAATTCCAAGTGTAAATTTTTGGCAAAACATAACAATCAATGAGGTAGTCTTCCAAGTGTCAATAATTGTATATATTGTTTTTTTTTTACAGTAAGAATTTTATGATCCTTGGGTCATGTTTTGCTAACCAATTTATTACAAGTAAAATGTAGCGTTATATTTGCTGATACAATTTTAGTGTATGTCCTTTTTGAAGCTTCATCGTTAGATCAACCAAGCACGTTTCCGAGTTCAAATATTGACCGAATAGGCATCAATATTTTTTTCCAGTGATTTCGTTCATTTCTAGTTGCTTTTTATTTGATTCAATAAAGTTCCAACACAAAGAGTCATCGTAAAATGTTTTTTTTTTTAATGAATAGGTAAATCGAACTATCCTTACGGAGATAGAGCTTTTGCAAGATGAGCAAGACTCGAAAGAAACGGATTTGAATTTAAGAAAAAACTATATTTCATAAGCAGAGTTGTCCGTGAATTCTTCACTTAACTCTTATCAAATGCTTGTTCAAACACGTCGAATGCGTGTTACATGTGCTGGGAGTATTCTTTCAGCCGAAAAATAGAAAATGTTTTCACTTGATCAGAATGCTCGACTAAATCTTGTGCGTCGTGATTAGATTATTTTGTTTGTATTCGTCCGAGTTCATTCTCTCGGCCGCGTACTCGGCTTGTCTAAATGAGCTTTATGCACTTTTCCACAAACTATAGTGAAAATAATATATTTTCATATAGCAATGATGTAAACGTCTCCGAATGAACTGTCAAATATAATGCACGGCGTTTGCGAGCGTCAATATTGATGTTTTGATTTCTTAAAATATTATACAAATGTCACTGTAAAAAAGTCGAAGTAGTATTTTAGAATAAAACGCTAGGGGTTGAGCCGATAATTTTTTAGCGATGGCTCAGAAAATATGTACTTGTCGTGTCTGTTTGGCTGAAGCTAACGACCTGCAGTCAGTTTTTCATTCATCTAACTCTCTCTACGGTATAAATGAAAAGATTCAATTATGCTCTGGAGTTCATATTGCAGTGGACGACGGTCTACCGTCCTCTATATGTGAAACTTGCGTCGAGGAATTGAAAGTAGCTTACAATTTTGTGGAAAAATGTCGCAAATCCGATTTGCAGTTGCGGAGTATGATCGTGGAGGTCAAGAAGGAGTGCGAATCAGAGATAGCGGTCGATATCAAAGAAGAATTTAAAGTTGAGTTTGATTACGACCTGGACTGCAATGACGCTGCTTCTGAACCGGATTTATCCTACAGTTCAAAAAAATCTACTAAACTTAATGATGAATCTGAAAACTCCGACAAGAAATATACAGTTGTCAAAGATAAATCGAATGCGAAAAAGAATAAACTAAAAAATAAGTTGAAACTACAAAATAGAGATAAAAGTAAATTAAAATTCAATAAGACAGACGTTCGGAGAGGTCCTATGAAATGCGAAACTTGCGGTTTAGCAGTCCAAAGTCAGTCGGCCATGATTATCCATATGCGAACGCATACAGGAGAGAAACCGTATGCCTGTTCATCGTGTGAATTATGCTTTGCACAGAAGTCTACATTACGCAACCATGTTCTCCGGAGACATCTTCACAAAAAAATCAGAAGCGGCAAAGACTACACGTGCGAAAATTGTGGAAAGACTTTCGCCTGCAGTACAAATCTTAAAATACACCTTCGAATCCATACCGGAGAAATGCCTTACGAATGTAAATTCTGCGCCAAAAGATTCATGCAACTCGGTTCACTCATCAGTCACAAACGAAGACATACAGGAGAGAAGCCATATTCTTGTGCCACTTGCGGAAAGGCGTTTGTAGAACTTACGCATTTAAAGCGACATCAAAGCGTTCACAGCGTAGACAGGCCGTATATATGCAGTATCTGCGGGAAGGGCGTCAAGTCTCCGTTCGCTTTAAAGCAACACATAAAACTGCACACAAATAAAAAAGATCACGTTTGCGATCAATGCGGAATGTCTTTTATGATAAAGGGTAACTTAGACTCTCATTTACGAGTAGTCCACTCTGATCGATCCGGGCAGTGCACAATCTGTCGAAAGCTTTGCTCGAATCTCGCGGATCACATGGTTAACCACACGGGAGAAAAACCTTTTCAATGCGAGGTGTGTAGCAAACGATTCGCGCACAACCGCGGACTTGTCACTCACAGTCGGCAGCACACTGCTGCTAACAAATTCAAGTGTAATATTGAGGGGTGCAATCGGTCATTTTATGCTCAGTGGGTTCTCGAATGCCATATCTTCAAACATACAGGACATACTCCCTTTGTTTGCAAACATTGCTCCAAAGGATTTCTCCGAGTTTGCCATTTGACCAAGCATATGAAAATAAACCATCCGAATGAAGGGAAGAAGAATAATACTGCAAAATAATTGAATGTAGCTCCAATTTTGTACATATTTTTTTAATTAAACAAATTAACTGTGAATTGAGAGTCATGTTTGTATTTGTTACTATAATAATGTAATAAATGTTACAGTGATGTAAATATAATCTAAACCTGGGGAAGAAAACCATTTCATTTTTTAAGACTGCATTGAACTCTATTCTAAGATAAGGATCCTGATAATGCTTACAAAAAAAAAAATCAAATACCAATCTGTTTTGTAGGACTGCAGCGAAGCCCTTTGGCGCCTAGGGCAAGGGGTAACTTTGTGCCATAATTTCAGTATTTCCAAATCAAATTTGATGGCCCTGTTTTTCAAATAACTAAAACTGAATTTAAAATATTATATAGGTATAAATTGATAACTTTGTTATTTCATTTGTTGCAAATAACTTTGTTATTACAACAAATAGAATAACTAAGTAATCAAATCTAATTTTATATTCAAAATGAACTTCCACAAAGTTATATTATCTGGGTTTTATAAAATATATGCTGTTTTGAGGCCCCAAGCGCACGCCTCGTGCTCTTATGAGGTAATTCACCACTGGGTATATCTAAAAATTCTTGGTATCATTTCTCTCTTGCACCAGGGTGATCTCCCTTTTCACCAGCTCCTAGCTACGACCCTACCTTTTTACACCTACAAGTGATTGATGTTAAAAATTCTCTGAACTTTTAACCTTACCATCATTTGAGTTTTCAAATCAAACAGCATAAGTTTTATTGATAGTCCTTAAGAGGATATAGTTCCTTCGCGCCTGAAAACAGAGTAAATCGATCGTTTGCCGTCGACTAAATCTCGTGAACCGTTCACTCAAAAAATTTTTTTTTCAATAATTACATTTTCCAAACGCTTTTTTACACTATTGCATTTTTTTTCATGAGAATAGTCATATTTTAAAGGAAACACGGCAAACACAAAAAACGGAATTTGAAAAACTGCTTTACGTTGAGATCATTTTTAGAGATTATTATAAGATACCGAAGTTTAATGTCTTAGAAAGAAATGCAGATAAAGGTTTGTTTAAGAAAGTGAATTGAGCAGAATTTCCAATTTATGTTTTGTAATGATTGTACATCCATTTGAAATGTACCATTTCTCCCACTTTTTCTGACTGATTTTTAAAGCATAATTGGATCATAAATACTTCTACAAAAAATTGGAATGATAAAACATTTTATTGTGTACATTTAAAAGCAAAAAAAAAAAAAAAATTAATAATACCAATAAATGGTAACCATTTTTCGGGGATGTCTTTTTCTTACCTACCATTCTTCAGTTTGAGCTCAGTTTGAGATGAGGCTTGGTCTAGAGTGGACGTGTCGACAATTTCTTTAGATATTTTTAAATCACTGGTCAACGAACATTAGAGATATGAATCAAAGCAATGTATTTTTTACACTACCATAAAAAACGGTTAAATATCGGTTGGGGTTAGGGTTGCGCAAAGCGCTGATAAATAATATTATTTATAATACAATAATGTCTTGTTCAGTCGAAATACTTGTAAAGACCAGTATTACTTTAGTTTATGGATAAGCATTTTGAAATAATTATTCGGCAATGGTTTTAAAAAGAGATTCTATTCAATATAATAGTAACAGTAGTTGAATAAAAGTCATCTAAATGGAAAAAAAACTTCAAAATTATCGGAGAAGCTAAGATGTTAATAGTAAATATTTTTTACATAATATACAGATGGTAAACCATGTTTTTTGCAACGTTAAGTTTTTTTAATTGAATACATTTTTCTACCGTCAAACGTGTTTTTTTAAACTTATAATTGAACAAAACAGAATGCTAGAAAATATTTGAAATTTATATATGACAAATATATATACATATTTATGGATACATAATAAACTTGTGAAATATTTTTATTCATACATTTAAGTCATTGTTTTGTACCACCCAACAAAGTTAGTCCGATGCAGCCGATATAACTTAACGACTTTAATTTATCTATTATATTAAATGATTGAAGACCATATTTTTTCGATAACTTACCAAATTATGTAACAATGTTATACCAACAATACATTAATATTCAAATCAATCGCATGGTTTGAATTATTTTTAATATTATTAGTATTATGTTTTCTCGATACAACCCTGAATTTTGAACTTATATATTGACGACAAGAGGAGGTTCTCAAACATAAAAAAAATACGAATATATTTATGCATTCGATATAAATTATTTGAATAGATATAATATTTATTTAGTTTCTTCCTTATTGAGTTAGGCTATATATAAACTTGAAGTAAAAATAAGCACATAATAAAATTTGCTAATGGCTTGAAAGAATTATTAACATGGATTATGAATATTTTCGATAGTTTCGGTAGTCACTTAAGAAAAAGTCATTTTATAACAAATAAACTTTGTTATTCCACTGATCGTTTACAAATTGTAACACGTATTTGGCTTTTTCGAGAAGCGTTTTCAGACCAACTATTAATCGTCAAGCTATTAGTTAATGATGTTTACATTCATTCTAAGCAATCAGTGGAATAATTAAGTTTTCTGATAAAAAATATTGTTATTCCGCGCATTCAGTAAAATATACACCCAATCCTTTTTTTACGCGATTTTGAGTTTCCGCGATTTTTTTGGACGGCACCGTTACGCTTTTTCATACATTTTTGGTACTTTTTTACACGATTTTGGAACCGATTTATCAAATTATGTGAAAATATTTTGTTTTTACGCACCACTATCTGGAACCAACGGATCATCCTGAGATTTTGGATCCTAGATTCACAAAGTCTTTAGAAATATGGAATCCGCAATACATTTTAGACGCTATTAATAAAAAACGTAAAGAATTCACTGTGCGAAATGTTCAATCGATTTGATAAGAAGGATTACTTAACTTACAATAATTTAAAAATATCGAAGTTTTTTGTCTAACACGAAATATAAGACAAAGTTAAGATAATTTTCGGATTAAATACATAGTGAAAACTATAGCGCGAACCAGAAATAACTATCAATTGCAACTTATAATTCTTTTACTCAATACTTTTCTATTTTAATCTTATTATGTCAATATTTTTTATGTTTTAATCTTTTTATGCAACAAAATTATTTTTCAAAACTGTATTCATCAATATCAATATCATAACAAATCATATTAAAACAATATCATAACAAATAGGTTATACAAAATTAAAAATAAAAATTAATTATTTCAATATATTAGAGAAAGTTTGAGAATTTTGTATTGTATGGTTTGCTTTACATCTCCGAAAACCGTTACTTTATGAAATACGATAGCTTACTGTTGCTACCATGTACATTGCAATACCTCATTACTGTCTATATACCCATTCGTGTGTTAGGTGGTATTGTTATTTTTGTAATGAAATATAAAAATGTTTTGCTTGTTTTGATACTGTAAAAATACGTATAGTGGTGGTTACCTATTTCAGTCAGTGCAATATTTATGCTGTAGGTCAAATTAAAGTTTTGCATTCCTACTGAGTCGCCTTAAAGTGAGATAGAAATAGAAACGCATATCAAAACTTTAATAAAAAGGTTTTCATCGACTGGTCAAGTAAGTCACTGATAAAAGATTTTCAAAGAGTCATGAAAAGCTTACTTGAGTCAACTTGCTGTACAATCGACCACCGAAAGACATCAAAATGCGGTAGAATTTGGGGTGAACAATGTCAGAAAATGATCAGTAGGGAAATGATAGGTTGAGGTTTTGCTAAATAAAATGTGAATCAATTGTTTAAGAATAACTTGTTAATAGATTTTTTTATCGTAGACAATTTATTTAAAAATTAATGAAACAATGTATTATCTGACATTAATTTATTTTTTGGAAGATTCACATAATTCTATTACCTGCCACTAGTTTACAGAAAAAAAGTTGTAGAAAGTAAATCGCTTTTACTATGTCCTGTTTTTAGGATCGGACAAATGGAAATAAAAATCTATGAAATGAAACATTTTGTTTTGAAATTCGACCGCGTGAACATCACAATCACAACCAATGACATCGACATCTGGCCTGTGAACTTGTGCGATTTATTTTTTATAACCAATTTTCTGAACACAGCTAGTAGTATATAAGTTTACAAAATATTATGTTAAAATACAATAAAGAACTCCAAATACTCATAAATGTAAACTGTTTACTTTTACAAGAGTGTGATTAATATGTATAAAATAACATATGATGATGATTTACCAGAAACATTTACCTTAATTTTTGTTCGCAAAGTACGAGTTTGACAATCTGAAAGCAATTTATCTTCTGCCTGAATGAATTATTGAATTGCAACTGTTACATTGGTTATTATAATTCTTTAGCCTGTAAAAAAGATTATAATGTATATTATATTGTTTTTCATGATCGTCTCGCAATATACTTTTAAGCCATATAGAAATTTAAAGAAATAAATTTTGCGCAACTGGTATTTGAGCTGTAGTGTATCATAAAGATATATTTGCACTTTTCTAGGAGGGAAAATTGTATACTGGTGTATGGTATTACAAAATATATAACAGTAAAACCCCTCTTTGATATGCTGGGAATTCAAGTGTTTTTGTTATTTGCGTTCAATTTTTACAGCCGTTTTATTTGGGTACTTTAATACTCATTTTTATATACAATATAAAAAAATTCAATCAAACCTTAACAATGCCAACAAAAGGCATGACAATAATTGAATCTATATAAAATAGATAAACTCAATCTATAAAATGACAAAAAAAAGATGCTACTAGATAAATTCAGGGTTGAAAAGGTATTTTACCTTCAAATGATTCTTATGTAAACATTGCAAACAATATTTTAAAATATGTACCAAACATACTCGCATAACTTTTTTAGTAAAAAATTAATATCATTTTCCAATACACACAACAATGTTTTCTATTAACAGTACTTTCACCAGCGTAAAATCAGGGTTTCATATTATTGTACGTTGAAGATAATCATTTACTAGCAATATTTTCCAAATGATGGACTGTGTTTAAATGTCTAGAAAGGTCACTGATTCTGAAAAATCCTCTGGAACAGAATTCACAAACGTGTGGTGTTTCATTGGAATGTACTTTATGATTATGGAAGTTCAGCATGTTTTGTCTAGGAAAAGCTTTCTTGCAACCGTCTACGGTACACTTATATTTCTCGGCATTGTTATGCAACGCAATGTGAAAAGACAAACTATTTTTCTGCCTGAATTTCCGATTGCAGATATGGCACTGATAATGACATTCTCCTGAATGAATAACCATGTGCTCCGCGAGATTAGAAGTGTTCTTTTTGCACAGCACGCAGCATCCAGCGATATCAGAGTGCATCTTTTTTATATGATTTATTAAATTTGGTTTCATTGAGAACTTTTTGCCACATTGCTCGCAAACAAAGTCTTTTTCGGAATGAATTAACATATGCTGTTGCATAGCATATTTTGATTTCGTTGTTTTTCCGCACACATTACAAACATGAGGGCGTTCGTCCGTATGCACTAATTGATGATGGCTCAATGTGGAACTGTGGGTGAAAGATTTTCCACATATTTTGCAAGAGTATGGTTTTTCTTTGGTGTGAACTCGTTTGTGTCTCCAGAATGAAGATCTACTAGAGAAAACTCGAGGGCAAAACTTACAGACAAATGGAGTTTCTCCGGTATGGTTTCTTTCGTGCTCGATTAATGTCCCAGATTGTGCAAACTTCATCGGACAATAATTGCACAAGAATGGCTTCTCTCCAGAGTGAACCCGGAGATGCACGACGCGATCGCTTTTTCTTTTGAAATGTTTTCCACAGATACCACAAGGGTAATTGTTGATTTCATCCAACAATTCAACATGGTTTTTCTTAATATGTTTTTTAAGCCTACATTCTTTTACAGTAAAATAATCACAAAGAGTACATTTAATGTAAGACGATTGAACTTTCTTTTTACGTCCAGGCTTTTTCTTTGCAGCTGATAATGTTCCAGTTTTGACTAAGGGCTCAAATTCATCCTCCATTTTACAAGAAGCATCATCTTCGAAATCAGGATCTTCATTACCGTTTGAATTGTCCGATTTAACAGAAGAGGGAGAGAATTCTTCTTTAATCTCTACTTTAACATCTAATAAATTTTCTAAAATATCGGTTTTTCGTTCAACATAATACTTGTGAAGTAATTCGTCAGATGCGCGACACATCTTAACAAATTTCCAAGCCGTGGGTAGATCAAATGTACAAGACGGGCAGAGTTTATGAGGATATTCATCTTTGGTAGCGATGTCAATTCCGGAGCACGACGAGAGCATCTCACAATACTTTATATCATTTTGATCAAACAATTCAAAGATCGACACACCATTTTCGGTGCGATTTAAACATGCTCGACATGTATATTCAGCGCTTATATCCATGCTTTAATGCAGTATTATTATCAAGCAAAAAAAATCAATTATTAAAATAACCGTTTCACATAGTTCGTCAATCAAATCCCCATGGGGGGATTGTACATATTTCGATGTTTTGACGTTTTGTCGAGAACATAGACAATACTTTTATGTTATTTATTTGTGGAGAACCATAAGCTTCTAATAAATTCTCGTAAAATACTTTTTATGTTAAACAAAATTTATAATATCAAATCTTTCTCAGTGGCGTTAAATAAATATGTAAGAGGGGACTGTATAAATTTCATTATGAGTAGCGTGTAACTGTAGCGTGTGATGCATATATGTAACTCATAATGAACGAAAAAAATGATTCGATACTTCGAACGGCTTGTGAACTCTTGATGACCTCACTATGCATTGCCAGCTGCACTTAGTAGTAACGCTGCTGTCAATCTAATAAACTACGTAAATTCTCCACAACTATTCATGTTACTGGTAACATTGCTAAAAACAAAATCAACAAATGAAAATGGAAAAATCTGTCGTTTATAATATGGTTGAATTTCGCAATTTTTACCGAATTGCCGATTGAGACCAGTGAACTTGGGTTGAATTTATTCAGAAAATAAATAACGTCATTTTAATATGGGTAATAGTGATACTGATGATGTATGTCGTATATGTTTAAAACACGGCAAACCGATGACATCTGTTTTTGAATTTCACGATTCTTTACAATATTACCACAAAATAATGCACTGTGCCAGAATACAAATATCTGAACTAGAAAGTCTACCTTCGGTCATTTGTAAAGCATGCCGGGCAGACTTGACAATAGCCTACGATTTCGTTATCAAGTGTCAAAACTCTGATGACGACCTTCGAAAACATTTGAATTATCATATTAAATCTGATGAAGACTGTGACCTACAGGTCAAGTATGAAAATGAGGACAATGATACTGAATTCCTAGACGAATCGCCAGAAGAAGAAAAAATTCCAGAATCTAGAGTGAAAGAAAAGCGCAGATCTGCAGCGAAAAGAGGCTCAGATTCAAATTTAGAATCACAAAATAAAAATCTAGGAAAAGAGTTCCTTCATGTACCGGTTATAAAAAATGAACTCATGCCAACGTCCAAAGTCTACAGTTTGGAATTCGAATATGATAAGCTGAAAGAAAATACTGGCGACACTGTAATAAAAAAAGAGCATCAAGAAGCGTCATTCCAACATGTGGAAGTTTCCAAAATAGTTGAAAATAAAATACCTATCGAGACCAAAGCAAAAGAAACGCGACCTTCGGTTGCTAAATGTGATGTCACATGCAAAATTTGCGGCCTGCATGCCAGTTGTGTTTCGGCATTAATAAGTCACACAAGAACGCATACCGGCGAGAAACCTTTTAGGTGTCCAACTTGTGGGTTGTGTTTTTCGCAAAACGGTACATTAAAAATGCATATTAAGAGAAGACATTTGGGCGATAAGCAACGCAGAGGGGGAGATTATACTTGTGAGAAATGCGGTAAAGTATTCGCTAAAAAAGGAAACTTCAAAACACATCTTCGAATGCATACTGGAGAAACTCCATATGCTTGCGAATACTGTCCTAAAAGATTCTCACAGCTCGGTTCTGTAATACGGCACCGACGAATACACACCGGAGAAAGGCCCTACACTTGTTCTGTTTGTGGGAAATCTTTCAATGATAAATCTGTTTTGAGCATGCACGCCTCGGTGCACAGTGAGGAAAGACTATTTACCTGCAATATCTGCAGCAAATCATTCAAATCTAAGAGTTCCCTCATCAAACATATAAGCCAGCACAACGAGTACAAACCAATAATATGCGATCAGTGCGGGGCTGTGTTTTCTACAAAAGGTACCCTTACCATCCATTTAAAGAGACGTCACTCGGAGAAGTCAGGGACGTGTTCTGTGTGCTCTAAACATTGTAATGATTTAGAGATCCACATGCGGAAACACACGGGTGAAGAGGCGGCTTCTTGTAAAATATGCAATAAACATTTCACTCAGAGTAGAAGTCTGACTGCTCACATGGTCAAACATGCAAACACTAGTCGATTTAAGTGCGAGGCTGAAGGTTGTGAGAAGAAATTCCGCCTGAAACATATGCTGGAGTTTCATTTCATAAAATATCACTCTCAAGATGTTCCTTTCCACTGTAAAATATGTAATAAGGGATGTATACGGAAAGGTGATTTAAAACGGCATATTGCAAACCACCATGCCGGTGTGAGGGAATAGTTCATACGTATACGTGGATGTTTGAATCCACTGATGATAAATTTTATATTTAAGACATTAAAATGTAATATATAATGAGAAATGTATATAGACTAAATATGCTGAACAACGTGACTGAGGTTTTATCAGTTAAAAATGCTCAGTAGCTGATGTTATTCAACCTGTTTCTTAACCCATTGAACTGACAGTTTTAATGTGATGGGGATGTTAAACGGTGCATACTTTGTTAACCCTTACATTGCCCAACTGCCAAATATGATTTATTCTCTCGGCCAAAATTTCAATAATTTATTCAACAGTGATAACATTAAAATATAATACAATATTATGAGAATATTCATTTATATTGTTGTTCATGCTGTAACACAGGGTCACCAAAGTCTTCGAGAAACAAGCCAGGTGAATTTTTCAAAAACACTAATGGGCCAGACGAAAAATATTCTTGTTGGTGGAGTCCTCTATCAGAAATTTTATGAAATATAAATATGAGACATATATCGTTTATGTAAAAATCTGGGGCCGGATGAAAATCTTTGGAGGGTTGAATCCAGCTCGCGGGCAGTAATTTTTTAACCCCTGCTGTAATAGGTTGTATGGACAAAATATTTAGTTTTTGTAGTAGTAAATATTCCGCACACAGACAGATGCCCAGCTATGCGTGTATAGCCTGGCATGTGTTGAATACACAGACACTAGCCAACATTTGATTGTATGCGTGGCACAGACGACCGTCTCTTAGTAACGATAATGGAATGCGACCGAGGAATTGAAGGATTTGCGGTGAATATTTCACGCCAGCGTGTAATAGGGGGTTCCACTGTACATCAAAGAATCACATGTCAGCAATTGTTATAATCACAGTAAAACATCATAAACAACCTTAACTCGATGGCTGCCACAGACGAGATATCTCGTCAAATTTTTCGTGCTTAACACGCAAGAGACGAGTTATCTCATCAATAACTATTTAAATTAATAATTGCAAATTATAGCCGGCGTGCTAGGTAAATAGGTACTTTTTCTACGGCAGCCAAAAGGTTTCACAGTAAATAAGTTTGGTTTTCTTGCTTTCTAAACAGCGTTAACATAACCTATTACAGTATCAACGACAATATGCTGGATGATTTTATATAAAACTGAAGTACAGTGATATTTGACATGTTATTTTATTTACCAATTTATATTTTAAATGTGTTAAGTTTATAAATTCTATCGAATGAACAGTGGCGGATTATGCACATGGGAGGCCCCTGGCTGTTTAAAAATGGATAAGTCAGAAAATTTCAAGTCAAATATTAAAAATTTGAACAAAAAGTTATACAATATAAGCTAATTTTGAGGCCCCTAAGATTCGTAGGCCCCAAATGCGTCTCATTTTCTTATAGAGTAATCCGCCACTACTAATGAATATGATTCAAACTTCGTCAAAACTGACTATTGGAATATTTGTTTTAGAAATAATCCCGTCCCGATAAGCTTGAATGCATATTATAATATATTTATGTAGTCAATATTTAGTTTTTAATTATTTTTGATGCAAGGTGTGGTCAGTCTTTTTAAAATTTAATAACTTCAAAATGAAAAGTTCGTTTAACACGTTGGATGCTGAAAACGTGCCTAGCGCGTGCACCTTGTTAACGGAGCTATACCCTAAGTTACATTCACACAACTCTTATTTATTTTTTTATTTATATTATCACTAGATTAAATACAGATGCTTCCAAAGTCTCCTTACGTCTCACCTTTGACAACAAATGAATGCACTGTGACAAAAAATATGTATTTATGTAGTATGTATGTATACAATGATTTTTTTTCCGCAGTGAACGTGTTAAAGAGGACCATCATTATTAATCAAAAGAAAACTAAATGTTTTATGAGAATAATGTCACTGGTCAACTTTTTTTTTTACTTAGGAGAGCATTTAACAGTTATTTATGTTTTGGTACTAAGTATTTGATAATGGATACTGTGAAAACAAATTTGATTCATTTGTCATTTTAAAATAATTCAGGAGTCACATCTCGTTAACCATTGCAAGAGGTGTTTTTACTTGTAACTGTTCTTTTTAGTGAACTACCAAAATTTTAGGACAAAATTTCAATTGTCTCAATGTTTTGCCTTGTGGTGTAGAAATAAGACACTCAGTGCCAGCGCTACGTGCAAGCAGGAGGAGCAGGCGACCGTCTGCTGCAGTAAATATGGAGAAGCGGCCAAATGCCTAAGCGTCTTAGGGAATTTTATAAATAGGGTGGAAAAATACAATCTTGCCTGAGGCGGCCCACACTCTCAATCAATAAATAAACATTTATCAAAAATTGTAGTCAATCTTATTTCACAGAATTATAACATTCACTCGTCATATATATTTATTTACAATATGAGAATGTTTATAAACCATAGAATAAATTAGAAAACACAAGAATTGTAATCGGCTGTTGAAATTTCAATTCTTAGTTTTTATATTGCTGTATGATAAAAAAGTGAAGCTTACCAAGTCACCATATCTTTATAATAGTTGAAAAGGTCACAAATTGAGATGTTATTTGTAAAATATTGATCAATACTCTGTTTTGACGCCCATTTATCAAAGCACAAGTTCATCGATTTCATTTAAAGAACTAGAGTTCTTATACATGTAAGATTGAAGTTTTAGTTATTTGTACTCATTATAGCATTTTTTTTGATGCAAAGTATCATTTAAAATGGTGAAAAAAATAAATATTTGTTACTTTGGTGGAGCTTTTTAGCATTACCATATAGCATCATTAAAGCACCGATTTGAGAAATAACTTTGAATAAAAACACTGCAATCACTGGTGACCAAATCATTTTCTCAGAATGTCACTAAAAATATTTTTTCAAAATAAAAAGTCAACTTTTATTTTAATTATTTTGAATATGCGCAGCTAATTGTGCTATTCGTTGTATATGAATGACCTGCCTTTCAAAATCCATTTCAGGTATACGCGCCTCAAGGGTTAATCACTCGTCAGAAAACACCTTTTCCAATTGTAGGAATATACTGACTTAAGTTGGTATCAATTAAATTTGCTATGAATTTTCTATTTTTAATTAGAATTTAAAAAAAAAACTATAATTTATAATAACTAATTTTACGGTTTTGTCAATGTTTCAACAAATATTAATGGAATTGAGATAAGTGTCAAAACTTTCGTCAGCCGTATCTCAGAGCTAATAATTTCTAGTTGTAGCACTATGGAACTAAGCCATCGATTGTTTGGCTTGAAATCATCTTAATTTTTTTTCTCAGAGAAGAGAATTAAATTGTTTCCGTCAAGGCCAAGGAAACTCACATTTCAAATGATATAAAAAATTACTTCTCTAAAAAAAAAGTTTTTTTAAAACAGGAGCATTAAGTTGTTTATTGTGATCTTTGGAAAAAAATTCTCATTAAGTGACTTCTTACACAAACGACGACAATATATCAACCAGTTCAATAAATAAAACATTTTTGATCTTATTAAACGTATTTATGAAAAACAAATAATGATTTAAAACACAATAATTTAAGAACATCGGTAATTAGATCATTAGTTAGAATAAAGAAACAATATAATGTATTATATAAGTTTGCCACTCTATTTATCTTAAATTTGGTCGTTACATCATGCTTTGTATTTATCATTATTTGTATTGAATCACTGATTTATAATTCAGATCACAGTATAATATGGACAGCAATACTTTGTGATGAAGAATAATTTGAAACTGTTAGTGTAATAATCATGAATTGTGTATCAGAAGTTAAAGCTGCCATAAACATTACATACTATGATTAATAGTATGTTGTTGCCAAATAGTCAACATCGTGCTCTTCAGTTACCGTGTTCACTGGTGTGATTGCCAATAAGGATAATTTCAGATTTTTCTTTGGAGGCTCAAATGTCTGATGTATTTAATTCCTTCCCACTCATTCAATACTAAAATAGGGAGTAGTAGTCCCATCTTTCTATCCTCGAAAAAATAGAATGATATAGCAACTGAAAATAACAAGAAGTTTTCTTAGAATAACTTCTATTGAAATATATAAACATTGGAACCTCTCATAACGAGCACCTCTAGTAAAGAGTAATTTGCATAATGAACCAAACAGATTGTGAAAAAAATGCTCCCTTAACGAGCGACATTTTGCATAATGAGTGACGCAGAAAAGAGAAGTCCCATCTTCACGTCAGTCACTTGTAAGCCGGGATTTCCGCGCCAGTGCTTCAATCTAGTAAGCACTCATTCCGCTAGCACGTTAGTGGAGGAGGAGGAAGTAGCAGAGCAACAATCTTCTGGCGCAATAAGAGAAATGCTGCATGGGAAACTGTTGCATCGTACATTGAGAAGCATCACCCTAATAAGGAGGTGGCTATGCGTTCTACAAACTTATTCAATAATAATGCTGTCACGTTTTCACCAAATTTTGCAGCGTCGGCAAAAACAAATATGTAGACAGCTTTCTAATAAAAAAGAATTAATTATTTGTCATAATTAATAAGCTAGTTGATTTTTTTTACTGTTTTTTGCAAATCGAAATCGCATTCCAGGTCGTTACGCTCCTTAACAATTTATAAGTATGTAATTTTATTTTAATAAACGTTAAAAATATAAAAATTGATTTATTTTTCGGCATGGAACGCATTATTGTATTTTATATGGGAAAAATTGTTTCGTTTAACGAGTGTTTCACATAACGAGTAAGATTTTGGAACGAATTAGTCTCGTTATGAGAGGTTCCAATGTATTTCGCATTGGTAGCAGAAATATTAGTTAAAAAAATGATTATATTTAATTTCAGTATCTTGTAGTTCCATAACTTAAAATCGAAATCTATAGTAGATCCAGGCCATATAAGTCGAGATGGCTAAAAAATAATCCCATTCCATTAGTCCATTCAAGTATAAATAGCCTCATTGCCTAATGAGAGATTGTTAACAGTATACCATGTGGTTGGCCTTTATATTTTTACTCCCATTCCAGTCATATCAGGTTTCAAATTAACCCATGTAGGTGGATAACAGCCTTCCACGACAATTAGAAGAAGACACAAGGTCCAGTTTCAACTACAAAGTCCTCAAGCCAGTTCCATATTTCTGGAAAACTGAGATTTTAAAACGGGTCCAACCGTTGAGAGTGGTTCAATTTTTGTCCGACTTATAATATATATTGCGGACTACACAGCCCGTTATAAAGTAACTTACATCAGACATATTGCCTACAGCCAGCCGTAGTGAATTATTTATTGCTCAAAAACATTAATCATTGAGGATCGAATGGTTTATTTGATAGATGTGATGTTACATGATTTTTCAAATCACATTTCCTCAAAAAACCTTTATTGCATATTTTACACGAATATGGGATCTCGCTGGAGTGATATTTTAATATATGAAAATCTAGTAAATATTTATGTCGGAATGTCTTGAGACACTCTTGCTTATCACATTTGTACTTATCGGCGTTTGCATGATTGGACATGTGCACTGCGAGACTTCTACTTTGGTTGAAACGTTTGTTACATATTTTACACGTGAAGACGTCTTCGCCGGTGTGACGCCTCATGTGCAGAGTTAAATCGGCGCATTGCTTCGAACACACGGTGCATCTGCCGGATTTTTCAGAGTGCAGTGTTTTTTTATGACACGTGAGGTTACCTCTTGTTGAAAATATCACTCCGCACTGATCGCAAATGATAGGTTTAAAGTCTTTGTGCAAATTCAAATGTTTGATCAACGACTTTTTCGTTTTGACTGATTTACCGCAAACATTACATGTGAATAATTTCTCATCGCTGTGAACCAAAGCGTGCATTTTTAACATAGAAGTGTCAATGAATGATTTCCCACAAACGTTGCACGAAAATGGCCTTTCCCCTGTATGAATTCTACGGTGTACTGTTAGTGTTCCCATCTGTGAAAAACTTTTATTACAAAATTCGCAGGAGTATGGTTTCTCTCCTGTATGTAGACGGAAATGGATTGTGACATCTCTCCTGCTGATGAATAGCTTTCCACATATTTCGCAGGAGAAGTCTCTTTCTTTAGATGTCTTATCGTCCAGATGTTTTCGCTTTATGTGCATTTTGAGAGTACCATTGTGGGAAAAGCACTTATCGCACGTGGGACATTTGTAAGGCTTTTCTCCAGTATGTTTTCTGGTATGAACAATCAATGCAGAATTACTTCCCGTCACCAGTCCGCATATGGTACACTTTGTATCGTTCTTCAAAATATAACTCTTTCTTTTTTTCTTTTTCATATGTTTCACCTTTTTTAAATGCTTTGATTTCTTCTTCTTTGGCAGTTCTATCAACTCGTCTTTGCAAGACAGACCATCCATGGAGTCGCTGTTGATTTCTTCTTTGACAGGAACATCCTCGAAAGATACCATTTCAGATTTCAGGAAACCCAGGTCAGCGGAGTTTCGAAGATTCTCATCGGAGTTTTGGCATTTTGTGACAAAGTCATAGGCCACAGATAGTTCTGATTGACAATCGCCGCATATCACCGTGGGAAAGTCGTCGAGTTCTGATATTTGAATTTTGGCACAGTGCATTATTTTCTGATAATATTGCAAGGAGTCGTCAAAGTCGAAAATAGAGACCAAAGATTTACCGTGCTTTAAACAAACCCTGCAAATTTCGCAGTTTATATTTTCCATTTTTATTAAGGAACACTAATCTTTACATTGAATGATATATTTTTTGATCTAATGTTTATAACTTTGACAGATGTCTAGTATATTGTCTCTGGACAGATGCAAAGCTGCCAGAATAATGTTAAAGAATTTCCTTCAACAGTACTTACATACTATTTTTTTTGAAAAACTTCATTTTACTCTATTTTTTCCGGCAGACTCGTAAATTTAAAATTTGAAATGAATTCTATGGATGGGAATTTTTTTTGAGAAATTTTATCAAATTTGTTCATATTTTTGTGTATTTATCATACACAATATGAAATTAATTCGTTCATCCATTGACATTTGACCATAGATAATCATTTGACAGCAATGGATAGAAGAAAATAAAAGTGCTATCTGTTCTGTTGTTATTGTTGACATTGATCGATTATTAAAAATAATAGTAGTCTGATTGCGACAATACCTGTCTGATCGGATATCGTATTCTAAATATTATGTGAAAACCCATATCCTGTGTCATCTCACTAATATGGAAAGTAGCGATAGCGATGATATCTGCCGTATATGTTTACAACACGGCAAACCGATGACATCCGTTTTTGAATTTGATGACTCCTTGCAATACTCACACAAAATTATGCACTGCGCCAGGATACAAATCTCTGAACTCGAGGATTTGCCCTCAGTTATATGCAAAGAATGCCGGTCGCACTTGACCGTAGCTTACGACTTTGTTATCAAATGTCAAAACTCTGACGAAGACCTTCGGAAATCTTACCACTTAAAATATGTAAAGCCGGGAGAAGACACGGACGTGTCAGTGAAATATGAAGAGGAGAGTGTAAGTTTTGAATACGAAAATAACAAGCATGAAGAAATATGCGATGCTGAGCCAATCGTAAAACAAGAACGGCGGCAAACTACGTCCAAACGCGGGATAATTTCAAATTTAGAATACGTCGACGAAGGGTCTGTTGCTGAGTATGTTCCGTTAACGTCAATCAAGAGGGAACAGAAAAAGCCTCTCGCTACGAAAAGCGAAGTAACGTGTCGAATCTGTAGCTTACGAACCAGCAGTGTGTCAGCTTTGATAATTCACACTAGGACGCATACTGGTGAGAAACCCTTTCGGTGTCCCACATGTGGTTCATGTTTTTCACAAAACGGCACACTAAAAATGCACATTAAAAGACGACATTTAGACGATAAGAAAAGTAAAGTCAGGGAATTCGCCTGCGATAAATGCGGTAAACTATTCGTTAGCAAAAGAGACATCACCATCCATTTTAGAATGCATACAGGTGAGACGCCGTACGCTTGTCAAAGTTGTCCGAAAAAATTCACGCAGCTAGGATCCCTCATTCGTCACCGAAGAATACATACTGGCGAGAGACCATTCCCTTGCCCGGTTTGCGGAAAATGTTTCATTGATAGGTCCGTACTAAAAATGCACGCCCTGGTCCACAGTGAGGCAAGATTATTTACATGCAATGTTTGCGGGAAATCTGTCAAGTCGAAAAATACACTCATTAAGCATTTAAACCAACACAAAGATTACAAGCCCGTGATATGTGATCAATGCGGTGCCGTGTTTTCTACGAAAGGCAATCTGACGATGCATCTTCGGAGATTTCATTCAGAGAAGTCGGGAATATGTTCTGTTTGTGCGAAGCATTGTCCTGATTTAGTTGCGCATATGCGAAGACATACAGGAGAAGAGGCGGCTTCCTGTAAAATATGCAATAAACGATTCAATCAGAAGCGAAGTTTGGCTGTGCACATGAATAACCATGCCAATGCGAACAGATTTAAGTGTGACGAAGAAGGATGCGGGAAAATGTTTCGCCTTCAACATATGCTCAATTTCCACACTGTGAAATATCACTCCCGCAATATTCCTTTCCATTGTAAACTGTGCAACAAAGGTTGCCTTCGTAAATGCGATTTGAAGAGGCATATCGCGAATCATCACACCGAGTCAAAAATAACAGTTTAACTGTGATTTAGCGATCTCTCTGTTAAAAGAATGAGTAATGTTAGCTATTTTAAAATGCCGTATCTCCTAGATTATAAGACGCCATTGTTTATAAAACACACCCTATTTGAGGAGCTCAATGGACAACAGCCCAAGCCCAAAATCAGATGTTTTAGTAAGTTCGACTTAAAGTAAGCTTGTTTTACAAACCAATCAAGCAACATCATTTTTCTACGTACAAAAAGATATATACATTAAACTTTTTTTTACACGATAGATACATTCCACATAAAAGTAATATAATTCATAGAAAATTTCAAGATTGGTTCCCTAAATTAAGAAAACCGTGTTAATTGAAAAAAATCAACATTGTGGTATAAAAAAGATAATAACGAAGAACCAATAAATAAATTACACAAAATATGTATTTTAATTAAGAAAAAATATACTATTTATCGCTATTTGATTTTATATACGGGGACTTTTATAAGGGACTAGACATACATCGTTAAAAATTTCTGACACGTCTTATTTGTTCGGATCTAATGAAACCTATTGTTTGTTATTACTGCCTTGTGTAGTTGAACTTTTCGTTTTTATAAAATCCGTTATCCGCTTCTGTGTTTTTTTTTGTTTCTGGGAATCATGTTGGAACAAATAATTAGTGTAAAAATATGGTATTCATTCTTTTTAGTGGACTGTGTTATTTCGAAATCATGTAAAAAAAGAATCGAGTGAATATTATAGAATTTTGATTTTCACTCATTCAAATTGAAAGGTCAAGCTTGTCAAACACAAATGACCAACGCCACGAAGGTTGTTTATTGACCTTTATCCACCGTTATTATAAATCAATGTAATCTTGTTGCGAAACTCACCAAACTCGCTGGTCTCTAGGAATCGCTGGGCAGCGACAGCGAAAATCTGCGATCCTTACATGGACCGCTGGGCGATTAAAGGTGAAACAAACGACCCATCAACACATGTTTGGCTTGTATAACACATAATGTAAGTGGAAAATTGATTTAGGTTATTTTTTCATTTATGAAATGAATATTGGAGAGTTTAAATATCAGAGAATCTGGGTTTGGATAATTGTCTTTTGAACCCCTTATTTCTTAATAACAAAAACAAAGCTAAAACTTTGTTTTAACAATAAAGTCATATAATGACTAGTAAAAAATTGTATTATTTAAATAATTTAAGATATCAACTAGGTGCTTGATGGAATTTCAATATCAACAGTATATTAAATACATACTTTCTTACCATCAGCCTGAAACTTCATTGCCATCCAGACTTCCTAAAAATATCTCTTTTTGCATTTTTCACTACGATAGAAAGACATTGATTATAAAATACACTTTGAATTCAAAGATTTTAAAATTGGTGAAAACATGCGTCTTATAATCGAGAAATTTATTGATTGAATTGGGATTTCTTTGGTAGAATTTCATTATTATAGTGCTTAATATTAATGTTAAATAAATTGATAGTGTAAAATATTGTTGATAGATACTTTGGCATTAATACTCAGTTAAATATGATAAAATAGAGAGATTTATAAAATATTTCATTTGAAATGTAATTTATCCAAATTGAACCAAATTATAACTCCCTAAAATAACTACAAATATAATAAAAGTCTATATTTTTCCTCTCCAGATTTACCGCTACAGGCAGTCGTGTGCTTCGGTTACATGTATCACCAGCACTATATATATCGTCGTTGCATGTTCAAAATCCGCTGTGTTTTTTTCAAAACATTGCTATAATCTCAACATATTATTAAAATACAGTACAGATTACAATTTCTGTCCTCGATAAAATCGACATACTTGCAAAACAATTCTAGAAAGTTTTATATAATTTTCATTGCGGGTGCGGTGAATTATTATAAATTTTTTAATGCAACAATCCGATTTTTCTAAGTATTTCAAGCGGATTTTGGATAGCGCAATGGTGATATATATATCATCAACATGCTGTAAATGCTTCTCTTTCTCAATCACACAACCTCACTTGCGTATGTGCAAGTAGGATCAAAGAGCATACGCCAGCATGTTCTTCTTATAGCGATTGCGCAAGGGAGAGAGGAATTGACAGCACACAGCTGATGCATAGATATCAATACACCACTTCAAAACAGAAACAAGTCCAATTTCTGCTTACATATCGATGGCTTAGTGTCAAGATGTTGTAACTACCAAAATATTAAAAATGAGTTAAGAACGCAGTTAGCTATAAAATGTTACATTTTATATAATGTCAAAACTTTTTGTCTCCCTGATTTGAAATGGTGATTCTATTTCAAATCAGGGAGATACAAAATATTGAGATTATATAAAATGTAACATTTTACAGTCAACTGCGTTCTTAACTCATTTTCGACATTTTGGTGGTTACAACCAGAGCTTCGAACCGCTATTTTTTTCGTTCCGGCAAAAATAATGGTTTTCGATTCAGCTCGAATCCAAAAGCCCAGGAATTTACCCATTTGCCCGAAAATATCTCCTTGACTCTTTTTTTTTTAGTTCACCGAGGAATTTGAAAATTTAAAACCCTATAGTAATTTACCGATTTGCCCAAAATGTTTTTTTTTGTTTTAGCTCACCAAGGAATTAGAAAATCTCAAAATTCTATAGTAATTTACCGATCTGCCCAAAATACTAGCGTGAACCGGAAAAAAAAACGATATTTTATTTCAGTTTGGTTCCGGTTTTCGTTCCGGCAAAAATAACGGTTTTCAGTTACGTTCTGGCTTGAAGCCCTGGTTACAACATCTTGACACTAAGCCGTCGATATGGTGTGATATATCAAGCACTGTATTGAAGCAATAAATTCAAAAATATTAATCTAACTATGATTATTCAGTACTGGCGGCCGGTCAATGTGTCATTGGATCAATGCACCCTTGTATATGCAGAGGCAGTTATATTTCATGAAACAATATTCAAACATAACATTTATACCATTCACTCATTTTAAATTCTTCATGTATTTATTGTCTATAATAAATATTTTAGAAAATTTTATTTAATTTAATTTAAAATTTTATTTTATTGAATTTAAAATGATTGAATTGTATAAATGTTATGTTTGAATCTTATTTCAGGAAATATAACCGCCCCTGCATATACAAGGGGTGCATTAATCCAATGCCACATTGACTGTTTGCCACTCCTATTCAGCAATCACACAGTGGTAACAAATATTTTGTTATCTTGAAATGGTGTATTGATATATTAGGAAAAATCTGTTTGAGCTTAGTTCTGGTACTGAAATATCTATCAACATTACACATTAAAATAACTTGGTTGTGTATTTTATTTTAAAATAAATCGTGCGTATCATTATTTACACTAATGCCTAATTTTAGGCATAAGACAACATACTTGAAATTTGCAGATAATACTTTTTTCTTACATAATTAGTCAATGTAGGTCATGCCTTATGTCAGTACCTAGTCATAGTGTCGCATTGAAGCTGACAGAGAACCTCAAAGATCGCTTGTGATAGGTCTGACGGGGAATTCTGGAGTTTTCACATGGTGGCCATATACTCCACACGTCAGTTAATGTCTAAAAAAATAAACAAATACAGTGGAACCCCGAATTACGCGCTGGCTTGAAATATTCGCTGCAAATCCCCCAATTGCACTGTCGCATTCCATTGTTGTTACTACGAAACAGTCGTCTGTGCTGCACATACAGTCAAATGTTGGCTAGCATCTGTGTATTCAACATGTATAGCGGGTGACTGTCTATGTGTGGGATTTTGACGCGCTTGGCATTTTATCACTTGGTAACTAAATATTTCGTCAATATTTTTTTTTTTTTGCAAATCTACGGGAAATCTTAGTTTTGCATTTTTTGCAGAAAAAACCAAATCCCTAATTTTGTATGAGATTCACACCCCCAATTACACTCTCCCGACTTTAGTGTAAATGGGGGTTTTACTGTATGTGGACTTGTATGGGAAGCGTAAACTTGATGGTCTCCAAACTGCCTAGTAGAAGAAGCATTAATTTTCAAAATATTTTAATAACAATGATTGAGTGGTTTTTATCTGTGATTTATTTTTTGCCGTACTTATTTAATAATTAAATGTTTTATCGATCATTGATAGTATCTATTCAATGTTATTTATCTGTGTAAATTAAATAATGTAAAAATAAAAATGTTCTAAACCAAAAAATCTGAGTTTGTCCTAATTATGCATTCGACCCCATCATTAAAATCCTAAAATATTGAAGTGTAGTGAGAGTGATTAGCCAACCACTAGTCCTGTCCTACCCTATCCTTTCTATCCCTTCTACTATATTTAAAAAAAGAGGTTGAGTAACTGAGTAACAAATAATTTTCGTGGAAAAATTCCTGTCAAGATACCTCCATTGGGAAGCCATATGTTCTACATTAGGAGCGGACATGGAGAAAAAAAATGTTTATTTGATTGCTCATCTTAATTTTTGTTTACAATATACTTACTGTAATAATAGCAGGCTTCGATAGTTCCATTTTTTTTTTTCAGTGAAAACAATATACACAGTGACAGTTTTACGTACTGGGCTAGGTAGGCTCAGCCCCCCTTGAAATTTTGCATCATAATGTGAAAAAAAAATCTTAAGCTGATTAAATAAAAAACAAACAGCAAATCAAACGCTGTATGAACAAAAAAAACATTGTTTACGTACAACTTAACCAACCTATCACAAATTTATTCAATGTCTTCGCTTTGATTCATTTCTATCATTATTAGGCCAATTCTCGAATTCCCTTGTGCATGTACATTAAGAACTTCACACAATAGAACCATACTGAATTAAAATACACTGAGCTGGCTAAAATAAAATAGTTCTTTCATGCATGAAAAAGGCTACAAATGCACAACTACTCAAACTTGTATGATATGAAATTTGCTGTAGTTTCTTTCTTTTTATATGTTGCATTGCAAATTTAAATCTAAATTTAATAGATATATAATTAGTATTATAAATCGAAAAAAAAATATATCAAGAACGTTCCATAATTTTAATGATAAAGTAAGTAATAATTGTCGACTTATGTAGCTTCTCAAAAAAAATCTCTTTTTTCTCACAGAAGACGGACCAAAAAAACTGAATTCAAAAACTTTCGATTATATTTTGTACTTAAATTGAAACTATGCTGGGCGGACTAAATTAAATTATTTTAAAAATACAGATTATTCCGTACATAGAATACTCCGTACATTTAAATATAAAATCATTGTTTTATTAAGGTAATGTCTTATGTGAATTGTGCTAACTATTAAATATGAAAGATTTACAAATATACTTAATATTTCCTTTCAATTTTATCAAAAATATCAGTGCTATTACAATATAGCACAATTTTTCTAAATTAATAACGCAAAATACGTATTAAATGATAAACTGTTCATATATATACATTACAATTAAATCATTTGCTAATTTCCATTCTGAAAAATATGCGACACGATTGACATTTTAGACATAATATATATTATAATAACACAATGATTTTTATATTTAAATGTATAAATTATTCTGTGTTCGAAAAGGTCGGAGTATTTCTGTATGGAGAATTCGTGTTCAGAAAAATCACCGATCCCAAAATGAAAGTTCACGAGTATGATGGATCTTAGTTAGAATTAAAGTAACTGAAAATAGCCAAACCATGCATACAAATACGTAGGTATATTGCAATAGGGTAAATAAATAAGTTTCTTAAAAACTACACATTTTTTGAGATCTTCATTTTTGAAAGTCATTTTTTTTCCGCGGCACAAGCAGCATTTGCTTTTTAGTTGCAATAGTGCTTAACAATATTTTAAAAAAATGACATCCTTACTATTAGTGAAATAAGTAATTATTAGAATATTTTAGTGTAGATAGGTACATTGAAATTATTATTTATTGAAAAATATCAAGGAAAAGGAAAATATGTTTTGTTTTATATGTAATTTTACCATAGGGCAAGCCTAATCCTAACAGCTGTTTCTGGTCTGTGGCGAACCTGACACATGTTTACAAACAATGTTCCCTGATCTTTCACGATGAAAAAGCTTCCCGTTTTCGTTTTCCCGATATCATTAGAATTTTATTTGGCTGCGAGGCATACCCACAAACAATTACTAACCCTGTACAATCCATATGAATTCGCAGTTAACTTTAAAGGTATGTAATGTATGAATTCACTTTGCTGACTAGCATTTAAGATAATGTGACTCATTTACTGCTCAATATTGGTATAATAAAAGCATAGGAAATGCTCATTAGCGTAGTATTTATAGCAATCTAAAAACGAAAGATTCAATTTGTGCCTTCGTCACAGCTTTTTTTACTATTTATAAACATATTTCGTTTTATTTCATACTGCTTAGGTTCGATCAATTGTTGAAATCGTATCGCTTGGACTGGAGCTGCAATTTTTAAATAATTCCCTTTGCTTTGTTAGGTTAACCCTTTGAGAGTAAATATTCTTCTTTACGGCATGCTTCTTTTCTACCCGGAAATGGACTAAATGCCAATGCAGTGTTGATGTAAATTTAATCGTGAATAGGAAATGGTCAAATTATATATATGCGAGCCAGCGACTTATAATTAACGTGAAGTACAAATATTACACCATTAAAAGGCCGCCATAATATATCGGATGTTTGTTGGTTCTTATTCTAATACACCATAGAGCATATTTGAAATTCCCATCAATAATCTGATTTCAATATTTGAATTTTTAGTATTTTCTTATCAGAATTAGATTATCTAGTTAGATGCATTTTTTTTGACGACATTTTGTGAATTTTCGGGTAGAGTAGAAGAAGCATGTTGTGTTAAGGTTTTTTTTAAAGTGAGGTTTACTAGATTGATATATTAATATTTTTTCTTGTTTCTTCCTCTTATTATTATAAAACATTTTCTTTTTTTGCTATTGTGAATCTGGAAACTTTTTTATAAATTTCAAATACACGCATGAACAATTGTAAATTAAGTTGATTCGTGCAAACTATTGCACACTTTAACTTGAATGGATAAACATGCTCTCTTTGTAGAAGTCAAATTTTTTCCTCCTTTTAAAAAATATACAATAATGTGATTTCAGTGTTATGCACATCGCCCCACAAGTTTACAGTGATAGATCCAGAAGGTGTTATAGCGCCGCAAAGCTGTGTCGATATTGTCGTGCGGTATAGCCAATCGGCAACAGCTCACTGTAATGGCATTGATAAATTTAGGATTTCAATGCAGGAGAGGGATACGAATCAAGTAAGTTTAATCAAACTGTATTATTACATTGTTTACTGATTGTTATCAAAGAAAGAAGGTGATATACTGTGACGCATGCTTTGCTTGGTCGAGAAGTACTACTTGCCTACCTAATAAGATGTTTCCAGGGCTGTGAAGTTGTTGAAGAAATAAAATGACTGACCTTAAATTAAAACAGGATTCTGACTTCAACTCTGAATTCAGCTTAAAACAATAGTGAAATCACTTCCCTTTCTTTTAGTACTTACTGTCATTATTTAACTAATCAATACGATAAATAGGCTTATTATAGGCATACGTACTTATGAATTATATCTTCCTATGTGAACATACTGTGTGAATTCCTCATATCAGTATTTTATCTCATTATCTTAGTAAAGAATTGAGATTTTCAATTATTCTTTCTACCCTGATTTTTTGTAATCTTACAAATATACTATTAATTTATTAGAGGTTGATTGTTTTTCATGATCTTAGAACTCTGATTTAGGCTTAGTAGCATGCAGTGGTGCCACTTTGGACTCTAGCGATCTGTATACACAACAAATTAAAAGATTGGTCGAAATTGATAGCTTTTTTCCGACTTCAACTCAGGTTAAAACAGTCAGACTCCATAGCCCTAGATGTTTCTCAGAAAAACTATCATCTACTTACAAACCCGGTTATTTTTTTTTCTGAAGAGGGAACATTACACACAGTATTTATTACATATCGACAATTTAAATATTTAACAGACTGTGTGTGATGTCACTTGGGAAACAGAATCATGTAAAACAATAGGGTTACTGAGTTCCCTTTTTAATAGATCTGTGTTTATTTTTTCCTATAGATTTAGCTAGTACTCTCTCTTAGATTTTATCCCAAAAATATGTGGATTTGTTTTTTTCTGTCAGTTTCCTCACCCTTGGGCTCGAACGATCTGATGAGTCACTAATTATCATTAAACTTATAGATTTTAGGAAAACGAGACGTTCCTGCAAAGTTTTTACCGGGCGAACCTGACAATATCTCTTACGATGGAGCCAATGATAATTTTCAGCCTATGGCTGGAAAAGGATCAATACATTCTAAAAATGAGCACGGAACGTGTTATCCTTCTCACAGGTAAAGTTGTACAGTATATTAATGTAGAGAGGCAGTGATTGTCGTAGAATATATTTGCAGTGCCCAGTGTTATATCTTTAAATAAATTTACAATTTACATTTTTTTTTGCCTAGACGATGGTTATTACAACCAGAATTTTGGAGTCTTTTAAAACTTTCGGCTCTGACATAAACAATGTAAAAAATTGGGCTGATTTTTTTCCCTTTCCTTTTCCAGGTTCAATATAGTCCTAATTTGAACTAGCACAAATATAATTTAAGATTTCGACTGAAGGTGCTTGGTGGAATTTCAATATTAAATTTGAATCATTCAGTTCAAGTTCATCCGTGCGCTTGAACGCCTGAATATGCCGAAAGGCGAAACCCGGGTCGTTAGTGACAAAATCTGTGGGAGTGTACATAATTTGAATGATTCAAATTTAGCACAAATATGTCTAATATTTTCCATTCCTTCTATTATACTGATGGGTCAGGGCAATGATATATACCAGGGGTGGGAACCTTTTATTCTCTAAAGACCGCATTCAAATTTCTGATACGACATAACGCCGCAGTAAACATTGACTAGGGAATCTTTGGCCGGAAACAATTTCATGCCAATTTATAAAGCCCAGAAATTAGCAGCGTGGCACCTTTTTTTTTTAGGTCTTCCAAGAATTTTCAAATCAAAAATCTCAGGAATTTACAGAATTGGCCAGACCGCACTAGGGTAGCCAAAAGGCCGCAGGTTCCCTACGCCTGATTTAAACAGTCGTTTATATGGCTTCATGAAAACACTGCTTAATATAAATCTGTGTTATACAATGCTTAAGCCCATAAAATATGCTTATGCCCCAAAAAAATATGGGAACTTACTCATGTTATCTCTTGTTAATAAAAAAAGCAGTGCAGAAAATATGTGTTCAGACAATGTTGGCTTAATTATTAATAATGAATTTTTAAAATTCTTTTTTTGATTTTCAACTTTTTTTCATCATTCGATCATCTTAAAAAAGTTTTGATTCATCAGCCAAACCTTTATTGCTTTTAATGTGAATTGTGTAGGTATTTCGCTGCAATCGCTCTGCACCGCATTGAGCGTGGTAAGCTCATCACATATTTCGATTTCTTCTTTGATAAAAGCTAGTTCCACCATTATTTCGTTGATGTCTTGAATATTTGGTCCAATTTTATCCATCCTTTGATCAATCGAAAATGAAATACTATTATTGAATGATTTTTAATTAAACCGATTTATAAATACGTCACCTACTGTGTTTATTATTGAAATCATGTTATATGAGAGATGGGTGTACTTGTAAATAAAAATAGTAAGTATATCCATAAAACAAGGAAATGGTTTGTTGCCTATATTATGGTTTTGTATTAATTAAATACTCGTCTTTAAAAATTCTTGTTGCAGGGACTCCGCTCCTAATTTAATAGCCGTCGGAGTCGGCGTCGGGTGTATTATTGCTCTACTTCTTCCGACGTATGCTGAAACTCAGGGAGTGTCCGCGTTACCAAGTTATTTACATTTAAGCGTGCACCTCAAACTCGTTATGGCATTTGTTCTAGGCCTCGTGAGTATGGTTCTTCTTAAACCGTGAATTCCTCAATATTATTACCAAATATGACGAAACTATTTGTGATAAAGTATAGACTGTACTTTATAATGTTCATTAGGTAAGTTGCATTAAAAATAACTCTGTGTTGATGAAAATATTATGTTGTTAAATTCGTATTAAAATTAATTTTGAGGTGAAAATGTTTGAAACGTTACAACGGTGCTTTTTATAATGTTAAATAAATCGAATAATAATTTTTTTAAAATTTTAGTTTTGTGACAAATAATACACGACATTTATATAAAATAACATTTTGATTTTTACGTAAAATTTGATTCTGCATGTTTGTTGTAAATACTTTTTAGAGAAATTTGATATCCAAAATTAATGTCAGCCCCCGTGGAGCTGGACTCTATTATTATGGGAGGTTATTATTATTTATAAGAGCGTTCAAACTTATGAACGACGTTTTACAGCCGTTTCATCGATTTAGGAAGTCATTTTTATTCTATGTCTAAAATGAATTGCGGTATACTGTGCAACATAAAATATAATTTGACTTTGTACAGCCGATTGTGGTTATTTTGATATTATGTTCTGTATTTTCTTCAAAGAGAGGTTTCCTTTGAAAAACAACCTAATCTATAAATCATAAAAGATATTTTAACTGTTAGTATAGAAATCCATTTAATGAATGTGTACAGTTGGTATTCTCCAAATACCAACCATAATGTAATTTTGCTAACATAAAATACCTTACCTGTCAAAAAGCAGCTATAATCGTTTTGCATGTGAATATAATTTGTATAAATAAGGAAAAGAAAAGTAACATAAAGTAATACCCCATTATTCGACGTTTCAATCAATCAACACTTTCACATATTATTATGGCATACCCTGGCTAATTGATGTTTTTGCAATTTTTTTTTTGATGCTACCTCTAAAATCTCACCAGCAATTATAGAAGGAATCCATGTGTCATCTAATAGAGAATGTTATATATATAATACAATTATTTATACAATATGTATGAATTTAATATTGATTTAATAATCTATTATTTTGTTTCATCGATCGGCGATGTTTAGTGGAACCAATTAACGTCGATTAACGGAGTGTTTACTGTATACCTTCATAAAAATTGTAAATCTGCCATTGTCAAATTTTGTGACATGTATGTACGATGTGATATTTTAATAAATAATAACTTGTTCAATCTTCATAATGTTTTATTCAATAATAAAAACATGTTATGTTTTTCAACTACACACACATAAAATTAAAGCATTGTAAATATACTTTTTTATTGTCAGTAGTGCTATGCTATCTTAGCTGTCAATTATTTATTACAGTGAACAGATAACCCAAATATTGTATTAAATATCGAACACCGTTATATGATAGAATCATCCAATTCTGAAAGTAATATTTTCAGTAAGTTTTCTTCACTTTATGACACTTAAGTTTAATAGTGTGATAATGTTAATTATTATTAAAAAAAATAACGATTTATTAGTTCATGTTTGGGTTACCCATTCAGAATCATCGAAAACAATATTAAAACAAAACAATGATGTCAAAAAGCTTTCAATGAACATAGATACACCAAAGAACCAAAAAACAGCACAGAAAATATTGCATATTATATAGATGTTAGAAAAGAATATAGTTAAAGTTTAAAGTAAGAAAATAAACAAAAAAAATAATATTTGCAGTAGCGCGAAAAAAAGATACAAGGGGTTACAACATTACAGGGTGCTAAAGCCATCCATACAGCCCACTCCCACCATTTTCATCTATAAATGGAGGCCACAAATACTTCACCCCCAGTGCTGAAAATTCCTGACCTGGACTGAGCGCATCTTTTTCTCAAAGATCACACAGGTTACTTGCAACAGCGGATGTTCTAAGAATAATTGAGGTATTTTTTGGTCAGTGAATGAGTACAGTTATTGAGTTTTTCAGCCATTGAAGCCTCGCTTACATTAATGATTTATGTTTTGAAAGAATCAAATAAAAACAATCTCGAGCGCTGAATAAACTTTATTTAGTGAGTTTTAATTCATACTGCATCTACAACTCAAAACTGCAAATCAACAATTCAATGTAAAATGAATAATTAATGGCAGCTAGGCTTCAATTAATTCTTAATGACATTTAAAAAGGAGTCCCCGTTTGATAAAAACTAACTTAAAAATCAAATGAATAAACAAAAGAAATGACCGGCACATAAATAGCGTGCAAAGTATGTATATCATTAAGTATGACGCAATAAGCATAAATAGTTGACTACAGTATAATATAAAATCCTCCTCCTTCTTAAAAGTAATGAGTACGGTAAAGTTATAATATATGGTGATATGTTTACTTACTTAAAGATTCAACAATTTTTCAAGCGTAAATATTAATGGCTCATTATTATTCTGGTGTATTGCGACAAAAAATTGTGCAAGAATAACTTCAAAGGTCGGCAACACAAAAAAATATCTACAAAAAATGTTTTTTTAAATTAAGTATGCAGAATTATTTCCTACAGTCGGTTGCATTTGTAACAGAAAAGCTTATAAATGCAAGAATTTTGAGAATTGAAGCCACATGAATCTCATTGTTTAATTGTACATAATAAATTTAACCGGTTAATTCATTTTTGTGTTGGCGGAATGCCTTTCAACAGGCTAGAAACATACTAAGGCACGTAAAAAAAGTTATGTTAACATCTAATAAATTTAAAAAAAAGAAGTTCCTAAAAACTTTCCAATTTGTAGATAGCTTCTTGTGTTAGTGGGCCGTTTAATTTAAAATAGTTTTTAAATTGAGGTACATTGCATAAAATTAAATCAGTTACAAGAAAATTACTAAACTAAAATTACTCGAAATTAAACTAAACATTATAAATACAACAAAACCGGTTTTATTTTTTGAGTAAATCTCATCCATATTTGACTAGCAAGGCATTAAATAATAAATGCAGTAATTTTCTTATCACTAAAATAAAATCTAAGAGGGCCGCACACAGTCCGCAATATTTGATAAAGAAACCTACAAACCAGATTTTTTGAATTTAACAGCGTAAAATTGCGTATAGAATATATATATATATATATATGTATTTTTTTGTAACTAGACGCTTCATATCTAACATATCTGATAGAATCCAATTGGAGGAGGAATTAGATGAGAGCGCTTTACTGCTGATGTAAATTAATGTTGCCAGAGTCGGCTAATCTTCTGGAGTTGGTTGAGTCAGGTACTCAACTAACAAAAACAATTGAAATAGGTTTGCAGCGTTCTATTTTTGAATTGACATTTGTGTTATTAAATTAATGGAAATTGTTTTTTTTGACACTTTAAAGATTAGATTAACTGTATGAAACTAAACAGGACGGAAATTATTAAATTCATTAGCTAGTACTGTCCATATGTAATAAATATATATTTCTATGGCTTCTTTGCATTTCATTAACAAGCTTCAACTACGTGTTTTTATGACTGTGTGCAGCCAGGCTTTTATATATATGTATTAGAGGTCTGCACGGGCCAAAATTTTACAAAACTACCCGGTCCGAGCCCGAAAAACTCACGCCCGACCCGGCCCGGGCCCGAGTCTAATGCCGCACTTGTTACCCGAACCCGACCCGAAGCACCGAGAAATTTGAAATCCTCGATTTGGTATACTTTTTCCCCAGATTATCTCCGAAAGTCCTTTTTTTTTTTTTTTAGCTCACCGAGGAATTTGAAATCCTCGATTTGGTATACTTTTTCCCCAGATTATCTCCGAAAGTCCTTTTTTTTTTTTTTTAGCTCACCGAGGAATTTGAAATCCTCGATTTGGTATACTTTTTCCCCAGATTATCTCCGAAAGTCCTTTTTTTTTTTTTTTTTAGCTCACCGAGGAATTTGAAATCCTCAATTTGGTATATTTTTCCCAACATTATATCCCAAATTCCAAAGCCCGGCCCGGCCCGAGCCCGACTCTCGATTGCGCTTACCCGCCCGAGCCCGGCCCACGGGCCGGGTCGGGTAAGAGCCCGTGGGCCAGGCCCGGGCCCGTGCAGACCTCTAATATGTATATTTATGGAAGAGTGTTTTTTTCTACACATATACAAATAAATCAAGTGTTTTTATAAAACTATACAATATTGTTACACTGGAAATTACATAGTATTACTGTTAGAAAAATAAAATTATACATTTCTATGAATATTATTTAAGAACGCATCCAGGCAGTTTTAGCTGACTACTTAAGGATGTTAGCCATGCAATTTTCCCCTACAAATACCAGTATTAGTTTATATATTAGATAACGGACTTCTAATAAATATAATATCTGTTTTAAGTATTAATCGTTGGGTCTTTAAAACCATTCGAAAATTATAAAATTCTTACAATTAATTATTATTAGTGTCGAGAGCATTAAATATATGAAAAAGGTGAGTATATTTCAGCATTAATATTTGTACATAGTATAAAGTGACTGGTGTAAAAGTGTATCACATTGTAATAATGATTCTGTGATTACAAGTTCAGCTAGGGAATATCATTTCAAAACGCAACTAGTCCACAATGTGAAAATTTTCACTCAACAGGAAATGAACTTAAAAAACTAATAAAACATTCGTTTTTTATTCGTTAAATTGATGCCATTTTAACAATCAACTTCAACTTTTTTTAAGTTTTATTGTTTTGCATACTTTATAAGAATTATTCGAATGGAAGAATTTGCATTTTGATATGACTCGCCTTAATTATTAGGTACAGTTGAAAAAGCTATCACATAATTGGGCCCTCGAGAGGAGAAGTGAGCCAACTAGTAAAATTGTAAAACTTTTTTCTTGGACTTTTTTAAGTACAATCACGTCTTTATTTGGTGTTTTGGTGGATTGCATATTTTTATTTTACGGAGATAACACCTATTGAAATGAGTATTAACTGAGGTTATTTCACTTTTATGATACTTTAAGACGTGTAGAATATTATAACATAACTTTTTTTCTAAAATACCACTTCACCTCTAATGGGCCCATATATCGTCACCCTACTGGCAGAAGTTGTTGAGTAACAAAAAAGAGATTCTCGGATATCAATTCTTTGTCTGTAATAATTCAGTTGGTGCATTTATTATACCAGTTTGCCAAAAAGGCATTTATTCGTTTTTTTTAAATGCATCGGTGCTCCCAATATGGAGCATATGGCCTGCTAATGGAGGTATCTCAACAGATTTTTTCTATGAAAACTGTTTGTTATCCAGTTGCTCAACCTCTTTTTTTCGAAGAGAGTAGGGTAAGAAAGGATAGAGTTACGAGATTGATTGAAAAAAATGCTGTTCGTCAGTACGATGGATTCAAGCTCGTGAAGTCTAGCATGAAAGCCAACGGCGTTGACCACTGTGCCATAAACTCGACATTTGTAAAGATAATTATTACTTATGCTATTTTAACGACAGACAATTGTCCCTGTCCATAAATTTTAAACTCTTATTTGTGTCAGACCGGCATTAATGCATCTATATTTTGGTATTTTAATTATCTATGTACATTAAAATATCGATTTTATAGGCTTTATCCTGTAAGCAAAAAAATTTCATATGCTGTTCGGCACTATCAATCTGTCACTTACCAACTTCTGCAAGTAAAGTGACGATGTCGTAATAGTACCTATACGGCCATCTTTGTTTTTGTTAATTCTGTTAGTATTTTAAAATTTGATACTTAAATTCATTATGTTCAATAAAATAAACAGTATACCGTAAATATCTTAATAATTATTAAGTAAACTGATGCAAGAATATGTAGAATATAATAGATTTTATGAAATTTTCGTAAAATATAAGCTTGTAACGCAGCCCTATTCAACTACAAACCTCTCTCAAGACACGGTCTGAAAAAATCTATTCATGACCGTTCATTGAATTGGGTGGTTCAATGCGCCACTTCACACCGGAAACTAAAATTAATGCAATTTTAATGAGTAAAATACTATTTAGAGTAAGTAATTAACTCCACTAACATCACAGTGATAAAATATCTATTTCTAGTTTATCACATTAAAATTGATATTTTTTTGAATTTTTATGTACAAATTGTAAGTCAATAGGATTATTTTATTTTGAAATAATCACCGCACGCTCAAGTTGACTTTAATTTTGACTGTCGCATAAAAACAAAACAAGGCATGCGGTAGAACTATGCAACTGATAGCGTGACGGCAAAATAGCTATCTACTATATCTAATGATTCTCGTGGAATGCAATACTTTGGTATTTTTACTTTATCAAATTAGTTCTACACGTAAATGTCAATTCAATCAATTAAAAACAAGTCGCTTAACTCCACATTTCCACCAAATAAAAAACGCTTTCATATTAATATTCTTGATCAAAATAATATAAACACTGTAACTGAAATCCACTTTGAAAGTTACATTTCGTATTGCGACAGTAAGAAAATAAATACGATATAAGAGACTGACACCTTCACTTGTTTTTTAAAGCTATATGAATGTTGAAACAAAAGAAATGTAATCACTAATGTTTAATTAAATTTTAAAAGTTTTTGTAAAATAACTATATGATAAGTAGTTTACCAACCACTGGAATAGCAACATTATAAAAATATTTTTGGTTTCCAAGCTACACTAGTAATTGCGTGTTATAAATAAATTCATTTCAAATGATTTTTATATTAATAAACTTGTAATATCTTGATTTTGATTTAATCCTGGTAAAATATAATAATAGTAGTAAGCTCCAACAAACAGTAATTAAAAAAAATAGAACATTGCTGGCAATTGTTTAAAGCGTAAATTTTTGATTTATAACAAACAATTTATTTCTCCGACCTTAAACAATACAGTATTATGAACACCTCGTAGAAAAGATCACTGTTTTGAACGACTAAAGAACGTCTTGAAAAGCTTATAACTCGACAACGACATGGGTAAATAGCGGGTGTAGTTTTGTAGATTTTTCAGAGTAAGAAAGCGAGCTTAATCCATCGGACGAATATCGCAAGGCTGCAGTTGCTAAGAGGCTATTTTTAGATACACTGAAATATAAAAAACACATAAATATTTGTCGGTATGCAAGTTAAATACATTTTTTTATTATTACATCTCATTCTACTTACAACTAAAGCTCCCACTTTTCGTAGTTTTTAAATCAAATTTACACATTATTTTTTTTCAGTTTATGGTTGAAAAATCAAAATGTTTGTATTCATTTTACCAAGGCTTTTCAACCTTATGCCTGTGGACTAGTGGTGTAGTAAGGAGTCCTGCCGCCCCCAATATTTCGGGGTGTTTTGGTATTATATGTTAAAATTGTATGTTAAGTTAGATTGACAATCTAGATGCTTTCAATATCATGTATAATATATACAAAATTAAATTTTCCATATTTCAACATTGTATACTTTAGCAATCCGACGATTTCAGTGGCATGGTCAATGTGAAACGGTTCAGATCTTGGGCATGGGCGTAAGATGCAAGTCTGTCTTGTGCTTTAAAAATATAGGATGTGTTGACATTTAGCTGTAATACCACGATATTATTTTGCAATACAATCATTACAGAATTTTTATAGACGGCACCAATCTTTCATGAAATATTATTTGAGTTTGAATAATTAAGCAATAGAAAAAATGTAGAGAATACAAACAAAAAAAGGACAATTCAGTTTCTTTTCTTATTATAAGGAAGGCCACAGGACAAAACATTTGAAAAAAGACTAAATTAGTACACTTACTTAGCAAACACATCATGTTTAACATACATATATAATCCATAACCACCAATAGCAGATTTGGAAGAGAAGAATAAAGAAAAATGATTAGTACACTATACTCTCTTGGTGCACGATTTTTTCCCAGTTTCGAAATAGCACAGTGTTACATCCCTTGCATGTACTTACTACTCAGAACTATGGGCAGAAGGGGCCATGATAAAAACAAAATGGGAATCGCAAGACCAAGGATTGCAGTGCAGTCACTTGTGTATATGTAAATGGCTTAGTCTACTGTCTGACGGTGTTAGCAAATAATCTTTGTGACGATATTTTGTAAAGTAATTTTAATAAAAATAAGACACAATAAACAATAATGAATTTTTTTTTTTGATATCCTGAATTGATTTTTAAGAAAGAAAACCACCATTATTTTTTATTTAAGTATACATTTTTTACAGAGCCTTGCATGGAAAATATCCACCGTGTAAAAACAGAGTCCAGCGTACAACCATATCTCATTTGAATGGTCTGTTGAGGCCAAGAGAAATGTCATGCATTCTTAATGTAAAGCTTATATTAGTACTACAACCACCAAAAAAACAAATGAGTACCAAAAACCTTGACAAATAGTTTCTAGATAATTTTGGAATAATAAGTCTATAAATACCAAATAGATTGGAATCATTGGTTATTGCATAAAATCTATACTGAAGAGTGGCTTATTCATGATTTTGGAAAATGATAAACTCCTAATCACAAAAAAACTGACTGATCAAACCACTTTTGGGGGGCTATTTTTGAATTTAAAACCTTGACACTAATTGTTTAATACTCGCCAGTTTGTTTCAAAATAACCTTTTTCTTATGCTCTCTTTTGGTTGGTTGAGTAAATCAATGAACACATTGTTAAAATTATATTAAAAAAACATAATCGATTCTTTCGGTATACGGCAGCGTGAATAGTTTTATTGTTAAATGTGACTGAGGCAAGAGAAACAATGGAAGAAAGAACAAATGAATGAAATTATATTTAAAAAAAAAAATGTAATTTAAATGATGTGTCCGTATATCAGGAAAGAACCAATTCAAGTTAAGCCAAGCGTAAAAAGAAGTAAAAAAAACATGTTGAGTATTATGAGACAACCCCATTTAATGAGTGTTGGGGTTCTAATATATTTAAGAATAGCCCTGCTGAAAAGAAGGTATACAGGGTTATTCATTATAAATTTAATCTTATATTCTAACCTTATCTGTTTTAGCTTAAACTGTTGACTCAGCACTAGAGATACTCAATCAAGAGTTATTATGTTCCACATACAGTGTGGGTATAGGGTTGCCATCCGTCCCGGATTGGCCGGCATTGTCCCGGAATTGGAATCACTGTCCTGTATCCCAGATGAATGCTAAATTTTCCCGTAAATTTAGAGAAAACTATTCCAATTTTTTTATTATTATTAAATTTGACATTGTTTAAAATCTCTTGAACATCCCTCCAACAATACGGACTCACGTGCGTAAGAATAGGAGATTGCAGCAGAAAGTGAGAAAAAATATTATTGGAAAAACTCATAAAAATATAATGTTGAATTTGTTATTAAAAGATTTAATTTTATTATTATTATTATTATTATGTTATATATGTGTGTGTGTGTTTGAACCTAATAAAGTTTCGATAATAGTTAAAATAAACAAAATAAAAAACTTTTTAAAAAATTTTCTAACTGATAATGATGATGATTCAGATTTGAACTATTTATCCAGGAATTGTCACTTAAAAGTTGGCAACCCAATGTGGACATGATTTAGAAAAATAAATGGAAAATAAACATTCTTATTTACCTTGCTGGCTCAGGTTTGTGCTTCATCATGGTATACACACTCACTTCTGGTTCGAGGCGGACGGGCTTTAAATGGATGGCCTCTAGCCTCTGGTAGAAATCATCGTCTTCGGCTCCCCAGCCAAAGTAGTTATTGCTCATCCCGTTAACAGCAACAAACTGCTCCGCGAGCAATGACACAGCGCCACCAAATAACTTTTCATAAGGCAAATTGAACCTGCAAACGACAAGACTTATTCATCAAGCACTAATACATTGCTTAGCATCTAAAATTTTTAGTATAGATCCATAAAGTCTGTTTATTAAAGAATTTTTGTTCAATAGAGCTTACAACGCACACATTAATGTGTAATCTTGTATCAAAATTAGTAAAATTTATATTTTTTTCAACCAAGTAGGCTTATGAAGAATTGGTGTGCCATTTACAAAAATAATTTGATAAGATTAACAAGTTTAATGATAATATAAATTGACCATTTTGCTATTCTACTGGTTGTGTAACAAGGTGTGCCATGTGTTTCGCATCTTTGAAAAGTTTATAAAATTTATAGTCAACATTGATTTAAATTCTTAACTTCTTAACTGGATGGCTGCCATAGACGAGATCTCGTCAAATTTTTCATGCTCAACACGCCAGAGACGAGTTACCTTGTCAATAACTAATTAAATTAATAATTGCAAATTATAGCCGCCATGCTAGGTACAACCGTACTTTATTCTACAGCAGCCATAAGGCTAATTGACATCGTACGGGTGAGGAAATGCTATTAAGTCTTATTTCCGATGAGATTTCCCCTTCAATCAAAAATCCCAAGAATTTACGAAATTATAAAAAATTACAGATTTAGATACTTGGCCAGAAGGCCGCGCCAGAGTAGCCAAAAAGCCGCAGGTTCCCCACGCCTGGTCTAAGCCGTCCCCACAAGATGTAGACATAAAAATCCCATTCTTTGTTTATTTATGAGTTAAAATTTATATTATAAGTTAAAATCAATGTCTGCATTACAAATAATGATCCAAAAGGTGTTACAGTTCCACAAAGCTGTGTTAATATTGTCGCGTGATGTAGCTTATTGGCAGTCACAATGCCAAGATTACGATGCAGGAGTAGGATAAAAATCAATTGGAGTAAATTCAATCAACTTACTACATATAAGTAGTATATTGTGATACAAAAGCGTCTTCAGACGACATGTTTGTATGATTAGATGATTTTCAAAGAGGTATTTTACACATTGTTATACATTTAGTGGAATAACAATTAAAAATGAATTTATACAAAATTACTACCAAATCCATAAAAAAGACCCATAGCAAAAGATTAAAACTCTTTCATGACAATTTTGGGATTTATATTATATTCTACCCTGAAATGAGTATGGTGAAAAATACAGTATTTTTCTGTCATTGTGGGTCAATTTTTTTTGGATCTTTCCTTTTTGCTGGTATCATACATATCTAATTTATTGGTATACAATCAATTCTTTTAGGGTGTTAACTGTCAATGCTTGGTGGAAAGGCATTATATTAATAAAAACACAATATTCCTTTGTACTTTATTCCACTTTATTTAAAAGGTCAGGACCAGGTTCACTGATTCAGTTTACAATGCTCGCAATGAGCAAAACCGGTCCTGACTTTTTAAATAAAGTACAAAAGAATATTGTGTTTTTATTAATGCATTGAATTAACGGACATTGGCTAACTCAAAATAATATAATATATGTCTGTGTACAGGCATACACAAGAGATGCATCTCACACAGTATAATTAATAATCATTACAAATGTGTGTACATATTGTGTGTGTATATAAAGAAATGAACAAATACCTTTTATTACAACAAATGAAAATAAAAAAAATTGACATGCGACACCAGAAAAGCATCAAAAATACTTACCTAAATTTATCAATACTGGAAGACATGTGTCGAGGCAATTTAGTGCAAGCATACAAATTACTATATTTTAAGGGCAGTAAATCAACGTCATGTAACACGACGCATGGAAACCCATGTTTAATGGCGATCACAGCTCCAATATTAAGCAGCTTAGCCCTATTGAATGGTTTGTCATCGTCTTGTTCTATTACGTAAATTCGATAATGTAGAATTTGTTTTTTCAAAAACAAATGCATGTATGTAAGAAAATCTTTCAATTGATTATCTCTATCCCTGTAAGGCACTATTACAGCAGTGCTAAATGATGGCTTGCAATCCTGCGGTATAAATTCACCTCCTAATTTGAGATTACCGGTATCAACTATTATTTCACTCAGCGGTTCTAAAATGATCTCCGAATCGTCGAGGAGAACTGCAGTGTAATTACATGCCGAGGTACGATAATGCGATATATCTTTGGACGCCTTCAAGGCTAGGTTGTCCCAGATATCTACCTGCTTTATGTATTCGTAATGGGATGCGAATCTCCCAGGGTGGACGGATATAAACAGAAGACACGCTAATGGAAGATACAAAATAAGTCGCCACTTTTTCACGGAGGTAGAAGACATTGCTTTCAATGGATTGCAAGACATTTTGTAAACATTAAAACTATTGCTTTACAAGAGAAGATTAAAAATAATAGTCAACCCATGTACGTAACATTGCTGCGTTTATAATATCTGAGTGCATTTCAATAAATGCCGATTTTTAGGTGAATAAAATCGATATTACGGCATCATAATCTGGCACGCAGCACTAGATTTTTGAGATTCAAATTTGACAGAAGCTGTCAAAAAATACTGCATTGGGGCACGTGCCAGGGATAAAATAAAAATAATCCCCATAAAAAAATATAAAATAACATGTAGTATCTAAAATAAAAATTATGACGAATATCAACTTTAAAAAATTTGGGTGCAGTTTTAGGCCATGTGAGTATTAGTTGAGTTAGATCATTACGTTTATTTAAAACTGACCATAGACTATATTATTCCAATGTGAGTTTTGACATATGTATTTCAAAAAAACATAACCTGTAATAATAAACAATATTATACACAGCAAGGAATGCGTAGTACGCCGAATATACTTGACGATTGTTGATGTTCGACATACGTAATACTTCAATTAATTACAGTTGACACAGGAGTTCGACACGAGTCGGTAATAATTGATATGCCTTTTATTGAGAATTTGGATTTTGGAGATGTCACATCGGATACAGAATTTGTTACAAAAGCTACAGAGCTAAATAATTGGATGGATAAAATCAATAGGCATATTCAATTGGCAGCAGAATATGCATCCCAAGTAGAAACTTTGAACACAGAAGATACTATTAACTACAAATTATTTATGGCATACGCACTAAATTCTCTCTGCTGGATACAGTTGAGGTTGCAAGGGATCGATCCGAACACCCACCCAGTGAAAACACAGTTGCAGCGAATACGTCAACTAATGCAAAAGCGCGATGAAATTTTGGATAGAAAAAACAGACCTTCACTAAATAAGGAAGCTGCAAAAAGGTTTATAAGAAGCGGTCTTTGGGATCCAAAGCAAAAAGATGACATGCAGCCTGGAGTGACCAATAAGAAAATAAAATTTTCAGATTAATTACTTTACTATTCAAATATATATTACACAAAATTTAATTGTTTTATTTAATGTATCAAATTATTTCCTCTGTGCTGGTAGATCTAGTCCTTTATTCTACAATTAGTTATTGAAGAATCAATGATTTGCAGTACCTAAGGTGACCAGACGTCCTCCTTTTGGAAACTTTGTCCTTCAATAGGCAACATTGTCCTCTTTTAACCTTTAGACCGCGGTTGACTGCTATAGCAGTCCAATTTGAACCGATCTGGATCCGAGCCGCGGTCAAAAGGTTAATGGTATTGTGTTTGCCGGGTACAAACGCCAACATTTTCCATTTGCAATGATATCAGAACAAGTGAAAAATCCAGACTAACGGTTGAAACATTGGCAGGAATGATTATAGTTAAATGTAATGTAAATCAAGATTGCAAATCGTTCCTGAATTTTTTGAAGAAAAATGAAGTTTACTCAAAAAAATACAAAGAAACGATAAATATTGTTGAGTTGCGTTAGTTGCATCACGTAACTTAAGTAAAATTTCTAAAGGTTTTTAAACATTTAACTGTTGTTTTGGTAAAGTAACATCATTAACATTGTAATAAATCGGCGATATGATCAATAAAGAATTTACTAAATGATTTTTTAAGCATCCATTTTTACCAGTGTCCTTAGACATTTTCATAACCTTGTTGCCTTACAGTACCTTATACAGATTTGCACTTTAAAATCACTGTTATTAAACTTTTTAAATCATTATGTAAATGTTACTTCAAATACCCAGGAAATCTTTTGGTTGTATAGAATATTCTATTAAAACCAATTATACTCAATGTAAGAATTTATCAATATCCAATTCACTACAACCAGGTATCTGATTTGATCATTGTTGTGACGGTGAAATTTTAACATAAATCTAAGCTATAATTATTGTTTTATTAAAAACGGTGTATCATTTAATTGTGTACAATAATGTTCAATTAATTTTTGTAGAATGAAATGTGAGATATTATTTCATAGCTATCTCAAAATCATTGAAAATGAAGTTACCAAGACCTACTATTCAAACTAGTTATATAATTAATCATTTTTTTCATATATTGATGATAAATATAGGGAATATCATGTGGATTAATATTTGGTATAAATTGATATACCTCAAGCATAGACTTAGGTTATATATGCAGGTTTGCTTTCCCTTAGCAGCACAAGGATTATATAATTCGCCATATTGATTACTTTCTTCTCATCAGCAAATTATCAGTCATATTACCAATAAGTATTTTTCTACAACACATTAAAACTTTACATGGTGTGTGGAGATGCTTTTTCGGGAAAATAAAACAAAATAATGTTTTTATTTTTTTAATATTATCAATCAACAACAAGAAATATCAAATGTGTATATTGAACCTTCAAATATAACGTCATTGTTTAGTTATTTATTTTTTTCGCAGAGGATAATTCTCTGATTAATAATATGCAAATACTGTATTCATCCAAACATAGGTGCAGGATTATTTTTCATAATTCGGATTGTTAAAGTATGTAAATATCTCGTATAGTATTTCTAAGAAATGATGCACTTTGCAAATGGCGAATTTTCAGGAGCCATATGTAAACATACAAATAATAGAGCTAGAAAATCTTGCAGCATTATTATTATTTGTCCATAAACATAAAAAAAGTAAGCGAACCTCGATATATGATACAATCTTTTTTGAGTTCTTAGGAGATTTCTCAATATAAAAATAACACCCAGCCTTAGATTTGAATGAATATAATATTTTTCTTATTTCTTATCACAAGTATTAGCAGACATATATTTTTAATCATATTAACACCAGTGTTCGAAGTGGATTTAAAATCAAGATGCGATTTTAATAATACACATTGAAAAAAATAAAAAAACATTTCTGGCATTTCGAATCAGAGATTGTCACAGAGAAATCTGAAAAAATCTAGCTGAAAATGCTTTTACAGCTTTATCAATATGTGATAAGTAACAGCATTCCAGAAAGTTCTCGTTCCTGATACCAAGCCCAGACAAACAAAATTATGAACATGCAATTACATGAACATTGCTGCGGGTGTGTAGGTTAACTATTTATCTAGTTTTCGTGTAAATAATTTGAATTAACAACTAATTTGGAATTGGGGTGGAATATTTCCCTTTGAAAAGTCTATGGAATTATTTCTCAATCAAAACAAAAGAATACTAGCCCCACTCACTTCGACCACTGATAAAAAAACATTAGAATAAGTGCCTGGTCCCAGTTGTACCCACATTAATAATAAATATATTAATACTTCCACCATAAGCAAAATTCATACAGGAGTGGGACTTTACCTTACGTGCATTGGCACCATAGGACAATTAAAAAACACTGACACATTTAAAATGAGTCATTACGTATCAGGAAAATAAACATCATTCAAAAATGCATTTCATTATGAAAAATTTACAATTATACCAATATCCGCATTACAATTCTGAGTATTAGATGGTATTTAGTTCATTTCATTTAAATGATACGAACTAGAACAGTACGAGAGTAGAAGTACAAAAACAGTTGGTTTTCAGTCAGATGTACTAACTAAAAAAAAGGAACGTTATAAAAATGTGAACGAAACATTTCCTTAATTGGATTATAACGATCAAATTGAACACAAACGTGCAAGTGTAAAACACATTGTGGCTATGACTAAATGCAGAAAAATAAAAACATTGTTAAAATAGTTTGACTAGTATTTTTGAGTCTATTTATTATAGTCATGCAACAGGAATATTATATATATTAAGTAGTTTAAAGAATAATTTGGATAAAATTAACAGTCATTCAAAGTTATGGCTAAATTTTGTATTCATACTTTTTTCTTACCATTAAGTATTTTGTTTCGTTGTTAGTCACATGTTATTTAGATCAGTGTTCTTCAACCTTTGAAGATCTGCGGACCCGTAAAAATTGGAAAAATATTTCACGGACTGGCGTCAACCAGATACACATATTTACGTCCAGTAATTTTTCAACTTCGACTATTAGCGGACCGGCAATAAACTCTTGCAGACCGGTGCCGGTTCGCAGACCATGGGTTGAAGAACACTGATTTAGATTATTTACACAGGACAATAAGACTTCTACCTGTCAATGGCATAATCACAGAGTTTTGCAAGTTTACATTTCACAATCAAGTACTTCGAATAAGACATATGAAAACCAAAATGTGCAATATAAACTACGTGTTTTAGATAGGTATATCATATTTTTGATATCTTAAAACAAGATAATCTTTATGGCACCATCAATAAAAAGAAAATCGCTATATTGTAACACGAAAAAGGTACCAACCGTGGAAACTTCAAATGAAAAAAAATCATGTGGTATTAAGGTAACCGACATATTTTGAAATATTAGATGTACTGGACAAAAATGTCTTCTAATAGAATGTTTAATGATTCCATTGTATTGGTAAAGGGTAGAATGCAATTAAATTTTAAAAAGAGTGAATAAAAAATAATTCTGTGCATTTGATTAAATGAAAAATACCTTTTTTGTCCACCTTTCACAATACATCTTTGTATTGTCCATTTTATGAATCCACTGTATTATATTTTGACACATGTGAGGTTTTCAATGTGGGTATTTTACAATCTAGTGATATATTTATTGTAAAAAAAAATGTCTTTTTATGCCTTTATTCCCAAATGAATTCTTGGTAAAAAGAAATCTAATTATTCTGTGTAATTTTCGAGGGTGTTAGTAAATTATAAAAATGAAGAAATCTACTAAACGATGTATCATTACCAAAATTTTGATTTTGAATTTGTGCGATACATAAATTATATTATAACATATAGCACACAGGAATGTAAATTGAAAAATATTACGAAGAAATAATATTTTATTTAAACAGATAGAATTTGATTGTTAAGAAGTATTAGTCACATTTGAATGAAAAGAAATCAACAAGACATGCTGTGCTATTGGATAGCTCTGGGAAAATTTAAATATGAATAATATTTTTTAATTGAAAAAGAAACAATTATTACCATTATATAATATAAATGCAAAAAAGTAAGTGAAAAAAATATAAAATCTTAATGGAATTTAAAAAAATCAGTCAAAATAAATATGCGCGTGACAATGACGCCAATGATACGCAAAAAATAATTACGACTTAAGAATATCATTTGAAAATTACCAAATTAAAATATAATCTTACGAATGTGGTATTTAAAGTCTGTATATGTAACTCGTCTACATAAACTAAATGCTAAACAAAAAATATTTTTAGTAGCCAATGTTGCCCATTATGAAGTAATTATCAGTTTTATATAAAAGAACCATATTGTTACTGCTTATTTAATACCTCCTATGTGACCGGCACAGTATTTAATATTTTAAAATAATAGACGTTGAGAAAAAACCTACATCATATTCATGACTATGTTCTTTAATGTCAGTTTTTTTAATTAATTTATTTTTCAACCATTTCAACTTCCAATGCGGATTAAGACTCCTAATGGATCATCTCAACAGAAGTTGTTTTGTGAGAAATGGTTGTTATGGAGACTCTTTTATATAAACTCCAAAAGAAATAAAGATTGGGTACGGAAAGTACTAGTGGTTAGCTAATTGCTTTCTCATTTTAGGATTAGATAAGTTTCATCAATTAATTAAAATGTACTCGGGGATCAGAACTTGTGGCCTCTCCAACCGAATAGGAATGCACGAGAGCTTTGATAACTCAGTTGCAGGGTAGACAATTTTGGATGCCACTACATCATATTTTTTATTGTGGTTGAGAATATATTTCTCCCATTGGATATATTATGATGGAATATGGAGAAGATATCTTTTCGAATGGTACTCAGACACTACTTGGTTGAACGTGTGACCGATTACACAGTCTAAAAAAGGTGTCACAGCATCATATGGATAGAGGGTAAAAGTAGATATCAACATCTCTTTAATTATTTATGGCACATTATATATTTCTTTTTGTATACTATAATTTCACTTTTACTTATGAAGAATTTTCTTAAGTTTCCTTGTTAAAGAAAACTTAAGAAAGAGGTGTTGCGTACAATGTTGTAAAAAAAACTTTACAGGAGTTATCAAATAAGCAGTTGCAATAAAATAAATGTAAGCATTTTAATTATCATAAAAACATAAATGCTTTCACCGAAATCAAACTAGTTTGTTCAAGAAATAAAGTCTAAAAGTGGAATGTCTGGGTAGCTGATAAAGTGAATCGTGTAAATTAAAAATGAAGCAGATTTATCAGTCACGTTGGGAATGAATAAATTTAAATTTGAAGAACAAGACCGGCAGCTGAAATATTATCTCCGGCCCCGGCCGTTTGCTGGGCGTTTGTGCACACAAGAACCGGTGCGACGCAGATGCTGACTTCGACCTTTCCGTCCACGTTCCAGCTTTCGTCCCAGCATGAGACGGGATTCGTCGGATCCAAGTTTTTTCGTTCGGCGTAGTTACTCTTTGCCGATGTAGAGAAGCTGTCGTCCATTACGAGTCGCACCTGCGCAGGTAAGATAGATTTTGTGCCGCAGACATGTCTGTGAGCCGTCAAAGACGCCTTGGCAGCCGCCGCCATCGTCTGTTTCCACGCTGACCCCTTGACTGTCATAATAGCTTGGTACGCCAATGTGTGAACATGAATTCTCGTCACTTTTCTGCTGTTCTCTAAATCTTTGTTACGGTTACGAACAAGTTTGAATATGTTTCGAAGCTGATCAAGCGCTGTCGCAACTCTCGGGTTAGAATCGGTGACGATACTGACGTTTCCGTACTTTAGCGTATGATACAGGTTCACTAATTCTTGTTCATTCATACCGAGAGAGTCAGCGTACGGTATAACTTGATCGGTCAGATCAGACATTAATTTAGCTTCGACGTAGCTTGCCATTTCAAAATGAATAAGAGTAGAAGGCTTTTGGGAAATCATTTGATTTTTTATCTTTATAAGGCGACTTTCACGGACTCCTGCAGGAAAGAGATAAACTGTGAGTATTAGGCATTATAATTCACAGCGTTAACCAAAAATGTTTTTTTACATCAATAACTAACTAAAATCGTTAAATGAATATATAGGAAAACTGGAAATCATTCCATTGAAGTTCAATTCGAACTTCTGTTTTTTTTTTAAATTTAATAATATTGTAATCAGTTATATCTGGGCTTCTTAACCTGATTGTGGTGCTGTGCGCATTTCAGACATTTCTAAAAAAAACATGATTTCATTAATATCTTATAATTATTATTAATCTGTAAATTATAGATGTATTTACATTTATATGTACAAAAATATCTTTTTAACTCGATGGCTGCCACAGACGAGATATCTCATATATATTTTCCTGCTCAACACGCCAGAGACGAGTTATCTCATCGATAACTAATTAAATTAATAGTTGCAAATAATAGTCAGTGTGCTAGGTAATTACTATTATTTATCTACGGCAGTTAAAAGGTTAAATAACAAAGCACAATCAGTGTGATCTTCAACGTAGCATTCGGCTTGCTAACTTTTTAAAGTTGAAAATGTAAGATGACCATTTGAATCGTAAACAATTAGCATTTTTTTTTGTTATTACATACTTTGTATGGGTGGATGAAAACATCTCAGCGGGCGCTTGTGCGTTTTTTAGCACTTTTAAGATGCGTGTATAGTTAAGTATAAGATTTTTTACTAATTGGAATACATCATTTGGAGGTTTTGAAGATAACCTTGATTGACTTTCAGTGACAGCTGAAGTGGCCACATAAGCAAAATTTTCAAATGATACAAAAAGTGCTTTGCTCGAATACAAACATGCTTTTCAAAAAGCAAATAGGGACAATGTTATAGAGGTTAGCAGCAATACTTGTTTTAAGATAAAACAGTGTTTTATTACTGACAAATGATTTATTTTGAATGTTATGTTATTCGACAAAACAAGGATTAAAATTTAGCCATCAAATAAGTGTAACAAATCAGTTAAAAATATGTCTGATAAGAGATAATTTACGACAAAATGCAATTTGGCTTAGGCGTTGTAGATAAATTTAATCTTCTGAACAGTTGATAAGGAAAGCCACAGAAAAAAACAAAGTGCTTTCGATGGATTCGGCGGTAACTTTGTGGAAGTCATTTTAATATAAAATAAAAATAACTTAGATTATTCCACGTATTGTGTTACAAAATGTAACACGTGTTTCGCCTCTTTCAGAGGCATCCTCAGACAACTACTTGTTTGCTTAACAGCTTAACGACCGTGGACGCGTATTTGAGTCTTTGAAAAACAAAGGTTGCTGGCCGGCGGACACATATATGCGTATAGACGAAGTATCTGGAAGCTAAGAAAATTAAATTTTGTAAAGATATCTCAATTTGCTTACAAATTATAGTGAATTTAGTAAAATTATAATTTTTGCGAATTTTTCGCAAAATTTTATTTTGCCAGGTTAAATTTTATAAACAAAAACGTGCGGTCGTTAAGCTGTTAAGTACGAAATTTCGTACTTAAGCAAAAATTTGCGAAAGTAGTTGTCTGAGGATGCCTCTGAATGAGGCGAAACACATGTTACATTTTGTAACACAATACGTGGAATAATCTAAGTTATTTTTATTTTATATTAAAGTGTATTAGTGTTAAGTGAGGAAACGAATTGTTAGTTAGTCACCATGAACTATGGCCTATGGAATGCTGAATTGAGTTATTTAACCTTTTGAATACTACGCAAATAAATCACTAAAATATTTTGAGGGTTAAAAAAAATTGAGAGAAGAATTTAACTATCGACTATAAGCATTTTTTACATATATATTAAAGAATTGTATTATGCTTTTTCCAGTTTTTAATAGAAAATTGTAATATTTCGCAAAAAAAATAGGATTATCACACGCAGCATACAAATATTATTGTATATTCATTTGATTATCGAATTTTGTCAAATAATTAAAATATATTGTATGTTTGTTGAAAATCTTTGTACTCTGTATTTGGAAGCAAAAGTACATTAGAATTCGAAAAAATTTAACCACTAGTCTTAGCCTTATCCTTCTATCCCTACTACTCTCATTGAATGAAAGAGGTTGAGAAACTGAGTAACAAACAGTTTTCGTAGAAAAACTTCTGTTGAGATATCTTCATTAGGAGACCATATGCTCCACATTGGGAGCAGACATGGAATAAAAAATACCAAGTATTTGTTTAAAAAAATTCTTGGACACCTGTGTCCGCTTGGAATCAAAGCGGCTAAAAGAAGCCTGATAATTATAAAATATAACATAATTTGAAGATCTCAGGATATAGTAATAGCAAACTATAAAACAAAACATAGAGTAATGCTTTTACTGACGATAACGACTAAACAACGAATACCCTTCCTGTATATAACCATCAATTGCCATTAAGGATATTATTATCTTTCTCATGTACAAAGTGTCAACAGGGTGATGAAAAACAGGTGAAACATATCTGCTGATATACAATAAAAACAATAATGTGTATTACCTTCACTAAATGGATAGCTATCCATCATTTGAAGTCCACTAACAACAAGGAGATTGGCATCGAAGTCGGGCAGCATGCGTTCGAGGGGTTCTAAAGAACTAACCATCGGGTTGTTTTTGTCATTGTGTAAAATATATCGATTAGCTCTGGGAGCTGTATAGGGGCCCCATTTAGCGTTAGCTTTATACTCTAGTATCAAGTGAATATCGTCTCTTTCAACTAAGCCGCCGCTGGCGACCTGAAGTCCTTGGGGTAAGTTTTTTTTTAACCTTTCCGTTACTTTTGCTGCAAGGATGACGTCACATCCCTCAGCCAAAAAGCGAGACGCCATTACGGGAGCGTTTCCGCCGATCGCCCACCGCGCATTGAAGTCTGTTTCGGCATACGCAACCAGCTCATCAAATAGAGAACTGTTCGACATGAACCGTCTGAAATATAAAAATGTCATTAGCTACAGATATGGAAATCCATCAAGTTAATAGAAAATTTTTCCTGATGAAGATTAAATAGGTCACACGGCTATTTTCTTGACTTTAAGAATTTTTAAAATTATTTTTACTGGAAGCGAAAGTTATTTATGGCTTGAAATTATTTTTTATTGAAAAAAAAAACTCGTCTTTGGAGGGTTAAGTAGTTTACAAAACGCACAATGTAAAATACATATTTTTCTGAATTTATATTCCAATTTACATTCAAATAATAATGTTGACTCATGACAAATAATAATCTCATAGGTTCCCAACCTTTTTTGGGTGGCGACCCCTTTTTATAAAAGCCATGTGACCCTCGGCCCCAATGCAATTGAAAAAGGCATTTTTTTCAATAAGGTTATTTTAGTTGACTAGTTTTAGTTTTGTTCAAATCCAAAATCGAAAAAAGTTGGCGACCTCCAGAAAACCCGTGTGTAAAATATGTGATAACTTTATTTCTTGATTAGACTTTAAGAAAAAACGAAGCAAATAACAGCTAAGTGCTACTTGTGTTACATTTTGCGAGATGATTCTTTCCAAAACTAATGATTTAATTATAAAATTATATATTATTATATATGAATTTAAAACAATATATTCTCGAAATATCTGGCTGCCTGTACTGCCAAAGGTATGTACAAAATAGCCCACACATACTCGCATTGAGTGCATCAAGCAAATGTTGACAGATGGCACCTGATATTTTAGGAAAAACTGAGTTACATGCATTGTAATATTCGACATCTCTTGAAGTATCAAAAAAGTGAAGTGATCTCAGCAAATACATACTATAGTAGCTGTATTCTCTAAAATAAAAATATTCAATCCACTAAAACACAAAGAAAAGACATGATTGTGCTTATAAGTCCAATAAAAAAGTTTTACCATTTTACTACTTGGCTCAATACACTTTTGAAGAGTTCATATGTACTACTTAAAGTATATTTCACATTAAAGCAGATTGGCAATGTGCCGGATATTTTTAATCTAAAATCACTTTTAAAAAAATTCAAAGAGAATCCCATGACCATTTATAGAAAATACATTACATTCACTCACACGCTAGAACACAAGTATTGAATATTTTTTTATATTAAGCTTGCCAGGATTTGAATCTGAAACTAAGCTCAACTCGACTCTTACTGATAGTTTACAGAAACAACCTAATGTAAGATACACACTTAAGACAAGTTTGTCAAAATATTATAGCTAACTTACTCAGCGGCAGCCCCATGCCTAAAATAATAAGCAAAACTCTTCATCAATTCAGAGACGGTAGATATGTCATCGAAATGCTGTGGCTCTCCTTCGAACTCTTCATACTTTAGGAGTGGTATGACATCGGCAAATATATCGTAACAAGCACCGTAGCCGACTGCAACTTTTGGTTTTCGTGCACCGCCTTCAACTAAATGTGTACTTTCAATCTTTAACAGACTGTCGGAGATGAAGGAAATTCTCGACTTTGCACTGTCCTCTTTTAATAGAAATAAGCCACCAAAAACGGCTAAAAATGTTATCACTGACGCTAGTTGGAGGTAGAGATGCCATTGCGTCGAATCTAAAGGATCTGTTGAATAAAATAACGAACACCACATATATTATTATTTAAACAGCCGATAATCGAATTATAACAATTTATGCGTAATTGCGTTTTAAATCTATAAATTAAAATATACACAAATTAGATATATATTGCATATACAGGTAAGTGCTAACAGGACGAAGAATGTTTTCGACAAGGGAGTTATATTGTTTGTGAATATATTTTTTAAGGCAAGTGAAAATCTACTTACTGACGTCGGGTGTCTTGGGTTTTCTTGGACTCTGCATGACACAATGCTGCGATGTCACTGTACTTAAGTTGATTTACTTATTTTAAAATATAAGGACTACTATCTGGAGCTGACGTCGGTCAGTGTCCTTTAGCATTATTCGTTGATAAAACAATATTTCGATCGACGTCACTTTCGCCCGGCGGTGCTAATAGCATGGACAATATACAAGTCACATATAGATCATAGACAAGCGAATGGAAAACTGGAATCGGGAGCTTACCCACACCTTATACTTTTCAAAAATGTATTTTAGAGGAGCCTGTACCTGCCGTATATATAAAATTGTAATCGCATTTGCATCAGTATCCACATCCCCACTCCGTATCCAAAAACGATTTTGATTTATATAGAATCCATAATGTATAGAACAGTGATGGCAAACCTATGACCCGCGGGTCGGACACTGACCCACGAAGACTTTCTCTCCTCCCACCATAGACTAAAGTGCCTCCCACTTTCCAAGCGACGCCACTGACCCACGGGCTGGTATTTGAAAAAATAATAAAAGGTTCTATACCACTGGTATATAAAATAATCCCAGCATTTCCGTGCGACATATATTTTTTGTTTCTTAGTAAATTATTTAGAAAAATTTGGTAATGAGTCGTGAAGTCTAATTTTTTTGTTGGTAAACTAACAACTGAAGTCAGCAGACGCGGTCGCACCCTCATTGCTTATGACACACAAACATTCAAAAATGACTGCTTGTTTCAGTACGCCATTTTTTTCACCTAAAAAAATATGAAATGAGGTCGAAGAAGTGTACTGTCAAAGGGTGTAATCATAAACTAATATACTTGGTGTAATACTGTAATAGCTCTGGGAATTGTAAGTTATTAATTGGCTATTATTAATATACGCGGAGCTTATTATCTAGAAATATGTTCAAAATTGTCGAAGATTTCATCACCTCATGTTATTTGTGTATACTTTCTAGCTTACAGAATATTTCATCGCTATCTAGTCTCTAAAGTTTAGAGAGCGGTACTTGGTATGGGCACGGGTCAGCGTATCTAACATTGAAACGTTCGACTCAAAATGTGTACATGTGTTGGAAGAATTTGCGATTGACATTTCGAGGATAGGTTCGACTGCGTTTTAAGAGACAAGGTAAGTTATATTGTATTACAACTACATGTACAATTAAATTAAAGTGATGTGCGATTTATTTCAACAAGAATGACAGTACCTCTGCCATGAACCCTGATTACTTTTTCCGCACTCAAATCAATGAATCATTGCTTATGTGAGTTATATACTTGCTGATAATAATGACAGCAATCAGTTAAACAGATTTTCCCATCACAAAACTCACAATATAAAATTAATTTTCATTGGTTTATGTCAGTGCTCCGCAACCGGTGTGCCACGGCACACTGGTGTGCCGCGAGGCGATGAAGGGTGTGCCGCGGCGCGAATCTCTAATAAATGAAAAAAAAACAAACAATTTGGTCGATACTACAAAATATTTTGATGACACTATCACAGAGAAGCAGAAATAATTATTTTTTGGTTAGAAGAATATTTTATATGTACAGTCTGCGCAAGAATGTTTAGCGCACCTTGCGAAAATTTAATTTTGTATTCTAAAATGTCGTTTAAGAGTAGAGATGAATTATTTCTTTATAGATATCATTACAAATTTGCCTAAGCATGTACCCATATCTAAAATATAACTTCTTCATTTTAATAACCGATGCTGAAAATTCAACTGAAGTGGGAAACTTACAAACTTTTCACTACGTTGGTGTAGCCTTTTAACCGATTATTTTTTTTTGTAAATAAATCTGAATAACCTGAAAGTTTTCTTTTAAGATAATCTCCATTAGGAGTACATGTGCTCTACATTGGTAGTGGACATGATTATAAAATATCCATATGGTTCTTTTGTGGTTTGTATCATATATAAACACAAACTAATGTAATTTCCAGTGTTGAAATGGTAAATAAATAAGTACCAGGTCGGTCATTGATTTCTTTCCTATTTTTTTTTGTATCCGTCTGAAGTCAAAAAAACACAACAAAGTCAAAAAAGTGGCAGGGAGATGCCCTGGCTGATTTTCAGGTGCTAGGTCGCCGACCTAGCCCAACTTGGCCCCACTACACCACTGGTAATTTCTGTATATTATGCAAATGCTCACTTGTGGTGTGCTGTGAAATTTTGGAGAACAAGTTGGTGTGCCTAGGAAGATAAAAGGTTGCGGAGCACTGGTTTATGTTATAACAGCTTATTGACGACCGCACGTTTTTTTTATAAAATTTCACCTGGCGAAATAAAGTTTTGCGAAAAATTCGCAAAAATTGTAATTTTACTAAATTCACTATAATTTGTAAGCAAATTGAGATATCTTTACAAAATTTAATTTTCTTAGCTTCCAGATACTTCGCCTATACGCATATATGTGTCCGCCGGCCAGCAACCTTTGTTTTTCAAATACGCAAATACGCGTCCACGGTCGTTAAGCTGTTAATAGTTGGCAACTGGTTTTTATTTGTTCGCTGGTATTTTTGGTCTACTAGTTTTTATTGGTTCACAGCTTTTATTATGTTTTAATGCTGAGTAGATTTTTCAATGAAATATGATTTTTAAGAATTTTCTTATCGTTTCAGATGGGATGGGCGCTCGTTATTGAGACCGTAGCAATTGATTGTTGCACAAACACAGAGTCTGCCTAGTCTTAGTGAGTGTTTACTGTTTGTTGGCATTTTAAAGTAGATTTTAACTATCTATTACAATTTAATGTCATTCACTTCATCCCGCAGTGGACTTTTTAATGAAATATTATGATTTATAAAAAAATCCTAATCGTTTCAGATGGGATAAATATATTTTTTTGAAAATGACAAAAATAATGGTGTACGATGTAGAGATAGATTTATCTAACTTTGCCGTTTTACTACATTGATACGCTTTGTGTATAATACACAGAACGTGTAGATGTATTAGTATGTATTTCTTCTGTGATTGGTCAAAAGACACAAGGGTCGCTTGGTTGCTCTCGAAAATAAGGTTGACCATAATATAATGTCAGAAGTAACAAAATTAGGATGAGGTAAAGCACTGCGGTTAGACTAAAGAAGTGGTTATAAATGTGTATAACTACATAAAAAAATTACACGAGAATGTTGACTAGGTAAATATTTATTGATTAATTCATTTTTTTAATGTTTTTAGATAGTACCTACTTATTGTGATCGAAATTTCTGTATACAGTGCATTTTTTTACATTTCATTATAAATTTATAGAATTCACATTCATTGTCGACGAAGTCGAAGTCACATACTGGAAAGGGAAATAAAGACTTAGTCTGTACCCACTCTAGCAAGAACTTTAGACAGGAAACTAGGTATCCGCTTTGCGGACCCCACACATAGTTTCAATACAGAATAGAGGTAGGAAAAAAAGATATTCTTATAGCTATGAGCAAAACCGGCCCTCATATTATAATGGAGAGTTAGTTTTTGAATATTGAACATTCGTCAATTATGGTATGCTATTGTAGCAATATTTTAATAAAAAATATGTGCAATAAATCGACATAATACATTTTAAAACTATGGATAATTTAATTATTAAAAAATATATATTACATCATGGTCACCCTAGAGCCCGACTGCAAAGTTATGTTGAACTAGCTCTACATGATAATATAGTATAACCATTTTTAGTTAGCGTATTATGTTAACAACCTGATAATAGAGTTTGCACTCATCAATTGTGAAATAATCAACGATTGATTGCTTTTCTTAATAAATTAATAGAGACGTTACTAGCTATCAAATATTTTTTTTCTTCTGCAAAAGGTTCAAAAAGTTATGATTTAATAATACCTAAATTATAAACATTGTATCACCCATATTTAAATAATGTTACTGTTGGGGTTGAATTTCTTTCGGTTAGGCCAGGAAAAGTTTAATCACATCAATTAATTGTACACCGACATCCAGCTCGCCTAGTCATTGTGAAAATTTCACATATTTATTACAATTTTGTTATTATTGTAATCGTTCCAGATATCCTGCCATGTTCGTCACTGTTAGAAGTGTCACTGGTGACGAGTGCTACGTCGACTACTAACTTCAAACTCCAAAGAGACGAAAACGTATGTAACTGTTTGTTAACGTCTTGTAAAAGACCACATGGCTTCAACTATGATATAATATTATTTTTAAGAAAGTACGTGGAAAATTAACGAATGCACATACAATTATTTGGAGTGTATCAAAAATATTTTAATGTAATAAATATAACGATATTGATTGTTTTTTTAGATATTTTTAAATGAATGAGTATTTGGTTCATGGTGTGGTTTTACGCACACCTTAGTTATGTCTTTTTGAAAATAAATGGCAAATAAGTAATATTTTTTCTGTATTTCTTGTTTCAGATTATAAAAGCATAGGATTGTTAGGTAGTGTACGTGTGACACGATTTCATCGACTCACCCCCAAGGCAAGGAAACTCTACGTCAGCTGCAGCTCGAAATTCAGACTTCTGTACTGAGCATTGAAAGTCGAGAGCTTTGTTTTGCGCCAAATACCACATGGTAGGGAAAAGATATGAGATCCCTATGCATATTGTAAACTGGGTAGAACTAGCAAGCAGAATTAGATACAAAGCCGTATTTAAAATAAAAACTTGCCTAGCATGAACACTGGAAGAATCATCTTCGGTAAAATTACCTGTCCAGTATGGCAAAAGTCTTATCACACTGTGCAATCAGGAAAACATTGGGAATCCATTTGGGATCTCAGGATACCATTATGTAATAATTTGAAATATCTAGAAAAAAGCTGTCCACTCAACTGGATTGGAGGTTGTTAGCACAATTTGCGATCAGGGTAAGTCGAATGAAAGTGTTATTAAATAACTTGTCCAACAGACAAAAAGAGCATGCATTCGAAAACACTGTGTCCAAAAGATCCTGAAGAGACAGCGGTGACAAACAGGATCTCTTGTCATTCTCCTTCTATTCTGGGCCTACCATGTACGGGGGAGCCGGCACCAGCAATTCTCCACAGTACAATCAATATGCGAAATCAAAATTCTATTAGGTAAAACGGAAAGAAATGACATTTTTTCTGGCGCGTCACTTTAAAATCTGTTTGTCAACGGTTGCCGTTGAGCTAACACATCGTGGTTGGTATCATTTTAAAGCTCTGTGTGTACTCTTTCCATTTCAACATGTTTTATATTTTTTTTGCCGTTGTGGAAAAATGGAGAAGCCTGAGATTGAAGAAACACATTTGCACTGTTTTATGCTGTTTTTATTCGATAAAGGATTAAAACTAAAATAAGCTACGCAGACCATTTGTGACATTTACGGTGACGTCTTGAAACTTTGAAAGTGCTTTAGATGGTTTCAAAAGTTCAAAAGTGGTGATAGGAAGTTAAAGGACAAACCAAAAACAGGAAGACCCCTCAAAATCTACGATGACGTCCTAAAATCATTGGTGAAAGCTGATCCTCGTAAAACAGTGAAGGAATTGTCACACGACATTGGCTGTCCAATAACAACTGTGCAAGATCATCTGAAAAGGTTGGGAAAAAAACACAGGCAAGGAATTTGGGTACCACATGATCTTTCTCAAACGGCCTTGGAGCAAGCGTGACCATCTGTGCTTCTCTATTGTCCAGGCACGAAACGGATCCATTTCTCAGAAGTATAATTACCGGGGACGAAAAATGGGTCCTTTACACTAATATCAGGAGAAAAAAACAATGGCTATCACCAAATCAAGTACCTGTGTCTACTCCTCGGCCAACATTGACCTTAAAAAAGTTTTGTTGTGTGTTTGGTGGAATGTTTCGGGGATAATACATTTTGAATTGTTGAAATCTGGTCAAACAGTTACGGCAGAGCTATACTGTGCTCAACTAGAACGATTAAAAGCAGAGTTATTAAAAAAACGATCTGTTTTGGTCAATAACAATAGGCGGATTTTACAACATGACAATGCGAGACCTCATGCGGCAAAAATCACTCAGCAAAAAATAAGAGAACTTGATTTCGAACTTCTGCCACATCCTCCATATTCACCGGACATAGCACCTTCGGATTATTATCTCTTCAAGTCGATAGAGCATTCACTTTGTGACAAAAAAATTACGAACGCTAACCAGGTGAAAAATCACCTGGATTCGTATTTTGCCAGTAAGTCACCAGAGTTTTACGAAAAGGGTATCAAAAAGTTGCCTCTTTTATGGAGGACGATTATAGACAACGAGGGGAATTATATAACAGAATAATATTGTATTATTTTTTTTTGAAATAAATTTCTTGTCACAATAACAAAAAATGTCATTTCTTTCCGTTTTACCTAATATGATCGAATAATGTAAATATTGTGTACAAAATTAAATATTTATAATAAATCTTCTATGTATAATACTTATTTTGTTTTTTTATTTGAAAGTGTTTGGACAGCTAATATTATTTTCAAAATTCAAAGTATCTATTAGATTGATGCAAAAGTTGAGACGTTTTTGTTTGACACCAACGAAAAAAAAAATATTTCAAATGGTGGATAATATCTGCTTTAAAATGGTTCCATTGTATAAAGGATGCTCCCCCTCTATTTTCTATTCAGTATTGGCCAGTATTGGCCTGGCCAGGGTACAGTGAAGAGCTCCTGTATTTTTTCAAAATGGCAGTTGATAAAGTACATTCACGTCATTGTTTACTTTATGAATTTCGTAAAGACAGTATGGCGACGGTGGCAACCAAAAACATTTGCGATGTGTACGAAGCAGATGTCATCAAAGTTCGACAGGTACAAAGATGATTTACAAAATTCCGGGAATTTTTCACTAATTGATACACGACGTACCGGGCGGCCAATGAAGTCTGATGTCGACAATTTAAAAGTCGTAATTAACACCAATCCACGTCTAACCACCAGGGAGATCGCGGCGATGATGGAAGTCAACCAATCAACTGTTTTGAGACATTTGAAACGGATGGGGATTTTTTTCGCGGTACGACATTTGGATACCTCATCAATTGTCGGCTGCAAATTTATTGGATCGTGTTTCAACGTGCGTTGCTTTGAGTGCTAGACAAAAGCATGAACCTTTTTTGCATCGTTTGGTAACCGGAGATGAGAAATGGGTCGTGTCATAGCAGTCTTAAGTTCCAAGCAGTGCTGTAGAAAATCAGCAAATTCTGAGCGGGCCGTTGAATCCCTGCCTTTACTAACAAATTGTGTGGCGGTTATACATAGATCAACTCTAAATTCCAATTTATGAGCTTATTTTTCGTTAAATGTGACATGTATGTTTGAAAGATTTCTCGTATGGATATTCTGTGATTCGTTGGTGTTATTAATTTACAATTTACGATACATCGGAAGGGATGTAAATTAAGTAATGATTGTAAGAAATATAGCGACTGGCAAGAAATTCGATGTTTGGTAAAAACCAATAAAATTTAACTTCCCACTATTAAGTATCACAGTTATATAGAATATAAATTATAAATTACATAAACGACGGTAACAAGCGGAATTCATATAATATTATATAAGATTTTGACGCCTATTGTGATATTATGAAATACATAATGGCAATATACCAAGTAAATGATGATTTAATCAATAACAATATAAAAAAAATAATGAAGTGAATTGTGCTACCCTAGTTTGATTTACTGATTTTTGATTACTGATATGACTTGAGAAATCTTATGGAAAGATTGAGCGACGAACCAGTGTGCACAAATAAATTTCGAGATTAATATTAATTGATTAAAATCCCAATAATGACGTTGGTTTTTTTAATGAACTATCCAACCTCATATTCTGTATTGAAATATTGTAAAAAAAGTAATTTAAATAAAATGATTTGGCATCTTTGTTTGCTTTTGTTCTCAGAGATTTTTATTAAAAAACCTTAGAAAATGTGATTTTTTCTTAGTTAAAAAAAGATTTAATTGAAACGATATATAATTACAATATATATATGTATTTGCTTCAAAAAGCAGTAATAAATGGTTTCATAATGATGTGATATTACTTTGAAAATTATGACGCAGGCCCGCTCATCTGAAAAAAGTACCTATTTTCAACTCTAAAGCATGGCTTTCACTATAGGGGGCTTTGGTCGTGTACAACAATGTGACGAGAAAAAAACATTGGACTTTACCTGGACAAGCCCCATTGACAACTCCCAAGGCCGAAATGCATAAAAAAAAAGTAATACTCTGTGTTTGGTGGGATTGTAAGGGTATTGTCTATTTTGAACTGTTAGAACGCATTCAGACAATTACAGCATAACGATATTGTGAACAATTATCAAAATTAAACATCGCCCTTCAAAAGGATAGACCAGGATTAATCAACAGAAAAGGGGTAGTGTTTCATCACGACAACGCGCGACCACATGTGGCGATGATGACCCAACACAAGTTTAATGAGTTGAATTGGGATGTTATCAAACACCCACCTCATTCTCCAGACCTTGCTCCTTCTGACTATCACTTATTCAGATCGCTGCAAAAAATTTTAAACGATAAAAAATTTGATACAATAGAGCAGGTAAAAACATCCCTCAATACATTTTTCACATCAAAGTCTACGGAATTTTACACCAATGGTATTAATAAGTTAATAGAAAGGTGGTAGAAGGTTATAAGAACCGATGGAAATTATATAATTGATTAAATAAATAGTATTTAAAAAAAAAAATGTTTAATTTTATTTAAATAAAACATTTGCAAACTTTTGCATCAACCCAATAATTCCGTTTTTTCAGCAAAATTAGTCTGAATTTCTAAGCGTATACTCATAAAATCTTTGGGAGTCAAAAAATAATATAGTTTTGAATATTTGTTGAGAATGAATCTTCTCTAACAGATTATGTTACATTAATATTTATTTAGAAGTACAGAGTAGTCCATGTCCTGCCGATAAGAAGTAGGCTGCTAAAAATGCTATTTTCCGTTTCCCGCTGATAGCAACAAGTCACTCAAAAACATTAAATTCTGTAGCTCGATTATAAAGTGTTAAGCAATGACCTCTTACTTTTTTAATAAATATTTTTTTCACAACCAAAAGGCACTATTTTTTTTTTCCAAATATAGTCAACACTAACGATAAGTAAATGATTAATATTTTCATTCCTTTTTTGATATTTAATGATTCTTCATTTCACAGTTACAATTTCAACATTGTTCAATTGAATTAAAAAACTGAAAAAGCAAACATTAATAATGTATGTATTTTATTTTGTGAAAGTTGAAAAAATTTTCAAAAATAAATAAGGTTTTTTAATTGAGATTCATCATAAGAAAATAGGTCACTGTTTAAACACGCCATCTGCTTCATATACAGGAATATTATTATATATTATTGGAATATTATAATAAGGAAAGCCTTTATCAACTGGGATGATTTTCAATTTTGAAGATTAATCACTTAACAATTTTTCTTATCAAAATAGATGTTGCTTTAGACCAGTGGTCCGTGAGAGAATTTTGGTGGTCCGGGGAATTTTTTTTATATACCAATACAGTAGAACCTCGATTATCCGGACTAATTGGGGATGAAGGTAGTCCAGTTAAGGAAAAAAATCATAAATGATAGGTGAGTACATCTATATTTAGTATGAATAGTTCTTATTTGTCTAGATTTACATATGGCATATTATTTAATTTTTTATTTTTTACCATGTCCGCTCCCAATATGGAGCATATGGACTCCTAATGGAGTTTATCTCAACATAAATGTTTCTACGAGAACTGCTTGTTACTCAGTTGCTTAACCTCTCTTTTTCCAAAGAGAGTAGGAATAGAAGGAAAGGGCTAGGACAGGACTAGTGGTTAGCTAATCGCTCTCGATACGCCCCGTTCATAGGATAGGATGGGTGGGAGGAGGGAATTCAAGACGTCACATACATCCATGCCTTTGAACAGAAATTCATAAATCGATTAAAAAGTCAATTTATAAAATTGCCCGTACTGAGATTCGAACCCGTGCCTTCCGTAGCGGCAGCCGACGATGTTAACCACTCGACCACAGATTATTTTTTATTAAAACATATAAGTTGTCCTGAGTTACACTCTTCTTTGCTTTCAAACCACTTCATGGAGGAAATCTAATGACTAAAAAGCTTCAGAATGTGTATGACCGTGTATCTCTTCCCTTGCAAATCTCTTCTTCGTCGTTTCGATCTTATTCCTCTGAGGCATATATTTCTTTGATTATTTCCACATCATTCAAAATTTTGTTCCATATTTTTCTCAGAGTTGACTCATCTAAAGAGTTCCAACTCTTTACTGCCATATAGCAACATTAATTTAAATTTATTTTCTTGTGGAAGTTGATAGCTGTTATTTAATTATTTTCGTCTGAGCAATAATCGTCATGGCTTATGAGCCTTTGAATGTTTCTATTACACCCTGATTCATCGGTTGTATTACCGATGTGGCATTTGGTGGAATAATTTTACCATCAACATTTCTTTGATCCGGTTTAAAGATTCTATAAATGCGGGTGGGATGGTGCATTGTCTAGTAATAATATTTTTTTATTCGGAGCTTTGATATTTTTTCACTTCTGAAATGAACTGTTTAAAAAATTCACATCGTTTAAAAAAATCACTATTCATCTAGGCTTTTTCCGATTATCATATTCAAAACTTGTGATATTTTAAATAATTTGAGATTCTTTGATTTCCCAGTGACAAACAGTGAGAGTCTGTGTCTGCCAACACATAAAACAAAATTGTATGCATTTCATCACTACGTGAACACGGTAGGTTCTACTGTACATAATTGCATTTTGCACTTTTTTTGGTAATAATACTTCACGTTGCTGTGGGTCGGAGCCATCAGAGCCTCAGCCATCAGAGTTTCTGCAGCCACCGAACACCTCCATCAGGAACTTATTGAAATTCTTATTTTTATGGTGGAAAAAATCAAAGTGGTGGTTCGTGGGATTCAATATTTTAAATTTAGTGGTCCGTGAGGCTCAAAAGGTTGGCAACCGCTGTTGTAGACTATTTCAATCACCCTTTAAACGGAATAAAATTTAGAGGCCATCTTTCTCAAATTACTAAAACTAAGTTAAAAATATTATATGGATTTTATAGAATATGTTATTTTGAGACCCTTAAGATTGGAGGCCCCAAGCGTGCGCCTTGTGCACTATTCGGAAAATTCGCCACCGAGTGTACTTAAATGTACTAAAAAAAAATGTCATTATCGTTTGGTGAGTTTTCTTCATCTTGGTGCTTAATTCCGGGGTGAACCTTGGCCACCCCAATTAGCCTCCTCCACTCTACTTAATCTTCCACCCAGTGGCGTAGCAAGGGGGGTGCGGCAGGGGTGGACCGCCCCGAGCGGCACATTTTTGAGGTGGCATTTTCAAAAATAAATACAATATATTACGAGAAATTATATTTAAACATAAAAAAATAAGCCACCTGTAGTAAAAACTCCTAGTTTATAGATAAAAATAGTAGAAGTGATTTAAAAACAAAATTAGAGAAAATATTAGGGGCGGCAAATTCAAGGACCGTCCCGCGAGGCAGGACCCCTTCCTATACTACTGCCTCCACCCTCATACGCCAGTCGCTGAGCTTCAACATTCACAAGTCCTGTGACACCCGTCCATCGATTCACTTCGTCTTCTCTCAGGAATCGCAACCGCTCGGTTAGTACGACAAGAAAAGACATTGCTAATGAACATCAAATAACATTTCCAAAAAAATACCGTTAATTAAATAAATCACGACATCGGATCTGCTGCCCTGGGCCTAACACCAATTGCCTCATCTCTTCAAGAATCAATAAAATAAAATAAAATATTAAAAATGTAAATATGATATAGAAATATTGGTGGTGGCAGGACCCCTTCCTACACTACAGAAGGACATCACAAACACCCATGCCTTCGAACAGAAATCGATCGAAAAAATGCTGTTCGTACTGGGACTTGAACCCGTGAGGCCTGGCACGGAAACCCACAAAGCTAACCGCTGTGCCATAGGACCCGGCATAAAAATCCCAGCATATAATCAAATAGTAATGATTTTTAAAAAAATACACGTTATGAATAATATTTTGTGTAATTTACTTGCCGCCTGTGTGGTCGAGTGGTCAACGTCGTTGGCTTCGGTTACGGAGGTCCCGGGTTCAAATCCCGGTACGGACAGTTTTATAAATTGATTTTTCAATCGATTTATGAATATCTGTTCAATGGCATGGATGTATGTAATGTCGTGAATTCTCCCCTCCCACCCATCCTATCTATCCTATGAACGGGGCGTATCGAGAGCGATTAGCTAACCACTAGTCCTGTCCTAGCTCTATCCTCCTATTCCTACTCTCTTTGGAAAAAGAGAGGTTGAGCAACTGAGTAACAAGCAGTTCTCGTAGAAACACATCTGTTGAGATAAACTCCATTAGGAGTCCATATGCTCCACATTGGGAGCGGACATGGTTAAAAAAATAAAAAAATACTTATTGGGTCTTTATTATTGCCCTTTTTACACGATTTTCCACATCGCAATCTTGTTTTTTTAAAATAACACTTTTTTGTTTAAATTCAGCGAACCAATCTTCAATTTTTATTTGAATTCTATTTCTTTTTTACACGGTTTTTGGTAAAACGTATTTGCCGTGTAAGAAATGCGTTGAGTGTACATCCTAGTAAAATCAGACAACGAGAATTGTTTGCTGGAGGGATGATCAAGTTGTATAGTTTGTGCATTGTGCTTAATCAACCTTCCTGCACAATTGCATAACTAAAAATAAAATAAACACCACTATCGCAAGTTAAATGAAAAGTGACATTATTTCATTGATAATACTGTTTTTTTTTTTATGCACCAAAGCAATTTTACCAAACGAAGATTCCGATCTTCCTACGTTTTCACGAAAACCAGCTACTGCGGACGATTCCGAAGATTCTTGTAAGACTCTCGAGTCAGTAGATCGTGGACTCGCGGTTGAGTTACACGTACGACCGGTACCGTGAAAGTAAAGCAGTGCTTTTTAATATCTGTGATCAATTCAGCGATATTATTCTCGATATCGAAAATTATTCAAGCCCACGGATTTATTTCATCGGCGTAAACAGTTCAAAACTCGTGGGTCGACAGTATTTACCTTTTGTCCGAATATTAAAATCTTTATTACATTATTTACTGCGGTGTGTTTTGAAATATACATTTGAATGAATAAAACAGTGACAATTCAATATTGTTATACTATTTCGAAGATATGAATCGTAAAAGTAAGGTGCTCATATTAAACATACAATTGTAATATTTTTAAATAATTATAACTGTGCCTGACAGAGCGCGACAGTTCTGCTGCAAAAATAATTTATTATTAAGCTATGGCTTAAAAATATTCATAGCGAAAACTTAAAACAATCAAATGAAAACACTCAAGTTTTTTGTAAGTGAAAGTTTGTTTTATCGCATTCAGTCATGAAATCTAAAGTGACTTCACAGTTCGGGCGTCTGTTTTCAGACCCGAACAACAATAAGGGAGTCGAGAGTGTCGCGACGGCCGGCGAAGACCTCAAATATGAACTAAGGCCTCGTGCCAGGCGCGAGTCTCGAAACGTTCGCGCTGCTCCTCCGCCCCCCAGGGCACCACCGTTGAGCAAATACAGACGACGGACGGCAAACGCGAGAGAGAGAACTAGAATGAGAGAAATAAACGGAGCCTTTGAAGCCCTGAGAAGATGTGTACCGGGAGGTTCTGTTTCTCCAACAGGACCCGAACGGCTCACAAAAATTTCAACGTTACGTCTGGCAACTCAGTACATAGCAGCACTAGCCGCCGCTTTGACGGGACCTACACAATCCCTCGAAGACATAGACGGATCTTTTTGTTCGGATTCCTCGCGGGAGATGTCTTCTTCTTTATGTTCAGATCTTAGTTCATCCTTATGCTCAGATCTGTCACTGTCACCAGGATTCCCTGAATCATCGTTATCCCCAGGATTTCCAGACCATGACTTATCACCTTTTGATCCTTTCTTGGTTGATTTCAGTTGATCCTTTTGATGTTTTGTGGGAAGTTAATTCTTTCAAATCGACAGACATTGTATTTTATGTGGTGCAAAAATAAACTACGATATTAAAGATAAGTTGTGATTTGTTTGTTAAAAACAACAATTATAATGATTAAATGGTTTACTTTACTATTTAAAAACAATTAATTAAGCATATACTTTGTTTGAATCCAAGTGATACATATCATGACATTAAAAATGTTATTTAGATTTTTAAGATTAAATCATTCATTACCTGTAAATAGAGCGAGCATTCGTAAAAATATGTGTAGTTTTAATTTTCACATTGGTATTATAAGATGATAGATAATGTACAATGTTAATAAAAACACAATAATCCTTTGTACTTCATTCCACTTTATTTAATATGTCAGGACCGGTTTCGCTCATTACGAGCATCGTCAACTGATGTCGTCAACGTCAATGTACAATGTCATTAATTTAAAAAAAATATTTTTAACTCAATAATTAAAGTCAGTCAAGATTTAAATGCAATAAACTATTTTTTCAAATATCTTTAAATCCTTACATAAAATTGTTTAATACAAAATTTGATAAAATACGATAGTGTACCTTTAAACATTTTAAATATTACGGAAAATCTTGCCATTTAAATAATAATTGTAACACGTGCCACATATATTTCATAATATAAAATATAGGAACCATTGATACATAAACTGCTCGATATATTTTTTTAAATTATTGAGCTTTTCGGTCTGATATTTTTGAAACTATGAGATTTTTTGATGCCGTAAAAAATTCATTTGAATTTGCCACAAAATATTATTCTTTAAATTTTTTTTGGCAAAAATATTGTTTTCAGAATGGCAAAATCACCATAAGAATAAACGACAATAATTATTAATATTTGCGATGGTTTAAACTGTGCAGTTTTAAAATGTAGATATTTATTTATTTGACCGTGTTTTAATATAAACCGAAATGTTATTATAATTGTATTATACAAATAGAGAGAGTGAGCATTCGGAGAGGTTGTTACTTTAATAGTTTAATTTCATCCCGCAATCACGAAATTTTTAAAATCAAAATACCTAAAAGTCAGGTATATTATGCGCAAACAAAAAGACTTTTGCTGATTTCAATTCGCTATTCATTTATAAAATTATTTCGTTCAAATTAAGATGTTAAAATCATGTTACTTAAATGCGACGGCCGTAACTGATATCGTAAAAGAAAATAAATAAAACATTTACTATGAACGTTTGTTATTTTGAAAATATAAATTTTACTCCAAGTTTTTATGCATAATTAAAGCAATCAATCAGAATTCGTGATAAAATTGATAAAAATAAAGTAGTTATGTATATGTGTTAGTTTCATTTTTGTCAGAATTTGGTATGACGTATTGTTTATCACATTCAAAATTTTAAACAATGAATCCTAAATGTTAACCTCTATTAAATTAATAATTATCTTTGATCAATGTTAATTCATTAAAAAAAATGTATATTCAAATTGTTTTTTTATTTTTGTGTTTAATCCGTTCACAACATTTAAAAATATACTTCTTGAAAGAAGATCAGATAAATAATTTTCAAAATTGTCGTTATTTAATAATTATAATAAATTATTACAAAAATACGCTTCAATGAAGATTAAGGAAAACTTGTTTTTAAACAATTGACGTTTAATACATTTTTGGAAAATGTACTAAATTAAAGTCCAGTCAAATTTAATATTGATTCAATTGATAAATTAAGTTATTATCTATCAAAATCTTCTGTTTATTTTAAATAGTGCATATTCCATATTTTATTCATGATTATATTATAATACATAGTTTTCGCTAAGCTAGTAAGCAACAGAAATAATTCAATTTTTAAAGTATTAAATTCCTAATTAGAATTATTATTATTTGTTTTACAATAAAATTTCATTTAAAACATTTTAATTAATAAACAATGATGTAATGAGCATTTTTTAAAGTTTCTTTATACTCAATAACATTTATTCGGTGGCCTAGTTCCATAGAACGATATGTCAACAAATGTATGTTTTGAGATATATTATTACCCACTAAGTATATTCGAACACTTCTCTTATACAAATACAGGACTTCTACAATTAAAGGAATAAAAACAATCTCTCAGTTATATAATAATACAGCTTGAAATATTGTCTTTATTGTGTTTAAATAAATGACTAAATGATTCACTAAAAAGATGAGATGAATAAATTATCACTTATTTACAACTCAGATTATATGTATATTGTGTCAAAACAAGTAAGCCATATCTCAAAACTACAATTTTCTAGCTGTAGCGCTACGGAACTGATCCATGGAATTAATCTTGTTCTTTATAACTTATTTATTCATACTATAGTGTGGTTTATCAATTATTCATATCATTTTATATACATATGTATCTACCCTTGTTTGTTTTACATTTCCATGAGTGAAAACTGCTATATAGCAAAGCGAAATCTGTAAAGATTGTAAGAAATAAAATGTGGAATTTATACTATACAGTATTTTGTATCGATAGTCACCAATATGAAATTTGTTTTATTATGAAATTAATTTATTTAAAAATGTATGTAAATCTTTGGTGTGTACAATAGGTAAATAGCTTTACTTTAACTAAATTGTGTGTATATCCGAAGCGGACTGAAATTATTTAATGCCATCAAAATAAAGGTATTTAAAGAAAAACATTGTGAATTATTTTGAGCCCTGTGTGTATCCAACTTAATGATATCTACCTGAAAAAGAAAACAAAAGTGAATGCCTTATTTTAAAACAAAACCTCTCTGTTGACTTTAATGATCTTGCCATGAAACTTCAAAACTAATTCCCACTGATGTGGGATAACCAAATAATAGCATACAAAAATCTTCTTTACCACTATCCTCTATCCCAGGGTTTCCCAAACTATGTTCCCCGGAACACTGGTGTTTCGTGAGACCTAAAGAGGAGTTCCGCGAAAATTTGGAATGGTAATCTACGCTGCAACATATTTAAACATCTACTTCATATTCAAAATCGACTGATGATAAACCTTTATTGATGTTTAAAGCGTCAAATATCTAAGTATAGACAGAGATTTTGAAACACAAAGAGCTTTATTTACTCATTTTTATGTAACATGTTTTAAAAATAATAAGTGAATTAATAACAAATATTTTTTTCAATATTCTTACTGAATTTTAGCCGACCTAAAAAATAATCTGTGTTATGGTAACATTCCCAGATTTGCGAAGTGTTCCATTGCACAATAAGTTTGGGGAACCCTGCTCTATCCAGTGTTGGATTAAGCACGAGAGAGGCCTAAGGCGCAATAAAAGTTAAGTCTTTTTTTCCGGATATCTTAAAAATTCTATATAAACTAAAATATATAAAATAAAATCTAAACAAAAAGTATATGGGCCTGAAGAGGTGAAGTAAGCCAACTAGTAAAATGGTGAAACTTTTTCATGGACTTTTAAATACATCACGTCTTTACTTGGTGCTTTAGTGGATTTCACATTTTTATTTTACGGAGATAACGCTATTGCAATGTATATTAACTTAGGTCACTTCACTTTTATGATACTTTAAGACGTGTGAAATATTACAACGCTTCTAAAATACAACTTGGCTCACTTCACCTATAATGGGCCCATATAAAATATTTTTGAGGCCCCAAGCGCGCGCCTCATTTGCTTATAGGGTAATCCGCCACTGCCTCGATCATAAATAGAAAAAGAATCTAGATGAAAATATTACCAATGCGTTTGGCGGTACATTTGTGGAAATTTATTTTTAATATAAAATTAAAATTGATAACTTAGCTATTCGACAGATTATGTACAAATTGATAAATTAACAAAAATGACACATTGGTAAATAATATTTTAAACACGACGACGGCTCACAATTGTAAAGATTTATTTTCTTTGTGAATTTACCCAGTGGTGGGCTGTCAATACGTCAACAAGTGTCTCGCTTAATCTCAAATCAATTTTCGGTGTTCTAGGGAAAGAGGGAATTTTTTATCACTCTTAGTATGTTCATGACATTGAAATTTTTGATCAAAAAGCGAGTATTTAAATTTGTCTGAGGATGTCTATTTCACAATAATACATAAATATAAGAATTTTAAAAACCCATGTCCGCATCCAATGTGCAGCGTATGGCTTCCTAATGAAAGTTTTTCCACTAGAACTGTTTGTTACTCAGTTGCTTAATCTTTCTTTTCAGAGGAGAGTATTAAAGATAGGATAGCACTAGTGATTAACTAATCGCTCTCGTTACGCACCGTTTATATTAAGGGGGGAGGAGTTTTTTAGACATCACAAACACCAATGCCTTCGAACAGAAATCGAGTGAAAAAATGCTGTTCGTATTGGAGCTCTAGCTTGTGAGATCTGTCACGGAAGACAATAACATCGACCGCTGCGTCACGGATACGTTTCTAATACCAACTAGTATTAGATAAGATTCTAAGAAATGTAGAAATATTTGTCATATAGTTATATTATGTCACTATAAACATAAACTGAAACGACATAACACGTAATTTTTATATAGAGGTCGAAATCAAAATGTTGCCATTTATGGACACGGTAGTACTGTTATGAATACATAGACATGCGAGAACAATAAATTCTTAATATTGTGATTCATTGAAACGTCATAAATTTAAATTTAGAACAAATTTTTATCGCACTATCATCATTATTCATTATTTAAAAATACACAACTAAATAATCATTGATATAAAACAAACGATGAAGAATATTAATTCCACGATCCCGGCTATTATCAATTATTGAAACTTTCATTTTAGGGATTCCAATAATAATGAAATGGATTCAAAATTCAGAATTTGTTTTGAAAATTTAGTTAATCAACTCAATTTTGAGTCACATATTACACATAATTACGTTTTGTATGTTGTGACGAAAACACTTTTATTTTTTTAACCATGCCCGTTTCCAATGTACAATAGATCATATGTACACTCCTAATGGAGGATGTCAATAGTAGTTGTTCTGCTAGATTGCTGTTCAGTCACTTTAGGGATAATATACAATTTGGTTATTACCCCTACCACCCGCTATGTGCTTCACGGCCGACTTCCGCAACACAATAACGATCAAGAAAATAAACGAATGATTGAGGTAGTTATTGAATTGACAACAATAAATCAAATGAAAAATCAAGAAAAAAATTAGAGCCCTCGACTCCGCAGCTAAGTAGACCGAACGCCGGTTCACGATCAAACGATTCAATAGTGTAATGAATACCAAACCGAACAATTTCTTAATGGAATTGAAATTTTTATTTGCTAGTACTATTTCGTGAATTTTGGAATTGCTTCGCCAATATCTGAACGTTGAATAAAGAACAACATAAAATTGATTATTACAATGAATATAGGATGATAATTATCGATTATTGTTCATTTAATTTAAATTCTTAATTCAAATTCTTAGCTAGTTACTTAGAAATTCTAAATTTGAAGCTTTGGGTCTAGATTCTAAAATTATATTATGACTCAGAGTTTCTATTTCTAGATTCGAGTATATTAATGAAAGGCGAAGGTAGACAACATGCAGGTGTCTTGCGTAGACTTGAATGGTGATTGAATTATATGTTAATTTTATGAATGAATATATCGCTGTAGTATCCCAAGCAAAAGCGCTTAATCTGTAAAATTGTGTTTTCCGTACATACTATAACATATTATTTTTATGACTACTACTGTTTCCATTTTAGAACATAAACAGTTTCAAGAATATGTACTATACAAATCCTGGTATTTTATTGATGATCGACGGTTGATCAATAAATGGCTTTATATTAAGGTGCTTTCACTTGCGTTTGAGGTAAATGTATGCCTTAAAACGAAAGAAAAAATGTGCAAACGAAGCGTGTTGAGAGTTGTCTCTCATTTTAAAGCACATATTTGTAGTGCCTGTTCTTTAAAGAGAAGAGAATTCTTTAGAAAGGGTTCTTAAGAACATACGTCTTTTACACACCTTTTTTGTTTTAAGGCATACGCAAATCGCAACTACTTAATCGCTTGTGGTATCCCCTGCGTGTACTATGCTGTTGCGTGAGGTTCAGGTTCAGACTCAATTATCTCGGAAAATTGTTTATTTAAATCTTGAGATTCAAATGAGCTTTGTGTTTTAAAAAACACATTTGGTAGTGCATTAAAAAAACATTATGTGTACTGGTGCATCGGACTTAGTCAATATTTGATTCTTGACATGATCCAATAGAATAAGTTTGATGATCGATTTGTATCAGCTGTAATATTATTTATCCTTCAGTCACTAAAATTGCTCTGGTAAAATAATTGTTGATATATGAATAAACCATAGTAAAAGACAGGCTTGGGGAACCTGCGGCCTTTTGGCTACTCTGGTGCGGCCTTCTGGCCAATTCTGTAATTCTGTAAATTTATGTAAATTCGTAAATTCTTGACATATTCTGACTGAAAAGTCCTGTTTCCGGCCAAAGATTCCCTAGTCAATGTTTACTGCGACCTTGTGTCGAATCAGAAAAATGAATGCGGCCTTTAGAGAAGAAAAAGCTCCCCACCCTTGGTAAAAGAACATGTTATAGTTCTGAAAGTAATTATGATATTTGATAATATGTACATATTTATGCTATCTCAGTCCAGTAGCCGAGTGATCAATGCTTTTGAGTGTAGATCCAATCCGGTTGCAGTCTCCACAAGCTCGACTACCAGTACGAAAATTTCATACATTAATTTTTACTCGGGAGTGGATGTTTGTGATGCTTCCATTTCTCTCCCACTCATCTGATTAGGAATTATAATTCTAGGAAATCACAGCGGAGGAAGAGCGACTAGCTAAACATTTTTTGATTTCTATCCCTACTCTTTTAGCTTTACCGTTTTAAAAAAAACAGAAGTTGAGATACTGAACAACAAACAAGTATCGTAAAACATTTTTTGTTAATATGGATTCTCCATTAAGAGTCCATACATGTTCCATAAAGTAAACGAACACGAGAATATTGAGAAAACAAAAAATAAACATCTTCCTTCTCGAGATGTGAGTATTCAAAGAAAATTCGAATCTCGAAATTCAAAATTCAAAAAATTCGAGAATTCACAACACGTTGCGAGTTGCAACAATTTACGTTCTTCTAAATTTGTGGCGTCAACTGTTATTGCCTATATTAATGTTATCCGTTTTACATTCGATTTACTCGTTAAACAAGCGCTTGCTTGTACTCCGGCACGAAAGAAAATAACACTTAATTGGATAATAGACGGTATTGTTCGACAATTATGTTAAAATAATTGTCACTGCACTCCTTTTATGGCATTCAAATGGATTAATCTGTGATATCATAAATATTCTTTTTATTTCAAAATGATTCTTATTCTAGCAATGACAACTTTTTATTCGAATCGTAATCCAAGATCGAATCGGTATAACAAATCAGAGACTAGAATATCGGTATTACCAAATATTTTTTACCGTTAATTTGGACCAAACTTCCGGTTTTAATAAATGAAATTATCTATTGATATAATTTAAGATTTGGACTGAAGCTGCTTGGTGGAATTTCAATATTAAATTTGAATCGTTAAAATTATGTACACTCCCACAGACTTTGTCACTAACGACCCGGGTTTCGCCTTTCGGCATCTTCAGGCGTTCAAGTGCACGGATGAACTTGAACTGACGCTTAGTAAATGAATGTTTCGTGTTTATATCATATATATGACAACATCTGTGGGAGTGTACATAATTTGAACTATTCAAAATTGAAATTATCTATGTTTGATGGTATTGAAAATGTAGAGAAATTGATTGGTTTTTGAAATAACATAATATTTTCAAACAGTGCAATATTTATTAGCCGCCGGACGGCCATTCCTTGTTGGTATGAGTCAATATTTTCCTTGAATTCACGTTTATTGAGATATTTTTTATCATGACCGCTACTAATGTGAAGTTTACGAAGTTTGTCTCAACAGAAAAGCTTCTATGAGAACTACTCGTTACTCAGTTGCTCAACCTCGCTATAAACCAAAAATAACTAATAATAAAATATATTTAAAGGTATATTTGATTTTTTTACATTACATATATTATTGGTCCCTCCTTTCTGACGTGTTAAGAACTAATAGATAATTATTGCAATTTAAGCCGTCCAAGTTTATATAATACCATATGTTTTTTTTATCACTATAAGCGTTACGTGAAACAGAAGTGAATCTCTTTTTTTAACATCTTTATTTGCATGCTAGATAATTTCAATATTCATTATTTTTTTGGTAGTATGTAAGGCCGGCCCGTGGATTCTTGCGCCTGTGTGCGAGGCGCCTTCGGCTGAAATTCGGCGCATCAAAAAACCAAAAGCGATCCGCCAATCTGCGCCCATCTGATTATTTTTAGAGTCGGCGCCTGTGTGCGCCGCACACTTCGCACACGCTTAGGGCCTGCCCTGGCAGTATGTAAAAATTGAATACAATTTGATAATTTATGAACACTTTTCTCCCCGGATTCGCCAACCAATGCGTTTACTACTGTTAGACTTATTTCGGAAGAAACACTTCTTTTCGCACGTTTTTTTCACCTAATCTCTTAATGACGATAAAACGAGTTACGTATTTTTCATAAATATTGCATATTGTTCATGATTTATAAAGTATTTCAATATGTTTACAACTCGAAAATCCCGGAAAATTGTTTTAAGGTAACAGGCACAGTATTGAAATCTCTTACATGAACCACTGTGGATTAATACAGAAAACTGGACTAAGTGATTAAAACCATTTTGTCATCTTCTAACGTTGAGGTGTCTTATTCCGATAAACCTATTTGTTCTACCTCAAAGCTGCAGAGTCTACATTATTTTTATTTTTGAAATACAATTTACAAAATAAAATCGATTTATTAAATGACATGTCATTCATACTACGATACTACGTTACAACGCTCATAAGCGTAGCTATAAAATATATTGGGTATATGTACATCTTCGACAGTAGCCACTTCGTGATCATACAAACTGATAAAATCAATAAATTAAAACCGTTTGTAATTAACAGCTTACGATATTAACAAGTAGCCGATAGTATATTTCTAAGATACACGCCCTTGGACTTATGAGCAAGTTAATTTTTGAAACAAAATAATTGCAATTCTGTCAATTAGTTATCTAAAGTCAAGTAGATATAGATTTGAGATTAAATACAGGAATGCTTCCCACTATTCGCAATAATTAATATTATTCGATATAATATTATTTAATACATATTCTATATTTTATTCGAAAACGTTGTAGGTCTAATGATAAATTCCTGCACTGAATCGAATGATTTCATTTTAATGAGCTTTTTCCAATTGAACTTCTTTTATATGTTATAATCACTTTTTAATCTTGTCAATTCTTGTCGACAAGGCATTACACATATAAACATAAAACATTATTTTGTTGCACTTACTCCACATTTTTTTAAATGATCAGGAAAATTTCCGCCCATTTCTAACATTATGAACCGATATATAAAAAAATATGGTATGACTAGATAGAAGCTATCTCAAATAACCCGATTCTTGTATTACATCTACAAGTGTATATATATTTTTTTTTTTAATAATTCACCTAACGTATAATAAGTTTTCATAATCACGGGTTCAAGTACCTCCTGTTACTTAGAAGAGCATTTTTAATCGATTTATTGATTCAAATGCATGGATGTTTGTGATGTCTAAAAGTTCCCACCCATAATTTTAATCTTAAATTAACGTGGCGTATGGAGAGTGCGATTACCACTGCCCTGTCCAACGTTCCCTCTAAGCTGCGCGCGTGCGCGGCCGCGCAGCAGTTGGGAAGCCCCCGCGCACTCATTCCGGGTTGGCGCGCACTACAAGACAGTTGTTCAATTAATATTTTATCGGTCCGCGCAGTCTCCGCGCAGCCTTTGAAATTTCCGCGCAGCTAATCATTCGGCTTAGAGGGAACGTTGGTCCTGTACAAACCTTTTTCCTTTCTATCTCTACTATCTTCGAAAATAAGAGAAGTTGAGCATTGATTAGCAGGTAGTTCGTGCAGAAGAACGTTTGCTCAAATACCTACATTAGGAGGCCATTTGCATCACATTGGGAGCGGACATGAATACAAAACTTTAAATTGATAACATATAAACACAGTTTACGCTCAGATGTGATAATGCTGTACATATTTTTAATGGGTTTTATGGACATGATACCCAGAGAGTTTTCGATGGGTTGGCAGATCCGGAAGTGCAGAGTTAGTGATCCAGTGCCCCTGTCAAAACAAACGAAACAGCATCCAATAAGCAACGCATGTATCGCTTTGAATACGAAGTGGTTTAGTTTTGTAAGCGAACATTGAAGCTTTCTTCATACACATAATCGAAGATAGCAAAGAAGAACATGGCAACCCGCGAATACAATTATTATTAATAAAATCACTTTGGTGTATATAAGTGTTTTTTTCCTGGATACAATTTGAAAAAAAATTAAGATGGTAAAATCTATATGAATAATTTTCTTGTGACGCTGTTGACCAGGGATTCTAAACATTATTGCAATAATATGCGAAATTGAAATTTTTGATATTGTGGCGGGCACCCGTCGGATTTATAAAAAAACAAGATTAAATATAATGTGTTACATTTATTATAAATGTTCTTTGTCTTGTTTTGCTTACACTACGCATTTTGGAGTAAAATGTTCATAAAAATAAATCAAACGTGGCGACAGCACATGGTATGATACCACACTAAACTTAGACTGTAGGTTGCCAGCAGGTAAAATATTTACCTAAACTAGGCACTAATTATCATTGAATTTACAGACAGTGGAATTTGAGGTTTTTTGTGAAGCAAACTCAATGTTTATTTATTTACGATTTAAATAAACAATACTATATAAAAAAAATAAGAATAAAATGACATATTGATTTTTTCTTAATTAATTGTAGGTTTATAATGCAAAACGTACTATTTCAAAAATGAGCAATATTGAGTTAGGTATGCAGATAGGTTAATTCAAACCTAAGGAATGGACTGACCCCATTAGCTTTAATATAAAATGTATATAAGGCTGTCGTCTTCAAATTGGAAATCTTATTGTTATGCAAATGTTATTTTGTTTGTGTTATTCTTTATAGTATTTGACTCTACTGAAAAGTTTGAGTTATGAAAATAGTTTTCCATTATAACCCCACAATTACTCTATAGAAATAACTATTCAGGCGAACGTGCGCTCACAGTCACAAAGTTAAAAACCCCTGCGGAACTGTAAACATTGATGAAATATTTTACGATATTACCGTATTTTGTAGTATTTTCTATTTCGGATTTTAAATTCATTACATACCGAACACAGACATAATATAAAAAAAAAGATTGACCACAAAAATATATAACATGCAAATTGTATTGTTGATTGATAGCATTCAATGCATATCTCACACTGCTACTTTACTATTTATTTTAAGAAAAAAAATATGCTACATGCAGTTACTTTTCCAGGTGCGATAAAACAACTATATTAATTCTTCACACATAAAATAAGAATAACGACTTACTTGAAATTTTTGATATTTTAATATAGGTTACAACTATTTGCGGACCGGCACCGTTTTTCTGACAGCCCAGCCTTGAGATTCTTCTGTCCCATATGGAAAATTTAATATTTGAATATTTCTCCAAATGAAAGGGTCGCCTTATTTTTGAAAAATCGAGTTGTGATGCTCTCGCAGTGTCTTTATGTAAATGCGATATCTAATCTCTAGATTCGCCACTGCAAGACGTGATTTCAGATAACAAGAGCGATTGTTCGGATGCAGCAAGAACGGGCTATGTCCATACAAATCACACGCGTAAATATCATTTACTTCAAACATTGGCTGCTTTTCGAATATATCTCGCTAAATGGGATCTATCTGATCTAGAAATCCGGGCGTGTTAGCATCTCAGACTCACACGGAGTCACCGCTGTAATTCGAAACAATGCATTGTACATTGTACAAGAGATCTAAGTGATACATCGACATAATATAATACATATTTTATTCAAATCCCTGACATTGCGAAATTCCGATGAAGATTTGAAAGTATTTGCGGTGCCATTCCCGCGTATATACAATTTTGTTGACGGTTTGAAATACTCAACACAATCATGCTTTTTCACACGGGAATAGTACCGCTTCACAAGACAGTGGCTGATTTGAATTTTATTTGTGTTTATCTCAAATGTTTTTTAAAATAAAAAATATCTAACTTATTGACAAATTGCTGTATCTTTGAGATCACTTATATTTGCACCATACAATGAAATGTTTAGCTATTTTTAATCTTCACCTTGACCTCCTCCGAAGCGCATTGGTTGGTGAAATCCACGGAGAGAAGCAAAATTCGAAACAAAATACATTTAATAACTATTTCTGAAAAAATATGGGATATATACGTCGATATCTTTCTTATTTACCGTGCGCTCAGGTGCGTGAGAATATCAATTTCGAGCCCTGATTTTGAATTAAGCATTTTTTTTAAATATTCATATAAACAATGTATAATGTTACCTTCCACAACATCATAACTTTTCCTCCGTAACTTTGAAAAGTAAAGAAAAATGAATATTGAACATTCCAGCAATTCTGAAAATGTGATAATTTTATTATTTGCTTTCCTATTGGCTGACTGTACCCGTAAGAAGATAAAATAAAATAAATGTATTAGTTGCACAGAAGCAAGTTACAGGAATAGATTTTTAAGTTATATGAAATCGAAGAAAATGAAGTATTTGTTTAAGCATAAAAGAACGATTCAATTTTTTAACGCGTTCTTTGTGAAGTAAATTTTCATTTATTATACCACTTTAAGATTGTGTAAGTTTCATGTATTTTAACAACCTATCCATCTTCGTGTTTTAAGTTCAAATTATTACTTCCATGATTAATAACAATGGGCAACGAATTATTGAGAATACTGAAAAAAACTGAATTTCTTACTCACAATATGTCATTTTTTATGTTTAATCCCGTATACATGTTTTAAATGAACATCATTATTATTAAATACGTATATTATGCAAGTAACAGCTCAATAAAAGTTTTTTTGTCAAATTTTAGCTGTAATTTAGTTTCAAAAGCTTTATTTCTTGGACAGAGAGGAAGTGGCAAATTATCCCATAAGAGCACGAAGCGCGCGCTTGGAGCCTCAAGAAAGCTTATATTATAATTGGCCCATACATATATTTAAATATAGCTATCCTCAGAGTTGTATTGCGCCTGGGTCCACTCAGTTGCTTAATCCGCCACTGCAGGGAAGGGTAGTAGCCGTCGAAGGACGAGGGTTTTAAGTAAGCTAATTAATCTTATTATGTTCCGCACTTAGGATCAGATAGAAAGATAGAAGTTGGTAAAAAAATGAACTTTAACATCTCAGATATAATAATAAACACATAACCACTATTTAATCGTAGCACAAAACAGTGGAAATCGTTTAAAACGAAGCCATGTGAACCGAAATATTTTTTTTGTTATGTTATCGTTCAGCATGATTTGTTTAAACAACGAAAACGTATTTCGGTCAGCATAATTTTTACAATACATGAAAGTGATGAGATTCTAACTCGTGGCCTTCAATAGCCAATAAATATATCATAACATATATGCTGACTTTTTCCATAGAATGGTATTAAAAAATATTGTTGACACATATTGAGTTGCGATGTGCGTTTAATATGATGATAACAATTTATTTATTTTTTGTTTGCCCTATACACGAATATTAGTAAGCCATAAAATAGCTATAAAATAAAAAGATAATTTTCAAAAATTTGTTCTCACGAATGTTTTGTCAATATTTGGAAATCTCACACCACTGAAAATTGTCCAAGTCAGTGTTTCTCAAGCAAAAGACATCCGGTTTTACAAATTCATCCGTTTTCTTATTTTTTCACAATTCATCGTTTTTTCTCCATCTTGTTTCAAACAAATTCTTTTTCATTAACGTGACGCAGGTAACCGATTATTTATCATGACTTTATAAATAGATTTTATATTATGTCTACATAAAACTAGAAAGCCATTGGATGGTATTTGATAAACATTTTTAAAAATCAAGTAAACCAAGTAAAAAATCAAGTTACCTTACCGTTCTATATTTAAGTTTGTGAAATTGAAGAGCACTTGTTTGCATATCAGTTAGATTTTTTTTTTGTAGTTTACTTAACTCCATTTAATTGTGCAAAGTGAATTTTACCGAATATTCTTTAGCTACATATTATAAGCCAAGTTATATAGTATTTAATGCAAACTTTTTATAGTTGTATGTAATTAATTTTATAACATATGTATATTTTTGCCAAAGAAAAAAATGAAAAAGAAGTATTTTTTGGCTGCTTCTAGTCTAACGTTATCGCGAATAATGTTGGAAATTTTAGAAAATTGGAATGATCACTTATTTTATTTAATGGACCTGTAATTGTCTGTTTCACATATGGATACATTTATTACTTTTTAATTGTTATATTACAATTACACACATTTATTAAAATTATGATAATTCATTATTGAAAAAACCTAAATTTGAGAGTTAACATAATTTTACTCATTACAGTATAATGATATGCTTTATAACGTTAAGATTTTACCCCACAGTTTTAGAGCTACAATGATTCTAGCCCATTCAAAGTAAACATTGGATTTTAGCCATTGTGTATTTACGCAGTTTCGACTTTGGTCTCGAGCGTTTAAATTTGTAGCTTTGATCAAAAAAACATTATTATTTTAGTTAAATATCTTACAATTTCCTCAACTATAATACTTACATTTTTTAAAACATGTTTTACAGGAACAAACATTCATAGAAATCAAACGTCGTTTAAGTATTGAAACATGACATAACTTAGATATTGTCAATTATCCGATAAAACAAATAATGATACATTTCGCCATGTTAATTTTTTAATGTTTAAAAATAAAATTATATTATTGAATGGCAATGTGCTAATTAAACAGCGATTGCCACAGTTGAGGTGAAGTAGTCCAGGGCTGTCATCTAAATCAATTGTCATCGATTAGAATAGAAAAATATATTTTATCATACATTGCAGTAAGTTGATCCATGATTTTTTATAATATAAAAGCGTAAATATTTTCATCCTTTGCTACCAATCCCAATCGTGAAAATCTATGGATCCAGGGAGCGATTTCAAAACAATTAAATACTTCTGAAGTACCGAAAAATATATTTATTTTAACCCTCTTCAATTTTTTAAATTATTTTTTTGGGTCCTTCCTATGAGGCACCAACTGCAAAAAATGTGCGGTTGTGCATTCAATTGCGTAGAGAAATAGACATATTCAGTGATGAGCTATGTTTTTTGCCTTTTAAATTATTTTTTCATTTAAATGTGAGTATTTTTTTCTGTTCTATTTTTCGCAATTCTATTGAATTGTTTATTTGTCAGATTCGTTTACTGTCTTCATTAAAGTTTTCCTTTTCTAACCATGTAAATAAAATTCTTTCTTCACTCCTGACAATGTATTTTATATTCAACCAGGCTTTATCATAATCCATTGGGTTAAAAGTATTGTGCAATACATTCATCAAGTTAGAAGCTGATTTGAATATATTTACTTGATCCAATAGATTGAATATTTTAAACTGCCAATTTCTGGTGAGAAGAAATCAAATTATAAAAAAAATATTAATATTTATAAAATTTTAAATTTTGTGATAGTTGTTAGTACGAGGTAAAAAGTGCTGTATCAGTAAAGAAGATTCATTATGATCATATTATTTGAAAACAAAATATAGCAAATTTGACACCTCCTCATTTTCAAGATTCTCAAGTCACACATTTCAAAAGGCATGAATCTTGCTGCAACGCACCTAAGAAAAATCTCTCGGAGAATATCCGTTTTTTAGATTTTTTTTTTCAGTTTAATGAACACTGGTAGATAATTGCAGAATAAATGATTAAAATGATGTTTAAAACTGTACAAGTTGGGGTATAAAGATCTCACATATTTAGAGATGGAACTGTATGAGCTTTAGTGGAAGTAAAGAGGTGGTATAAATTGTATTTAATAGTTTGTTTTATCTTTTTCATTACCCACCATAAATTAAACTATCAAATTAGCTTAATGCTAAGTTTTCTTGTTCAAACGTATGTTTCACGCCCAGTCAAAATGCATTAGTGCCGCATCAAAAACGATTTTGCTATGAATTTTGAATCTTGTGACAACTGGATCCACCCTAAAAGAAATAATCTTCTCACCACATTAAGTACTGAATTGAAATGAAGAGTCTCATCTAAGCTAGCAAAGAGCTATCTAATCCTGTAGTACTATTCTTGTAAAATTTATCTGTTGGAAGTTTTTGCATGAGCTTTCAACTGTTGCAGATCCATCTATTCATGCGAAGATAATATGCTAACAGATTCTATTGTGGCGAGTATAATATGGCTTTTACGCCGGAAACTAAATGCAGGTATACCCCGCCGTAATTATAGTGCTTTATTCAAGCGGCGCTGGCCTCTGGGGTTGAGGTCAAGCTACGAGCCAAATACGACGTGCCCAAATACCGACCTCCTCTGCAAATTTAACGAAGGATTGTTTATGTAATATTGTATCACCTAAAGCTATTTTCGTAAGCTAAGGTCCTAAGTAAATAGATTATTACAGTACTTTTTTAGAAAATAGGGTATCGGAACTCACTTCTGGTCAAGTTTTTTTTTAATACAAGTCCGATTCTTATGCGATGCATATTAGGTTTTAGTGGAGGCATTTCAACAGTGGATTTTTTACGAGAACTGCTTGTTGCTCAGTTGCTCAAAATATCTTTTTGTTTCATAAAGTGTAACTCCACGAAATTGCAGATCGCCTACAGCAACTGCATGACATTTTTAAAAGGGTCAAAATTATCCTCTTCAAAAACTTTGAACAAGTGCATTTTTTTTTTTGGTTTGTTGTATTATAAAGGTTCACATTGACATCACAGTTAAGATTTTGTTGGCTTAAATTTAGTTCTGGCAATTCTCGTAAAGCGTAATACATCAAGACAAGATGCAAAAATTAAATATTAACAGAACAAAAAAATGTTTTTTTGCGAATATTGATTTGAAACATTTAGATGTCGAGAAAAAAGGTGCCGGAACGCCGCTCCACCGCGTTACATAGGAAAAAAGCACTGGGTTATTAGTTTGTATAAACTAAGTGTCCGAATTTGAAATTGGGAATCTGCAATAATTCGCTGAAATAAATGTGAACGATTCAAATTTATTGAAATACCACCTAGTAACGTCAGTCGAAATCTTAAATTATAATTCCGAATATCAATTTTATTTAAGCAAGTATTTCTTTAAAATATATATTAATAAACATTATTTATATATTTTTTATATTACTAACCTGTATTAAATTATATTTTTGTTATTCCTTGAACTGAATGACAAGCAGATCTTGTTGAACCACTTGGATTAGTTTCATTTGATAAACATAGACTCCCCATTGAATGCGGGTATGGATATGGATATAAAGAATATAACAATATCAATATACCTACTAAACAAATTGTTGATCAAAAAGGCAATGATAATTTAGGTACCTGAACACAATAATATATGTAAGTAAAAATTTCCACACGGTGAAACTTAAACCGTTTTGATCAATATTACATATTATTTGATTATATCTCTTCGTTTATGATTCATTATCGTAAAATATAAGTTCTCTCAAAATAGCTTTATAATATTGAGCTGTTTTTCGTTTTTAAAACAAATGAATATATATATAAACTGTCATCGATTAAACAAAATCGAAATTGGAATATGCGTTTGAATAAAGTAACCATAGAGAAAATTCAAAACAATATGATTTGTTCTAGTATTAGCTTTATAGCGCTTGATTATTGTAAAAAATTATAAATTTGTTTGAATCATATAATAATACAAATAAATTAAATCACAAAACAAGAACAACGAATTTAATACCTGTTGAACAATGGTTACATACATCTATAAATAATGCATAATCAAAATATATCACCATATTTTAATCCAAACACATATCGCCACCTCAATACTACATCTTGGCAACATGATTTTCAATATTATTTAATAATGATGGCCTCACATATTCTTCTACCAAATTTCACTGCACAGTATTTAATTGTTACCATTACCAAATAAAAAATATTATTCGTTTTCCCAACGATGATCAAATCAGAGACCTAACATTACATTTTTGTAGCCATTGTTCTATGCACTCACAGACCATAAACAAAAAGGAAGCCATTTCCTTTTTCAAGCCTGCTGTGCGTTGTGCTGTAAAAAGCCACACTTTACCATAAACACCTTTCGAATGACCTTTACGCCCTTTGATAACTACTGCAGCCATTGACCATAAAGACAATTCATGGTAGACATGAAGATAAAGAACTTTTCAAAATATTTTTTTGTTCATGGTAACATTGTTTATGGTAACACTGTCACTGTAGTGTTATTTATGATTGAATAGGTTTTTGGGAAAATAATTTTGAAAGTTATTTATGGGAAGCTATTATGTCTTCAATTTTGTATGAAGGTACTTAATTAATATATTATATTGTAATTATTTAGTGCTAGTCTTTGGTGTAGGTATATCAAACTCGTTTTGAATCATAGGCCACATAAGACATAGTTTACATTCTGCCAACAGCCACATATTTTCAATAAAAAATACGTTATTTACTAGTTGAAAAAATGGTAATTTCCATTGATTCGAAATTATACACGATTACATTGCAATGAAATAAGAGGATATTAATAAAACTTAGCGACCGTTTAAGTATGTAAAGTATTCCATTTCACGCCCAAATTAAAATAGATTTATTCAACGTAGATACTCCACAATAAAAATCGTCATCTTTAAAAATAGCCAGGCAGAGAACACATTTAAATAAAGCCTTATTAGTATTACTGGCTATGACATGTACAGCGGTACTTAACTTAATTTACAGCAAATAAAAACTATAAGTTACTATATTTTTCAATGCACAAACAAAATAATTACAGACTTGACAATCATTTTCCAAACAGCGTAGTTTTTTACCATTTTACGGACGAATGCTGCTATTTTGGAACGCCGCCATTTAATATTGTACTATAAAGTCATTATTAATTCTTCAAACCATAACTGTGGAGTTGGAGTCGCGAAGTCAGGAAGTCGCGGTGTTTTGTCCGGATTCGAAGTCGTGAAAAATGTGCGTAATGAAAATACATATCGACTGTGGAAAGGAAAAAGGACGTAACCACATGTATCAAATTTTACAGGAGGTGCAAAAAACGTGTTTTGATGATTTTGGGCCATATGCAAATTATGAATTATACACAACCTTGAAGTGCATGGAGACTTCTAACTGGTGTTTAATTGACATAATTTAATATTGATTAAATAAATTGTCTAGGGAAAACCTTTATTCCAGTCTTTTTTCTTGGTTTTAATTTTTTACAAGGTCATCTTTTTCAAACTTAAAAGCTAAATTTAAATACTAATTTGGCATTTGGAACTTGAATCCCTTTGATAGAACGTGTATCAAGTTTGATACATTGTGATTATCGAAAAAAAACCTGTTTTGAAAAAACTGTGGGTTATGTCCTTTTTCCTTTCCACAGTCGATATGTATAAGTTGAAATGAAATCATTAAAAATTTCCTCTAAGTTGAAGTCGGAGTCATTTTTTATTTTAAAACTAGAGTCGGAGTCGTCTTTTTTTACACGACTCCACAGCCCTGCTTAAAACTATCACGTGAAGTTTTCTCTCATATATCGTTTTTATGCCATCCGCATTTATTTTCCTCACTGGTCGTCGAGCGTAACTTTAATATTGGTTTTGATTGAATGTGATTAATAGAGGAAAAATAAATCTATGTGATGAGGATCCCTGCTGTACAGTAAAGAAAATTTCGCCATTACGGACAGCAATGCGATTTATATTATGGGACATTGACAGTTTTTCATGTCAAACGTGCATAGACAAAGTATAACACAGCGCAACATAATGTTATGCGAAGACGTGACGTTCGGAACTGGCCGGGATGAGAACTGGAGTGCCTGGCTCTGACAGTCGGAGGCCAGGGGTCGCAGGATTTATCTGAGAGTGGGTGCGCATGTGTGGCTTTGTCAACCCAACTGACCCCTCTGTTGGATCATGTCACACGATCTGTGTCTATTCGTTATTAGTTGCTTATAATTCGATGCCGGATGAAGGCGTCTCATGATGAATTTTCTTAAAGGTCATCTTAGCAGCAACGTTAAGGCTTTGATAGTTATAACATCGTGCATAGGGCCACCAATCCGGACCCTTTTTATGATCTCGGAATTGATTATTTATCCCTGATTTTAAAACACAAAACCTAAAATTACGGCTGACGGACAAGGCGACATTTTTTTAGTTATTTTTCAACTTAAGTTATTCAGGGTTGATTCGCGAAGAGATATTACAAACACCTGTGTCCAAGATCACAAATTAAATGTGAAATATGGTAGTAATATGAAATATGGTGAAGTATTTTAAATTTGATTCTTTTACACGTTATTATAGTGAATCCCGTAATCCCGGGAACTTCTAAATACCAACCCCAGGATTTCGAGATCACCAAATCGATCCCGGTCTTGGGATCGCGCTACCCTAATTGTACTGCCCGTGTATTCATGTATACACAACAGGGTCAGTGCCAGCGCGAGGTTATTTGGTGCCCCCTTTTTAACAAATCGTTCCATTTTTTTCGAAATAATGAAAAAAACAATTCGGGATTATTGGAAATATATTTTTTATGTATCCATGTCCACTTGCAACGTGGAACATATGGCTTATTAAGGAAGGTATCTCAACAGAAGCTTGTAACTTAGTCGCTCAAATTTTCTTTTTCGAATCATATAGAATGCGATACATCAAACAAATACAAATATCAAAATAAAATAAAATGAAGATACTTTTATTTATTATAGAAAAAATAATAAGTAATTTTAATACGCCCCTTAATGGTTTACGCCCTAGGCGGTTGCCTATTTTGCCTATATGGTGGCACTGACCCTAAACAGGGTACAACCGGATTCCAAACAAACACTGTGCAGTGGAACCCCCAATTACACTTCCCCGAATTATGCGCGGGCTTGAAATATTCGCCACAAATCCCCCAATTGCACGGTCTCATTCCATTGTCGTTATTAAGAGACGGTCGTCTGTGCCGCACATACAGTCAAATGTTGGCTAGCGTCTGTGTATTCAACACGTGCCAGGCTATCACGCATAGCTGGGCGTCTGTTTGTGTGCGGGATATTTACGACTACAAAAACTAAATATTTCGTACATATTTTTTTTGCAAAACTAAGGGAAATCGTAGTTTTGCGTTTTCCGCGGAAAAAAACCAAAATCCTAATTTTGTATGAGATTCACACCCTCAATTACACTACCCCCAATTACACGGTCCCGACTATAGTGTAAATGGGGTTTTACTGTACTTACTATTATACGTATATTTCATACAAGGAGGAAGCCCTGACATCGATTGAAATGGTTATGTATTTCATGCACCGCATTAAAAAACGATATTTCACCGTATTTTTCTTTTTTGGTATTAAAAACAAACGAACGTTTTTTAGTGATTTATTTAAAGTATTCGAGCGGAATCAATTCCCTGTCGCAAGTTGAACAAATAACAAGACATGCGTATTGAAATCGATGCGAAGTTTGCCTGATGCCGATCGTCGAAACAAAAAACTTCAGATTTAGAAGCCATTCTTCTGGGTGGCCCTGTCCGTCACATTAAACTGGAGCGATGGTCAACTTATCGATGAATGATAATAATAGTAAAATACTATTAAAACCACAAATTGTATTATATGTATAACGATGAAAACGCTGTATTTTTACTATGCGTGATCTATGAAATAGTCCGGACTATTTTTTAGTCGCCTGCTGCGGCCCAGTTGGTTAGAGCTTGCTCTACCAATCACGCAGTTCTGGGTTCGATTCCCGGTCAGATCACAGTGAATTTGAGAATAGTTCAATTCAAAGATGTGATCAAAGACTGGGTGTTTGTGATGTCAATTCACATCATTTCCTGTCCTCCCTTTCTTCTGATCTTTTAATAATTGGGTGTAGCAACAGCGATTAACCAACAAATAGTCCTGTTCTAGCCTTATCCTTCTTTCCCTACTACTCACTTTGAAAAAAAACAATATGAATTACTAGTCTCGAGTAAATCAATGTAAAAATTTTATCTCCATCAGAATGCCATACAATTAAATCGAATTATTGTTATACAAGAAATCGCGATGCGAATCTAGTTATACAATTAAATATGTGTTTTTTTACCTAGCTGTTTTTGAAAGAACTTCTATAAATATAACCACACAATATGTTATTTATACCTGATAACCTGTAAATCAAAAGATGTTCGAATTGAAAAAAACATTGTTACTTTAACATCGTTGGTTCCTTGAAACGTTTTTTTAAATGAGTAAAAATTGATATTTATACAATTTTAATTGATAGATTTATTTTAATAAAACTTACATGAATTATTTATAAAGTGGTTCTGTCATATGGGACGGATGCCTGAAGGTTGAAGGCCGTGGATTTTTTGACGCTAAAGCAGTGGTTCTTAACCCTGTTCTCGCGAGTGCCCGTAAAGCTATTCTGTTTTCCCTTCGTATTCAATAACGAAAATCTTATTTTTTAATAATACATACTGTTAGTTGAAATCGTTAATAAATAAGCAATATTTTTTGAGAAAACGACAGCTGTTTAATTCAAATTAAGAAAAAATGTCCGCTTCCAATGTGGAGCAAATGGACTCCTAATGGAGTTTATTTCAACAGAAGTGTTTCTACGAGAACTGCTTGTTACTCAGTTGCTCAACCTCTCTTTTTCCAAAGAGAGTAGGGATAGAAGGATAGAGCTAGGACAGGACTAGTAGTAAGCTAATCGCTCTCGATACGCCCCTTTCATAGGATAGGATGGGTGGGAGAGAGGGGAATTCAAGACATCACATACATCCATGCCTTCGAACAGAAATTCATTAAATCGATTGAAAAATCAATTTCTAAAACTGTCCGTACCGGGATTTCAACCCGTGCCCTCCGTAACCGAAGCCAACAACGCTGACCACTCGGCCACACAGGCAGCAGTTTCAATTTAGTAGTAATATAAAAAAAATGCTCTTAACTTAAATTAACAGTAAGGAAAGTTAAATGAAAGTGACATATATTAATGAAAAAAAAGGGAAACTATTTATCGAAAACGTGACCGTATAGATATAAAAAAATAAAGATATTTTTTATCTTTCTTATCTCAGGGCTCAAATTTGACAAGATCTAATCACAGCGGTGCAATCAGTTAATTCAATAAAAATAATCATTTTTTTCATGTATTATAAACTGTTAAAAATACCTCATTTTTACTGATTAATTAATCAGTGTATGAATTAGTATTTAAACATATGAATGAACTGCCTTTTTGACTTCTTATCTGAAAAGATAGCGATTTTTGAAAACTTATTCTTTCTCAGTGTCATCGGTCTATCATTACGAACCATGATAATTGTTCAATATGTCACCATGACATTCAAATATCATTGAGAATAAATTAAAAACAAATAAAACATATGCAATATAATAATTTATTTCATTATATTCAATAAATAATTTCAAATAGCGTTGTTTTAAAAAGTTTGAGAGAATTGTATTCATAAATTTCATTCGATTTATGCACTTAACCGTATAGCTATATGAATATTTCAAAGCGATTCTGTTGAAACATAAGATTTATGGCAATTTAACAACGCGTTTATAGTAGAAATAATAAATATAGTTTTCTTAAAGTAAATTCGTAGCATCGTTTCAAAGTAATCGACATTTTAGCAGTAATACTATATAATTTTTTCCTCAGTTATCTACCCACTTACCATATACCAATAAGCGTTCAAATCTTGAAATGTAAACTTACGGTTGTAGCTTGACAGCTGAACGTGAAGGTGCAGATGAAAATAAACAGTGAACTTCTCAGTGATATTAATTTTGATTGTTTTGTTCCAATATTTCAATTAAAGTTAAATAAACCAACAAAAAAGCCTCAAAATAAAATGAATACCAAACAGCATCATTTACTATAGATCAGGACAAGTTTCAGTAACCATTAATTACTTGTAAAAGCTATTGAAAATGTCGAACATGGTTAATTTTTTGTCACTTATTCATATTTTGTATCTTTATCTGTAAATTACTTTCATATTTTTTGTTACACCATTAATAGTTTAACTTTTTTCAATATAAATAGCACTGTATTGATGTGTATTTATCAGTTGAAAAAGTTTAGCTGAAAAAATAATGAGCGAAACCGATCATCTATATATATATGTGGATTTAATACAAAATAGTTTTTTATATTTTTAAAATAAGATCTTAAAGAAAGACTTTTTATGAGTTAAAGTCTACTCATTCACAGGACCGGTGCCATCATACCGGTGAAATAGGCAACCGCTTAAGGCGTAAACCATTAGTGGGTGCATAAGTGGAGTATATAATATAAAATAGTAGTACATTTTATTTTATTTTAATGTTTGTATTTGTGCGTTGTAATTATGTATCTTTTCTATATGATTCGAAAAAAAGTGGTTGGACGACCGAGTAATAAACAGTTTACGTAGAAAAACTTCTATTAGGAGGCCATATGCTCCTCATTGGTAGCGGACATGAATGTATAAAAAAAAAAAATCTTTTATTATTTTTATTATTCTTTCGAAAAACGAATGGGACTATTTGTTAAAAAGGGGGCGCGCCAATAACCGTTGCCTAAGGCGCTAAATAACCTCGCGCCGGCACTGCTCATTCATGGTATGACTTCACGATTTTTTAAATAACCTGCAAGGGCTTTATCAAAATTAGGATACATACACTTAATAAGGGAAGTACGTAATACTCAGCATGATTTTTGTATTTAGTTATTACGATTGGTATTACTTAACTGTAATAATTGGAGCTATGCTTATTGATTTAATAGTTGATCTGTCACACGCTAACGTTTAACAGAATTTTGTTTTATTGTTTTTTTTTTTTTATATATTTCATAACCATGTCAATTGTAATGAAACAAATATGCTTTACAACATGCTACCTAACGAGTTTACGTTAATATTAGCGGCTTTAATTTTGCGACGTGTTGTATTCGTAATACACTTTAAGTCCGCTTGCCAAGATACAGTTGACACACTTTAAAAGCACACTCTACGAACTCTCGAAGTTATATGTATTTTATAATAATATATGATTAAGAATTATGTGAGGTTACGGTTGAATAGATAGAACAGAAATAATATATTATATTATTAAGCACAAAAGAAAGGGTAGACACAATCTTGAAAAAACTCAATTTTTCAATCGATTAGTCATAGAGTCATACCACGGCGACAATTTTCGACACTCGGATAAATCATAAAACTCATCCGGCCACGATGAAAGTATTATATTAAAACTTGAACGCACGGGCAGACGAAAAAATCGTACGATAAAATACGTTTTCGACAATACTCGACTATAAATCTGAACAAAGATATTATGAATATTAGTTACAGTTATGGTATTTTTTTATTATTAAATATTATATTTTAGTTTTGTGAGTTAAGAAGTTCCTAAGAGATCCTACAGCATTCTTTTTTTTAAAACTATTTTCACCCCCAATGTATGGCGTATGGACGTTCTCTCGACGTAATCTCAACAGATTTGTTTCTTCCAGGGATGTGGAGTCGGAGTTGGGAGTCATGGACTCCGGTATTTTTTCTGGAGGTGGAGGAAAAACCAGAGAAAAATAATTTAAGGATATTGAAAAATTATTAGTCTATTCATCATATTGATTGGTGAAATCGACTAGAATTATTCTTTTACCTATAATATAATGATGTGATGGTATACGGATATATTAGTTCAACGGAAATTTTTTAAGGAAACAATTCTGAGTCGTCTTTTTTTACCCGACTCAACAGCCCTGGTTTTTACGAGAACTGATTGTTACTGAGTTTCTCAACCTCTATTTTTTAAAAAAGAGTAGGGCTAGAAGCAATGGTGTGGTGGTAATTAAATAGGTACCAGGTTGGTCATTGATTTCTTCCTTATTTTTTTTTGTGTCCGTCCAAAGATAAAACGCCACAAGTTTTAACAATTAAATCAATAAAAAAACGCACATTTTTTACAATGTACTCACTTTCTGTACGATGCATTTGATGATACAAATACAAAAACTTTCAAATAAACCAAATGAACATATGTATGTACTTGAAAATTAAGTTAAAAGTCAAAAAGGTGGCAGGGCTGCGCCCTGACTCATTTTCGGGTGTCAGGTCACCGACCTGGCTCCACTACATCACTGGTTAGAAAGATATAGCTAGGACAGGACTAGCGATGAGCAAGTTAGTACTCACTTCACCCGTTTTAAGGTTAGGGTGGGTGAGACGGAATTTAAGACATCACATACACCCATGCCTTCGAACAGAAATATATAAATCGCTTGAAAATATGTCCGTAAGTGGATTCGAACCCGTGACCTCCGTAACCGAAGCCGAGAAAGTTGACCACCCGACCACTCAGTCAGCATTAATTATACGTTGCGATATAATACGTTAAATAAAAACAAAATAAAAAACATTCACATTTTAAATGTGGCTTAAGAATAACTTCATTTAATTCGTTTCAACACTTAAAGCGGTTTGACAAACCGTGACTAAATTGGTAATTCATAGTTTGTCCCTGGCAAAAGGATAACCCCCTCATCATCGACGACGTTCCGGTCGGAAAAAAAGCCAAACGGTCAAGGGGTCAACTGGGATTTTAGGGTTAAAAGCGTTGCTGTAATATCTTAATCGCAATCGATTGTACAATAATATTACGTTTAACAATACATCGTCATCATCATTTATGGTAAGTTTATCGCGAAGATGGCCAGTGCGTTGGTCGCCAAAGTATTCATGGTTTATCACGTACTTATTTACTCGATATTTTGCTATTGAAGTCCGCTGGTCTCTTTATCATATATTACTACTATGCGTTTTAATTCAAAAGGGTATATTATCACAGAGCTATTTATGTTTTCTTTACTTATACATCTGATGACAGAATTGAGAGATCAAGTCGATCCACAGGTTGATAGATTAAAATATACGACTAATTACTCTTACAAAATACTACGAAAGACTGTCTACCGTGAACTCAACCGAGATCAACTCTATATGAAAAGACATGCCAAAAACTCAATTTTAGAACATCATCGACTGTGAGATAATAAAAATAAGTATAGAGATACAAGGCTGGGACTGACATAGGATTAGTAGTTAGCTGACCACTTAGTCTATACACCCCTTCCGTATTAAAGGATCTAAACATATGACGTGAGCCTCAAAAAAATAACTAATATTTATAACCCATATACTTTTTTTCAGATTTTATGTATTTTTACTTATATTTATATATATTTACATTTTCTGACGTTTTTATGTCATCCGAAAACAAGCCCTCCAAATTGTATTGCGCCTGGGCCCCCCCATGTACTTAATCCGCCACTAGGTCTAATATGAAAACAAACTAAAACTATGAGTTTTGCTACAAATATATACAATTATTCGGGACAGAATAAAAGTAACAAAATTGTGACAGACCACAATTTTTAAAAGTTTATTAGGACCACTGTGCTGTCAACAAAGTCGCCATTTTGTTTCATCAAATTTAAACAAGTTACCCCACAAAACCATGATTTTAACCAGGTCGTTATTTTAAGCTTTATTGTATTTATGACAGCTGGTGAGTTTTTCAGAATAAACCAACGAAAGCAAAGATATTAGATATTAAGTAATGGACAGTAAAGGGCCTTTCAAAAGTGTTAGGTTATGACTTACGATAAGGCAATCTACACAAATAGTATGTGTACAGTATGAAAGAATATGAATCTTTCTATTATTAAAGCCACAATGTAAAATATTTACAGCTAGTTAATCCTATGATGGATGTAATGGAAGAGTCAAACGTTTTGATCTCATTTTCTCAGTGAAGCAAATAATGAAAAATATCGCGTTATTTTAATTTCAAAATAGCTCACGATTTGACATAACGCTGTTTTGTTTCGAGTCAGATTTTGAACTTAGATAGTTAAAAGTACAAAAGCGCAGCCAGTCATTTTGCTAGGGGCTTGATTTTCAAAGTTTACGAGAAAGGAGGAGATTTTAAATTGACGTGTCTGATGTATTTGTTTTTTTTTTAATTTGCACTAACCCTGGGTAGAAAGATTTGAGGCTTAGTCTAATCTTTGTAATATTAATTTGAATAGTCATTCAAATATACATAAGCAGCATTTAGCAGCATCAAAGACATAGCAATCTTTTTGATTTTATTTTATGTATAATTTGTACTTGTACATTCTTTATTAGCTCACATAATAAAAAACTTTTTCTCTATGTTTAGTGCTTATTTCTTTACGATTTTTCTCTATTGTTAAGATCCTTTTTAGAACAAAACTAACTCCAAACAATAATAAACCATAATCGCCTTTAATATGAAGAAAAATGGCTTATTTTAGATTTATTCAATCACTAGTAATTTTTGTGCCGTTCTTTCTGATTCTCCATTTAATAGAAAGATTTTGAAAGAAAGTAATTGAGAAATGCAATAAAAATGAAAATGGAAAAAGTGAACATATATTTTTTTTATACTTAAGTCTTCAATTCGTCTTTGCATTGTTTTTAGAATTCAGTAGAATAATACCATCACACATAAATAATCGTTAGAAATTTTATTTTTATAGTTACCAAAAAAACAATATTTTCAAATTTACATTTCGAGATTTGAAGCCTTGATGAAGAAATTAAGAGTACCATAACGTTACATAATATTGATCAGCAATCTTCAAAGCAGCTTATTCATTGATAAAAAAAATCAAATCTATAACAATTAATATCAAATTAATGTTGTCAGAAGAGTATTAGTAAAAAATAGCCCATTGATAATTTATTGGTTGATCTTATCAAAAGTAGTGTTGGATTTCATATCGTAAACACGAGAGATTCGTGTCGGGATTTTTTATAACTATCAGATTATCATGTTACAAATTTGCATAATCTATCCACATCCGCCAAATCGAAATATTAACCAAAAACAGTTATCTGATTATTGATAATGAATCAGCTATAAAAAAAGAAATATATTATTTTCAAACGATACCGAGCTCATTTAACTTAACACATTGAGAGTTAATGCGTTGAATTTATTTAAAAAGACACAGTTTTCATCAAATACTTTTTTATTATATGAACGCTTAAAGCTTTGGATTTGTATTTTAATTTTCTTTTACGGCCTACACAGATTATATTCTTAGATTATTACACACTTTAAATCAGCGGTCATCAAACCAGCCTTCAGCTCTCCAAATATTTTCATCTGGCTGTCGATTTTTTATTATTTTATTTATAAATCGTAACCAATATTGTTAGAACACGTAACTCATTTTAAACAACTCAAAGAGTATTTTTTCCCTCTCTATTTTTGACACATTTTTGTAATAAAACATGCCTTTACTTTTAACGCGTAACACATAAATTAATTAATTTAATTTGAAGAGTCAGTATTTTTTTTCTTCAACTGCAGTAGTATCGTTTTTTTGACTCTTCTGTCAAATTTATCCAAAGTCAAGATAAGTTTTGACGATGAAATATTTTATGTTATTTTTAAATCTATATCTGCTCTTAATGGCGTCATAATGAAGCTACTCAACAAAAGTTTTTTCAACGATAATTATTTGATACTTCGCTCGTCGTCCTCTCATTTTCAAAGAGAGTTGTAAGCATAGAAGGATACGGCTAGGGCAGGACTGGCAGTTAGCGAATAATAAGCACTCTCACTACGCCCAGTTATTAAAGGATCGGAAGGGTGGGAGAATTTTTTTAGACAACAGGATTCCAACATGAGTATGTTTTATTCGGCCCCTTGATGTTTCGAAAAATCATCCGGACCAGTTTGTTGAAAAGTTTGGTGACACCTGTTGGCTGTTATTAATGGTTGTGGCGTGAGTTGAAGGCAAGTTTTGAGGTAAAGGACGTCTAGACATTGCTGGGCGTATGAGTTTCCTGAATTTATTTGTTAGCCAAAACAAACGCTTGCTGTAAAGAAAAATATGAATGTTTAACAATTGAATGCTTTTCAATAGGCACTTAAAATTACGCTTGAAGTCGAAACAAAAAAAAGAATGGACTGACGAAGGAGAACGTGCGTATTCTGTAAATATTTGAGCTGGTCGCGACGCGAAAATACAGGGTTACTTAAGGTCCTTCAGAGCAGCGTTTGTCAACTGGTGGGCCTCAGATCATTGATAGATGGCTCACAAAAAAAAACAGTAAGCGGTTTGCAAAGATATTTCAGTAGCTTGAGTGAAGAAAAAGATTTATAACATACTTATTTAAAACACCTAGCGACTTAACGTTTTTAATTTGTAATATATCAAGAAAAATATGTTGGTGGTTCGCGAGATTTAAAATTGTAAGCTTAGTGTTCCGTGGGATGCAAAAGATTGGCGACTGCTGTGTATAGTATGGCAGAAACAATCTGACGGTATTTGAATAAAAACAATTTTGTGGGCGAAAACTGTTCACACGACATATTTTGTGGGAATCAACACATCAGAGTAGGTTGAAATTGATCAAACACCAAGTTAATTCCAAGACGACTGTGTTTTCATTCAACAGGGTCTCCCAAAGTTTTCGTGCAATGGAACCTGAATAAACTACCTGAGCACATACCTTGTTTATTTTATTGGGTAGGTTGTCACATAATCAGTATAAATTAAAACATTGTTGAATTTGTTGTATTCCAGATTTTTCACAGAAAATGTTGTCTTACGCAGACGACGCAGAGCAGGGCAGCACAGAATTGGCAGGTGAAGTAGACATGTATGACTGTCGATGCTGTGAGAACTGCGTCACGGAAGTGAAATATGATATGAATAACGCATTGTTACCACCGATAAATCTTTTTTTTATCCATGTCCACTCCCAATATCGAGCATATGGCCTCTTAATGAAGGTATCTTATCAATAGTTGTTCTACGAGTACTGTTTTTTACCCGATCGCTTAACCTTCCTTATTCACAGAGACTAGTAGGGATTAAAGGATTAGGCCAGGACAGGACTATTGGTTAACTAATCGCTCTCGCTACACCCAGTTATTAAAGGATCGGAAAGGGTGGGAGTGAATTTTTAGACATCACAAACATCCATGCCTTCGAACAGAAATCGATCGAAAAAATGCTGTTCGTACTGGGACTCAAACCCGTTAAGTCTGGCACGGAAGCCTACAACGCTAACCGCTGCGCCATAGGACCTGAAAAATAACTTTTCTACTATCCTTTAAGAGTAGTTTACATATGAAGTATCGTATAAACAATGTTCAATTTGAGCTCATTTATTAGTTTTTCGTTTACTTTGGCGGCAAAATAATAATAAAAAGAAAAAAATGTGCACGCGTCACGCAGGAATTTGTACCGACACTACAACAGAGCAGGGCAGATGCATTTCTGCGTTGCGGCTTAGCCTAAGTCACGTTTCACAGAAAACTAGTACAACAATACTTAAAGATTGTACGTTTATTATTTTAAATATGAGATTGCTGACTGAAGTGTTTAGCATGTAAAAAATAAATACATACTTGGTTATTTACTAGATTATTTCGACTGATATTTTAATTATAATATTATTATTGCCTAGTATAAAAATTACAAATATCATTATGCCTTGGCTGTGTTCACTGACTCACGTTTTTAATGAATCAAATTTCAATAGATAAATAATCATTTTTTAAATTTAATGTGGCATGATTTGATATTATCACAGATTTACTTACTTACCGTTGCGATTTGATACTTTGACTTCACGTGAAACCACCGTGGCCCTGCGGTATAACTTTTATTTCGCAATCAAATGGATAGATCTTCGTTGATTTGAATTTATTTTATATCCAATCACAATTATTGTAGAATGTTATGAACCTCTTAAAAATAAAAAAAAACTTTTAATCTGTCATCAAAAGTTACACAAGATTTAAAAAAAACAGTAGGTACATATAATCAGGAGTGGGCTCGGAGGTTCCAGCGCGAGTCCCTTGTTAAAATGTATTGGGACCAGGGCCGGCGCCACCATACAGGTGAAATAGGCAATCGCCTAGGGCGCAAGCCATTAGGGGGCGCATAAATGGAGTATTCGAATTATTTTTATAAGAATTATTTTATTTTGACGATTGTATTTGTTCATTGTAATTCTATATAATTCGAATATTTATTCTCGAATTCGAAATATAATTCGAGAGGTTGAGCGACTGAGTAAGAAACAGTTCATGTAAAAAAAATCTGTTGAGATACCTCCATTAAGAGACCACATGCGTCACATTGGGAGCGGGCATGGACATTAAAAAATATATTTTATGATCTCGAGTTATTTTTTCATTATTTCGAAAAATATTATGGGACAATTTGTGAGAAAGGGGGCGCGCCAGTAATCGTTGCCTAGGGCGCCAAATAATCTCGCGCCGGCACTGATTGAGACCATCGAGCCCCTTATGAAATATGAAAAAAAACAATATTCTTAGATTAAATAAATGTGGGAGGGAATTTTTGAACATCAAAAACACCCATATCTTCGAACAGAAATTAATAAATCGATCGAAAAATGCTGTTCGTACTTGGATTCGAATCTGCGAAATCCGGCACGGAAGCTCACAATGCTAACCGCAGCCCCATAGCACCCGATAAAATAATACATAAAAATATGAATATTAAATATTTTCTTCTCAACAAAATAGTTTTATCACTTTTAGGGCAAGGTGTTCACTGCCAATACTTGGTGGAAAGGCATTATATTAATAAAAAAACAGTTGACTAAGCTCATCATGAGCGAAAACGGTCTTGATCTTTTTAAATAAAGTGAAAATAAAGTACAAAGAAATATTGTGTTTTTATTAATATAATAGTTTTATTTGATTATATCAAAACGTCCAAATGTAACATACATAGATCATTTGATTGGTGGGGAGTAGGGCTTATACAAAAACCGACTTTTGAAAAAACCGGTTGTCGAATGTCAATATTGTTTTACAAAAAATGTTAAATTCAATTAAAATAGCGAGAAAATGTTCAATCTTTTTATGTTTTATTTATATACATAATAATGCACAACAAGAAATTATTTGGTGTTACTCTTCAGAAAATATGATTTAAGAAAACACAAAGCTGCCACTAATCGTTTTGTAACAAAATTTCCTGATATCGAAAATACCCTTTCGCTGGGTAATGATGTAGGCATTGGCGGATCCAAGGGGGGGGGGGCATGGGGGCCATGGCCCCCTCTTTGGAAAAATTTATTTTCCATTTTTCTAATTTATTAAAACTTTATTTTGAAATGGGCTCTTTAATTGTTTAGTTTACTGTTTTATAGAATACATACTTAATTTTGTGTTGACTATTTTTATTTACACCCAATCTTTTTTTGCGCGATACATTGGAGGAAAGTGGTGTGTAAAAAAACCTTACTTTTATATGATTTGATAAATCGGTTCCAAAAATCAAAATATTGCGTAAAAAAAGTATCAAAAATGTATGAAAAAAAAAAATTTGTTCTTCAAATATTGTTCTTCAAAAAAATCGCGTAATTTCAAAATCGCGCAAAAAAAAACGCGTAAAAAAAAAGACTTTCATCTATTTTTTAATGTATTATTTGTGTATCATGTTTATTTTCAAATTGAATGGCCCCCTCCTGGGACAATTTCTGGATCCGCCGCTGGATGTAGGGCAGGGTTTCCCAAACATTTTCTGGAATGGAACACTTCGCAAGTTCAGAAAAGATAACGGAACACTTAGCTGAATTTTTAAGATTTTTTAAAACTGTGTTGCAGCTTAAAACCCATTCCATTTTTTTTTGGAACGCCTACTCTGGCTCTGCGGAACATAGTTTGGGAAGCCCTGATGTAGAGCATAAGGTCTTTAAGCCATCAAATAAAAGATCCAAATTTTCTGTCCTTATGTTTTTAGTCTCGTTTATGGAAAATTTGGCACAACCGGTTACGATGTTAAAAAACCGATTTTTGAATGTCACAAATTTAGCCAAAAACCCGGTTTTTAAAACCGACAAGCCCTAGTGGGGAGGCTTCAATTATTGTTAGATATCAAAACTTCGCTTTACAGAGCAAGGCTTATACGCCGTGCAATAAATGCTAAATCTTTATTTATTTTGTTACTTTGTGGACGTGACATAATACTCATAATAAGAAACTCGTTAATTTGCCGAGGTGGTCATGATCCAGCTCCACGGGGAGACACGCTCGAGAATTATTCCGCACGATTCGGCGACAAATGCATCGTTCACAATCTCCGTGAAACAATCGGAGATAGATAAACTAATGTATAAGCATAATGAATGTCGCGCCATCTCGAAAAGATTTCTAACTAGATAACAGAGTTCTTCAAATTTCTCCACGGACCTCGATCGTACTCCACGCCGTAGGGTGACGTATATGGCGTTTAGAAATTGCTAGTAATTAAACCCATCGTCGAGTAGATGTTTATTAATCACTTTTAAGGTGTTAACTGTCAATTCTCGATGAAAAGACATTATATTTACAAAAAAACACATTTTACTAGCACTATCTTAGTACTAGTCAATCTGCTATAAAATATCTGATAACAGTCGACAGTTTTCTGATTTAACGTATGTGTAGATAATATCAGGGGTAGGCTGGAGGGAGCTCGGAGGAAATTAAATTAAATTAAGGGAAACACAATTCTCAGATCAAATTGGTACATAACTGCAATTTCTGACTTATATATATTATCTACGACAGCTTCCAGTATACACAGTAGTATATTTTTAGCCATTTACATTGATTAGTTTATGGTAAACTGCGTATTGTTGCATATTATAGGTGTATTAAGTAACAGTCGTTTGCGTATTTAAGTATTGCATATGAGTGATAAATTGCTTTGATATTAAGCGAGCCCCTTGTTAACGTATTGGCAGCCCACCGCTAGGTAATATGTGAACCCATTGGCTTGGTTTTGGCAATACTCGAAGACATTACGGCAGCGATTTCCAACCTGGGAGGCGGGGGCTATTGCAAAGCGAGGCGCGAACAGTCCAAAATATTTATTTACCCTTTAAAACGTGTCTTTATTACTATTCGAAATAAAAGATGGGGAGGCGCGAAGATATTTTTTTCTTCAAAGGGAGGCGCAGTAACACAAAGGTTGGAAGCCGCTGCATTACGGTATGCAAATAAAAAAATCTTTATGTAATTGAATAGAGTGAAAGTCTTATTTATTTAGATCACAAACATTCATAAACCCATGAATATGCTACAAATATTTTATTAGTGGGATTATTTTTTGTTTACCATTATAATAGGGATTGATATTGTTATTGTTTCTCTTAAACAGCAAAAAATATACGGAATAATTGATGATCTAATGCAGGGGTTGCAACCTTTTCGCACCCTAGAGCGCAATCTAAGATATTGGTAGGGCGGCGAGCACCACATTTTTTTTAAAACCCAGGAATTTACCGATTTAGCCAAAATATCACCGTGACTCGTTTTCTTTTTTTTTTTTTAGCCCACCGAGGAGTTTTAAATTCTTTTAAAAATACTTTTCCCCCAAAATATAATATCTCCGAAACTCGTTTTTTTTAGCTCACCGAGTAAATTGAAAATCAAGTTGGCGGGCGCATCGGAATCAGTCGGTGGGCACAGGGTTGTTAACCCATGATCTAATGACTGTTGGCATAGAAATAAACGTTTCCTTATTTTTAATAACTAATAAATAAATCGAATGAAGTATTGGTCACCCGATAGTGGGGTCAAATCTAAATTTTTTCTCATCTAGTTAGGTTATTGTTTGAAGAGGAGCTTATATAAATTCGAAAGGATTTCGATAGAAGTGGCTGAGGTACCCGCGTCGTGGGAAATATCTTAATGCAAGGTCATCATCATCATCTTTGTCTCCGGCTGCGACGGCGATTGCTGGGACGAGGAATCACGAAGAGATGCCGCGATAATGGCGGACATTAATAAAGTGCGACTGACAAATACGGCAAATTATACGAAATAATGATACACTTTAGATTATCATCAAACAGATGAATCGATAACAATTAAAATTGCGAAAATAAATTCATGACTGTGATAGTGAAATCCAAACATAGACAAGAAAATAAAAATATTTATGTTATCGAACAGAAAATGAAAATCTCATAACATTTGTATGTTATTAGAAAAGTGCTTGAACGGTAATAGTAAAGCTGCAATTTGTATGATACAGTAAAACCCCCATTTACATTATACTCGGGTCCGTGTAATTGGGGGTGTGAATCTCATACCAAATTAGGGATTTGGTTTTTTTCCGCGGAAAACGCAAAACTAAGATTTTCCTTAGTTTTGCAAAAAAATAAAATATGGACAAAATATTTAGTTTTTGTAGTAGTTAATATCTCTCACACAGACATACGTCCAGCCATGCGTGTATAGCCTGGCACGTGTTGAATACACAGAGGCTAGCTAACATTTGACTGTATGCGCGGCACAGACGATCGTCTCTCAGTAACGACAATGGAATGCGACCGTGCAATTGGGGGATTTACGGCGAATATTATAAGCCAGCGCGTAATTCGGGGTAGTGTAATTGGGGGTTCCACTATAGTTACATATTGAAAACATTAATGTAATATTTTTTTTAGTGAATAAGGTTATCTCCACTCAAACGACATATTTATTTTTTAAAACCTTCAAACATAGAAAAGTAACTGTAGCATAAAAAAATCTTCTTTTAATTCTAAAATTGAAGTCTGTAAAATAAATCAGAGCTAGATTCGTAAGCTTTTAAAATGATTCCGCAACCCTGATTCGAAAGTCATCAATAATAAATGTACCAACCGTGGGAGATTGAATTTTGTACCTAGTAAATTACCTTTTATGTTTTTTTTTAATCAGTAATCAATTTAAAAGTGATTATTTATTAAATATTCTCAAAATTTTGAAAAAATAATTATGGTAAATAAGTAAAGAGGTCTTTGATTGTTACAGCGCCAGAGAAGAGATTTTGTTGTCTGACACTGATTAAGTTTAGCAAATTTCAAAGATACTCAACACTTTTCAAATAAATGGCAAGACTGTTTACATTGTAAAACTCTGCAAAAAGTATATTACGTTAACCAAAATCAAAAAAAAAAATTAGCTTGCAGTAGGTTTTGATTTTTTAAACATTATAAGCCAAATATAGTTTCCCATAAAATTTTATTGAATCACCGTTAATATTTGCGTATGAACAACATGAATGTTCCATATAATTAATATATCGTACCAATACAGGTTTAAAGATTTAGTAAAAATATTAAAACTAAATATATTTTACTTTTGTTTTGTTTCAAATATATTATTTTGCCAATTTTTCAAAATTGTTTAAAATATAAACATTTCAAACACATTTTTTTCACAGAACCGATATGATCATAAGCTTAATTTTGCAAAATTAATATACATATGTATTATCCCGATTTACGTTAAATATTACCATTGCAACTTTTTTACAAACTTCGTATGGTATTTATAAAGTGTATATAAAGTAAAGATGCACTACGACTAAACAGACTACAACGAGTATAGATAAAATAAAAATCAAATTGATAGCCCCCTTTTTTACACTTTTAAAGTGTCCACTGTCAAAACTTGGTGGAAAGGTATTATATTAAAAATAAATCACACCATTTTGAAATAATTCAACATATATTTAATAAACATTTTCATCTGATAATGTGCTATTTATATTGAGTCAAGTAAAACTATCAAGGGTCTAACAAACAATTATTAATAGTTGTATGAAAGAAATGTACAGATAAATACACAAAAAATCAATAAGTTACTTTCATTGAATTGTTTGATACCTCTTAACAAAAAGGTGATTAACAATCGCTTCAAAAAAGTACGAGTGATAACTTACAATAAATTTAAACGTATTACTAATTCTTTTACACTATAATTTTATAATATTATAATCACATCAATAAAAAATAGCAATAAACGACAATAAAGCTGCTTCCAGGTTAAAAGGGGAAGTATACTTCTTCCAACAGCCGTGAGGATTCTGAAAAATAATTTCCTAATACTCATTTGAGAACGCTTAACGCTGCTGTGCTAGGATTTTTTTTTTACCATGTCCGCTCCCAATGTGGAGCATATGGACTCCTAATGGAGTATATCTCAACAGAAGTGTTTCTACGGGAACTGCTTGTTACTCAGTTGCTCAACCTCTCTTTTACCAAAGAGAGTAGGCATAGAAGGATAGGACTAGGACAGGACTAGTGGTTAGCTAGTTGCTCTCCATGCCCCATTCATAGGATAGGGTTGGAGGTGGGAATAGAAGACATCACATACATCCATGCCTTCGAACAGAAATTCATAAATCGATTGAAAAATCAATTTATAAAACTGTCCGTACTGGGATTCGAACCCGTGACCTTCGTAACCAGAGCCAACGACGTTGACCACTCGACCACAAAGGCGGCAAAGGTGCTACACACCACAGAGGTGATAGGATTTTACATGCTTTAAATCAGCGTTAGACCCAACATTGGCTATGATGTTTGGATTATGAAGGTATGCATATATATTCCGTCAGTGTTTATTATAATTTTGTTGTTAACACTTTGGAGAGCGTCGTCGGTTTGAACCGTTAACAGTGAAAAAGACAGCAGAGGTTAAGTGAGATTAAAGTTTTGCCTTTGAATATTTAACGAGAAAACGTCTTCGTAATTATACCCTTTGGTGTCTTTTATCTTGCAAATTTTTGACCTTTCATCAATATAATGACTTATTACTGACACCGTAAATTTTCTGCGTATAGCACCTCTGCGAAGCGGGATCGTAATATTTTGAAACAAACGAACGCAACAAAAAACTGCTGATTTATTAAACGTATTCCAAGCTTCAAAGCTGTTTAAAAAAACAAAATTGATACTTTTCATTGATCCAGTTACATATCTCGTCACCTCAATGTAACTACAACTGGTTAATTCAATTTTAAATATTTTGAGAAAGCAATTCAATATGATCTCACAAATTCAATTGAACATTATTCAATTTTTTCCAATGACACAAGGCAGCATTTTTCATGTATGTATATTTAAAACAATGATTATAATAGCTTGGCTGAACGTCAATATAATTAAGTTTGAATTTAATTTTCGATGGCTCTCAGCTTCCTGGCTATTTTTACTTCTAGGAGGGGAATATTGAAATCAGTTTTTTAACCCATGTCCGCAGTGGTGGGCTGCCAATGCGTTAACAAGGGGGCTCGCTTAATCTCAAACTAATTCTCGGTGTTCTAGAGAAGTGATTTTTTTATCACTCCTATGCAATTAAATGCAATACTTACTATAAGCAATTAATTGTTACTTAATACACTTATACTATGGAAAAATATGTAATTAAACGTAAACTAATCTTGAAATTTATCGTAAATACTGTGTGTATACTCAAACTGTCGTAGATAATATATAAGTCAGAAATTGGAGTTATAAACTAATTTGATCTGAGTTTTTTAAAATTAACAAGAGACTCGCCACCCTTGGTAAAATTTAACAAGTGGCTCACGTGAGCTCCTCCAAACCCCCTGCATGTCCGCTTCTAATATCTCTAAAATTTTAACCATATTTTCTCGTACATATGATGTGTATCCAGCAAATGATTTATATTTTAAAAGTACTTCGGCATAAGTTAAGCTTTGAAAATCACTGGTAAATGTAATACTAAATATATATTAGCATGTTTTATCAATAACATTTTTAAGTCCCCTAATTATTTTGCTATTGTATTATATCCTTCTGCTTAGGAAGTGGACGTATTAAAGGAATATGTTTTAGACAATGTTTATGTTCAGATTGATTGGAATAAAAAACTATTCATCGTCAATCAATATTATAAATAACTTACTTCACTGTCCCTGCTGACAACATTGTGTTGTTTACGTGTTATGTGTTAAGAAAAAGTGCGTGGGTTTATTATGATCGAATAAATTTCGCAAAGCAACAATGTCTTAATCTATAGCGCAGTCATAATTTTAAAAGGAAGTTCAAGCTATAACTGGTATCTATTATGATGTGATGAAAACATATCGACTGTGGAAAGGAAAAAGAACGTAACCCACACATATCAAATTTTACAGGCGCAAAAAACGTATTTTGGTGATTATTGGCCATATGCAAATTATGAATTATACACAACCTTGAAGTGCGCGGAGACTTCTAAGCTGGTGTTTAATTGACATAACCTAATATCAATTTTAAAAATTGTCCAGGAAAACCTTCATTTGGAGTTTCTTCAGTCTATCGTCTCAGGTTTATCGGCGTAGACTAGCGATTGCACATATCTCTACAGAAAATAATCCAAAGACAATCAAATCACATGATCGTGGAGGCCAATTCACACGTCCATTGTGCAAAGTTATGCGCTCGTCGAAATTTTCCTTCAATAATTTGATTATGGAGCTCACTGTGTGTCATGTTGCATCGTCTGAAAACACATATTTTTCACATGAATGTCATTTAATTGATAAATGACAGCAGTCATGGAAATTTATGAGATCTCATACATCCATGCCATAGATCGATTTAAAATCATTTTTTAAAACATTCCCTACTAGGGTTTGAATCTGTAACCTCCTTAGCCGAAGCGAACAACGTTGACTATTTGACCACACAGCCGGCTTGTTATAACTAGGGCGGAAAAATACAGTCTTGCCTAGGGTGGCCAAATGTCTAGCACCGGCCTTGGACAACAATGCTACAGCAATACAAATTGTGTATAAAAGTACAGAATTTAATCGCAACAACAATCAAGTTGACAAATATCAATTTATACAATGATTTATCCGGAAGTGTCACATATAAAGTAATACAAATCAACATCAAACATCTCGTAAAATAATTAATTAATAAATCTTCCACTGTGTATTGTGAACGTGAACATCCTTGGAGCATAAACCGTACCTTACCCAGCGTATTGTCTGTCTTATCTAATGACGGCGATGAAAAACAACAGTATTTTATACTGTCGATAAAGTAAAACAGTTTTATGGATAACATTTCAGGTAATTTGACATATTCATGAATATTTATCGTACACAGGTGACTTTAATCTAGCCCATGAAACAGCTGATGGATATGTGCTTTACTGAATAGTTAACGATACATTGTTTTTATTAAAAAAACATGTCGCAAAAAAACAAACAGAATATAATTTATTGAAACGTAAATAAATGTGTTTCTTATTTTGAAATACTTATTGACCCAGTTCAGTTCTCGTTTTTGATGTATTTAAATTTAATATAAGAAAAACAATATGTAGAAATGACCACACATAATACATACATAAAAAATAGTTTTCACCTTGATACAGAAATAGGAAATATAAACAAGCACTATTTTGTATAATTATTATTGTAATAATGATCATATACACAGGATTTATTACAAATAATAATAATCATGTATGTATGATATATGAAAGAGTTAAAAATCTTTTCAAAAAGAGCACAATTGGAGAATACATAAAATCTCGATATATTGCTTTTTTTCCAATGAAGTATAGATAACCATAATACCATCCATATATTATGTGTTTGCTTACTTTCAAAATTATACAATAAACAAAATCACAATTTTTTACGTACATAACGTAACTCGAAATGATGAATCGTCAAAAAACTGTTCATAACGTATTTTGAGGACTCACTCGTCGCTTTGAAGCTTTCAAAATCTTTATTGCCCGTTTGTTTCCGTGAAAGTCGTATTTCTGCACAAGCAGCAAGTTGACGTTTTAGATGTCTTAGACGCCCAATTTATTACTGGGGAATATTAAAAATTCTAGGTGGCTATTTTTTTTAATTACGAAAAACTCATGTAACGTTTTTCTCATAAATTAAAGGCTTCACAGTCTCAGAATTTGAAGTGTAAAAAATTGTTAAAAGAAACACACCCGTATCATAAATGTACTGTGTATTTTATACAATGACATATTACACATTTTAGACGTCCATTCTACATTACAACTATTTCGTAGACTTCGTTAAAACTGTAACATAATATGTTAAAAAAGTATTGCCAGTATTGGAACATATTTGTCGTAAAAAAACTTTATCGATTGACACATTTAAAAGTTATACGAGTTATAAATTTAAGTGCAAACAACATTTACAATTCAGAGGTTTAATTCCATCACTAAACAAGTCACAAATCAGAATAATTATTACTCATCCTGCGATTAAACGAGTAAGTTATTTATAGTCTGAAAAACATCGATTCAAAACGTTTAACTGAAAGACGATAACCCGATATTGACAGGTCTTTTTCCTTTAAACGAACACAATGTTTTCTTCTTTTGTAAATTCTTCTACTTAAATTAGGTTCTCTAACAGTTTTAAGATTACGTGTTCATAGTTCAGTAATGTTTTATAAAAGATACGACCGCACTCTTTACTATGTTGATTTTTGGTTAGCGAACATATTAAGCACTAAGTAATTATATGCTAGTCTTGTATGTCTGCTGTCATTTTTAAGTGCTGTATATGCTTAGATTTGAGATGAACAAAAATAGTGGTGGATCAAGTCCCCCGAGAGGTAAAAATTTCGGGGCCCTCAATTGAAATAGTTAAACAAGTATTTCTACATTTGGGAATGTGAAAGACATTTCTTTGTCGGCGTAATAATATATGTGGTTTGATTTGTATAGTGTCCTTGTTTTATTTGAGAAATATTTAAAAATCAACTTCAAAAGTACAACTATCAATGTCCTCTTTGTAAATCCATATTTTTTTTATAATTTGAAATAGCATTTTTTTTCTATTGATAGATTTCAATAAAAAAATATTTAAAAAAAGCTCTATTACTATTTCATATGTTTGCGTTATTTGCGATAATTCTGTCTTAGTCTTATCACATATGACATAAAATGAATTTACTTTGATTTCCTCTCTAGTTGTTACTGTATATGAAAACCATTATATGGTGAGAGAACTTTATATAAAAACGTATTTTATTCGAATTCTAGTTTAAAGACATTCCAAGATCTCGAGGCCCTTAGTACTTCGGAGCCCCACGCAGCCGCTTAGTCATTAACGCTAGATCTACCCCTGAGTAACAGAATAACAGTTTTATTCATATGATTATATTTTAAAAGAGCGGTGAAATCAACTGTAAAATATAATCTCTATCTTTATCGTTGTAAAGAGTTTTTTTTCTAAAATAGTAAACAAATGTTGATGCTTATAGATTTTATTGTCTGTTGTATTCACAGATTTCTTTAAAAAGTTCAAATAGCTCTCCTAAAAAATTGCCAACCTTAGATTTAAGACAGTATTTTACAGGGAATGTGAAATATATGTGATTTTTCTCTGATCATATGCCAATAGAGTGTAACCCAAAATGAAATGCGTTTAACTTTTTTCATCGTCCATTATTAATATATTGAGTGATTTGTTGTCCTAAATAAAAACATTACTTAAGTAAGACGATTGCAAAAATTTTAATAAACAATAGTTTGGTGTTGTTTTTCTTTTCATGACAGCTGAATAAAATATATCATAATATCAATGAATCAATGTTACGTAAGAATATATATTTTATAATAATACATTTTAAATTTAATTGATTTTGTTTACCAACCAGGAAAAAACATGCGTGCACCATAATTGAAAACAATTATTCAGATGTCGATATAGAAAAAAATGCTAGCGTATTTCATTTCTTTACATTGCATAATATTATTATAATTTTCGATTGTTTTAAACAACTATTTACAAGTGGGCCTGAATTAATGTAGGAGTTGTCATTAATTCTTTCACATCGGTTTAGTTACAGGTTAATGCATAATAATAATTTAATTCATTTTAAATGCTGGCCGTGGAATGATAATTTATCATTAAAATTAGTGGGCTATTTTTTATTTCATTTGAATGTGATTAACACAAATTTATCATTTTGCAAAGGAGTCAACCCATATTTCGTTTATCGATCAAATACCAGAAGGAAAAAGATACGCTATATGTATATTTATATACATATATTGAATTATTAAATACTTATATGAAAGAGACAATATCTTATAAAACTGTGGAACATTGTTTTTCTGTATTCTTTAATTTGTGTGCTTCCAAAAATGCATGAAATTTTTAGCCGCATTTATTTTTTGCTGGCCATAATGAAAACGTTGCTTTATCGATCACACATCATTTAGCCAGCTTTTTTTTGTTTTTTTAGTTGTTTTGAATATAATATAGTAATTAAATACTAGTTGTCGATAATAGTTGGATCACGGGTCAAAGCCTTGTGAAGCTATCACAAAAATTAATACTGATCACAATCAACTACCTTTTCCCTGGAATCCAATTTCTCGATCCCGCATTCCCATGGCGGCCCCCTTAAGATATTCCGCGGCCCCCAATATGGGAAGCACCGGCTTGACAGACTGAAATATATAGATATTTGTACTTTCTACTGAATTTCGCAGCCTACAGGTTGGGAAACACTGCTCTAGATCATCGTCGAAAGACAAGACGCTGATACATTAAAAAAATTGACATCTTTACCTTCGTAACAAAACCGTCATTTCCGAAGTCACATTGTTGGTGGTCGTTGGCATACAAACCTTAAATACATAATATAAATAAAATAAAATCTTTAAACAGTATTTTTTGTAAGTATAATATATTGGCATAGCTGTGTCCCCCGACTAAAAGTCACAAAAATGTTTTTCACCTCAAGAAATATGTGGGATGGTAAAATATCATATCGGCGACCTAGTTCCATAGAACTACAACTAAAAATTGGTTATTTTGAGATATGCCTGACTAAAGTTTTGATGCATGTTAACTGAGTTGTAAGAAAGTGATAATTTATTTATTGATTTGGCATTCACTTGGTAGAACTCCATTTTAATAGGGTAAAATATCAAGGTATTTCAGTTTTACAGTTTTTTTTAAAAGTTAAAGGTTGATAGCTATTTAGGCTTACGCCATCGTCAGAACTCTGACGATGGCGTAAGCCAAAATAGCTATCAATATTTAACTTTTTAAAAAAACTGTAGAACTGAAATACCTTGATATTTTACCCTATTATGTGATAATTATTATTTGTCTCATCTTTTTAGTCAATCATTTAATCAAATTTATTGCAACTTTGACATAACCATAATACAATATTTCAAGTCGTATTTATATGGAACTGAGATATTGTAAATATTTTAACATCTACTTACCGAGAGAAAACTAGTTGTTTTTTCTAGTTGTGCTTTTGTGGAGCTGTAAAAGAAAGGTATTCGAACATAATGGCAAATTTTGACTTATCATTCTATGGAACTAACCTATCGATATAATATTATGTAACGTGAAATACGCCATTATGATTTTAGTGTACGTATAATGTATATGACGGTCGGGAATAGGTTTTATAATGCCACGCCAGGGTTATATTGTAGTAAGAGTCGACATGCCAACTTCGACGTATCGATCAACATACAACCGTTTTAAAACTGTTCATGTGTTCTTCAGCATGTCGTGTTTCGCTGTCGCATCTGGTTACCCGATCGACTTGACTGCCCATTTTACTGGACATAATTCCTGTTACTCGATCGATAAACTATCTACTTAATTGCTGGACCAGGCTCTGGCGCTACTAGAAACCTTCTTCCATTATTTTTTTATATTGTTGAATATAGCGCAATATCAGTGGTGAAATTATCTGGTCGATTTCCGTATCAATAGAAACATGGTTTGTTAGTATATTAGTATATCAACCACTCAACCCGGTATACATAATTATAAAAATACATCCATGGACCTCCTCAATTGCAAGAGAACTCCTTGATTATTTTTTGTATTTGCCAGTAAGAAGTGTGAATAAACACAGTGGTTTCCAACCTTTATGTTACTGCGCCACTCTTTGAAGAAAAAAATATTTTCGCGCCTCCACTTCTTTTATTTCATATAGTAATAAAGACACATTTTAAAGGGTAAATAAATATTATGGACTGTTCGCGCCTCCCTTTGCAATAGTTCACGCCTGCCAGGTTGGAAATCACTGCATAAACAGATTGAAAGCATATTGGTTGGGTATTAAAAAGCGGTGAAAATAAGGTTTCATTTTTTTTGCACCTTGCAATACCTTTTGATTGAAAGACTTAAATAATTATTGAATATAATTAAATGAATTTCCGAATACTTTCACATCAAATCATTAATTTACATAACGCATCTTCAGCCTGATTGGTGAAATCGCTGGGCGAATGGTGTTATATATTACGAGGATTGTTCATGTTCAAAATTCATTCGACAATATCATTTTATTCGCTGTTAAATATTGTCATGTTCTTTATTCAAAATGAATTATAGCATGCGCGACATCTTGTAAACACAGCTCTCTCATTCCCGCGAATGGAAACAAAATGACATTTCGAATTCACTGTTGTTTCTTGAGCAGTGCAGCGTATATGGACTCACAATGGGCGATAAATTTAATTTCTCTGGCACGTCACTGGCCGCAGAATGAGCAGAGACACGGACGACGAATATCAGGACGTTGAAAAATCACGCCCACTACTGTAATTATTATAAAATTTCGCAAGAGGGATTTTGTATAAGAATAAGCTAAAAAATGTCAATTTTTGAACAGGGTTATGCTAAATACATACATGTATAATCTGGTTAGTTGTCAGAACCTATATCCGACTATTTTTTATCGTGCATCATTAATTGGGCCCATTAGAGGTGAAGTAAGCTAAGTGGTATTTTATAAAAAATAAGTTAGGTGAGTTGTATTCAGCGGTGGGCTGCCAATTCGTTAACAAAAGGCTCGCTCAATCTCAAAGCATTATTTCTTGGTGTTCTGGGGAAGAAGTGATTTTTTTTATCACTCCTGTGCAATTATATGCAATCATTAAATAAGCAATCGATTGTTACTTAATACACTTGTAATATGTAACTATATGCAATTTACCGTCAACTTATCAATATAAATGGCTAAAAATGTACTACTGTGTATACTGAAGCTGTCTTAAATAATATATAAGTCGGAAATGTAGTAATATACTTATTTGATCTGAGAATATTGTTTTCTTTTAAATTAACAAGGGGCTCGCCGGCCCCCTCCAGCCCATCCCTGGTTGTATTGTAATATTATACACATAGTATCGTATCGTAAAAGGGGAGTAACCTCAGTCAATATACATAATAGTAGTGTTATCTCCGTAAAATAAAAATATGTAATCCACCAAAACACCAAGTAAAGACGTGATTATACTTATAAGTCCAAGAAAAAGTTTTGCAATTTTACTAGTTGGCTCACATTACCTCTCGAGGTCTCATTACAAGCGTGCATATTTATCATTAGATATTTAAGTTTTTAGGGAATTTATCTTGGAAAGGAGTACACATCGCGTGAATGGCAACATTTTTATGAAATGTTTTGTTTTTCATTTTATATTAATTGAAATGTGGATCAGCCTGCAAAATAACATTTAGATATACATGTTGAGTATTCATATTCTTTAATGGTGTAAAACAGGAGTTGAAAAACTTTTTTAGTTAAGAGCCAGATCGTAAAAAAATAAGCTTGACGGGATAGGAAGCAAATTCAATAACAAATTGGTGATTCTTCTTGTAGGAGAAAATAGTTTTTTTTTCCTTTTTACTACGCTTTGAAAATATGAATACCTACAGGTCCGTGGCGCAGTGGTCAACGTCGTTTGCTTTCGTGACAGATATCACGGGCTCCCAGTACGAACAGCATTTTTTTTCAATCGTTTTATCGATTTCTGTTCGAGTGTTTGATTTTTAAAAAATGTCTCCTACCATTACAAAACTGAAATAACAGAATGTAGCGAGAGTGATTAGCCAACCACTAGTCTTGCCCTAACCTTATCATTTCTATTCCTACTATCTTCGAAAGAAAGAGGCTGAGCAAATGATTAACAAGAAGTTATTGTGGAAAAAAATATGTTGAGGTATTTCAATTAGGGGGCCATATAACAGAAATACAATATTGACCAGCGGTGGGCTACCAAGATATTAACAAGGGGCTCGCTTAATCTCCAAGCAATTCTCAGTGCTCCGGGAAAGGAGTAATTTGTTTAACACTTCTATGCAATATTTAAATAAGCAATCAATTGTTACTTAATTCACTTATAATATGTAACAATATGCAATTTACCGTAAATTTATTGGCTAAAAATCTACCACTGTGTATACTGAAATTGTCGTAGATAACATGTATGTTAGAAATTGTAGTTGTGTCTAATTTGATCTGAGAATAGTGTTTTTTCTAAAATTAACAAGGGGCTCGAGCGAGCCACTCCAAACCCCCTCCACCCCACCCCTGATATTAACTAAATAAGCTAAGTGACATAAAAATAAGGTTTACTAATGCAAAAAATATTAATTACATTTTCCGAGATATTCCTTTATCAAAGTGAGATTCGGTGTTAGTAGTTCCTATCATCAACATGTTTTGTGATTAAATCAACGAACTATCTGTCCGGATTTGGGCCGGATGTCAAGTAGGCATCGGGGCGGATTCAGCCCGCGGGCTGCAGTTTTCCTGGTGTAAAAGCAAAAGGTGACCTCAAAAACGAGATTCAATATGCCCGGTGGACATGTTTATTTTGTCATAAAGGTATATCATAATGGATGGATTTAATTTCATGAATCTATTGAGAACGACGATACCTATATACGATTTTTTTCTTAAAATCGTATTCTATATCAGTGCTTCCTAACCTGGCGTCCGCAGGTTTTTCGCGATGGTCCGCGAAAATTTTCATTCTTTCAACATTCTTTGTGATAAAATATGAACTTGTGAAATAAAAAAACATTCAGGGGTCTGCAGATTATTGTTTTCAGAATTAGGGGTCAGTGACATAAAAAAGGTTGGGAATCACTGTTCTATATGATTCGAAAAAGAGACGTTGAACAACTGAGTAACAAACAGTTCGTGTAGACCAGTGGTTCCTGTGAACCCCCAGGGGTCCGTGACAAATTAAAAATCATTTGAGGGTGCGTGGACAACGTCAGGGGGTCCGCGGACTCTACCACTCTTTGGAAAAGAGAGTTTGAGCGACTGACTAACATACAGTTTTCGTAGAAAAACATCTGTTAAGATACCTCTATTAGGAGGCCATTTGCTCCACATTGGAAGCAGGCATGGAAAAAATACCTTTCAAGTCATTAACTTTATTATTTCACTTGGGGGTCCACGGTCAGGTTTTTGCTATGAAAGGGGTCCACGAGAAAAATAAGTTTGGGAATCACTGATGTAGACAAAATTCTCATGATATATCTCCATTAGAAGGCCATATGCTCCACATTAGGAGCGAACATAGATATATAAAAAATATTTATAATAACTCCGATTTGTTAAAAAAGGACAAGCCAACAGTCGTTGCCTAGGGCGTCAAATAACATCGCGCCGGTACCGCGTGCTGGATATTTCTAGCGACGGCATCATTGGGGTGGATTTCCTCTAGGAGTGAGTATATTATAACGGTCTCCTACAAGTCTCCTGATTTTAACCAACGGAATAGCTGCACGCCAGTAAGCCAAATTGAGCAAGTGCCATGCATTATTTTATTTCCCAACCAGTTTTGAGCGGTGTGATTACTTATGCTTATTTCAGCCGTGTTGTTTCACCGAGCTGGCTTATCTGTTGACACGGCGTAACGCTTATGTTCAATTTATTATCGCGAAACCGAAAATATAAGCGACGAGAGCTTGGCTTGTCCGAATCTTGGCGCGTGGGTGATAAGAGTAAGCGATGGGAACTTAAAAAGCTGTGTATTCAGTGGCGGATTAAGCACAAGAGAGGCCCCAGGCGCAATAAAATTTGGAGGCCCTGTTTTTTGGGTAACATAAGTACGTCAAAATATTCATGTAAAATGTGAAAAAATCTGAAAAAAATATATATGGGTACTATAATTATAAACCATTTTTGAGGCCCCTAAGATTCAGAGGCCCCAAGCGCGCGCCTCATGCGCTTATAGGATAATCCGCCACTGTTTGTATTAAGTATGAAACTATTATAGCACAGATTCCCAATAGGTGTGTTACTACAAAAGAAGGTCGTTGAGTGTTCTCAGGATTAACCCCTTGAGTGGTGAGCTAATTTTTACTAAATTAGGTTTTTTCTTATATTTTGATTATTTGTTACTACAAATGTACTGTTGTTGACACACACAAAAATATAAAAACCTTTCTTTTATATACTGACCAATATGGGAAGAATATTAGTTATTATTTCAAGAAGTATTTTTTTTTTAAATTATAAAACTCATAGTTAAAAATGTAAAGTAAACTAGTTCATTATTACTTTTGAATATTTTTCTAGAAGCTATTACTTCGCTTTTGCGTCAAGATCTTTTTTCCTATCATCTGTCTACATGTGCCGCTCTACAGACGTCGATTCCAGAAAGGAATCGATCCCAAATAGAATTTTACGCTTAATATTATATGGTTACCGATTTGTTTACAAATGTTACCCTTTTTTTTAGAAACATTTTCTTCATTTACTATACAAAATAAAAATAATGTGGTGGCCAAAAGTCACTGGTGGATGTGGTAGTATCGATATCTGAAAAAATAACAAAAAATCAATAAAACATATGAGAATGGCAATTGATAATAGATGACAAGCTACTCCAAAGTACAGGTACGTTGATACTTATCAAAGGGTTAAGGATAAGGGATGGGTAAGTGTAGACGCTCCCTAATATTGAATACTCACCTCTAGTGTTAAACTATGATATGTCAAAAATGGCATTATTGGATAATTGAATTTTTCAAATGCATCATGTTGATTGCTTGCCGTGTTACCTAACTACTAGCGGTATTACTAACGTGACTATTTATTTTTCACCACAAACCGGGACAACATAAAAATGGTACATTTTGACAACCGACAGAGTACAGTGGCGGTTCCTGACCTAAAATCTTGGGTGGGCTAGAGAAAAGCATTATTTCTATTCACCTATACATTAATCTACATGCAAATTAACAAATACTACGATGACTACTGCAAATGCATAAATTATTATATCATAAAATCAATGCTAATGTAACTAAGAAATAATAGAAATAACACGGAATCCTTTAATTCGTCACTTTCAAAGTGAAATAACAAGTACCTCCTTAAAAGCAATACAGAATGTCACACTGAAAAGTCAATACCTGTCCACTTCATTACAATACACGATATTGGTTTTGTGTTTCAAGGCATAAGTATGTGAATTGGGCTGAATTCAGTTTCAGCCCCCAAACGATGCAACGAAGTTTGACAGGATTTAAATCACAATCCTTTGTGTTTGATGACAGTTTCCGTACATTACAATATAAACAAAATCAATCGAGCTTGGAGTGCGCCCCAGTGTAAGAAAAATTTCATGTATTGTCTGTGTTACGGTCTAATCACATTACAGCCCCTGGTGGTGTTGCAGAGTGCGTAGCCTTTTCCCTGTGAAGTATTTCATAGGGTTATTTGTGCCGGCTCCAGTTTATAAATTTTTAATTAAAACAATGGGGAATATGATTGTAGGTAGACTTAAACATTGTTTTAGTGACAGAGGATATTAAAACAAAGATATAAGTATTTCATTTGGGAAAGGTTATGTTACGCTTATAATGTATTATTTTGTTCGAGGCGAATTTGCTGTTCATTTTTAGTCAGCGCATCTAAAGTTTTGGGTGAAAATGCATGGTCGGGACTTAGACCCACCTAAGCCCAGTACTAGAAACCGCCACTGAAGAGTACTAATTCTTTGAGATGTGATGTGACGATTATTGAGGTTGTAGACTATTAAATAGCTTCATATCAATGCTCAGTAAACATGTAAAATCAACGTCAGTTTGATTTCAATATTCATGCGGCGATTCCAAATTCAAAATGGAAAGAATGAAAGGCTGTTCACAGTAGTATGCGAATGTGTTGTTAAATAAATTATTATGATTGATATCAAAAGAGTGGCAACACTCCGTGAGAAATCGCCCGCGTCTTTCGACTCAACTTGTCTCAAATTATTATTATCAGTTTTTATTTCGGCATGGAGTCTTTCGCGAACGATCTCCAGCTTTTTTAAACTTTTTATTGTGAGGATTTATTACACATCGACGCAGTGTCAGAAAAGAATGCATTGTTCATACAACGCAGTGAAATGAAGGGATGTTCAAATACGACGTGAAGCCATAATAAGACGCATATACATCCATACTTTACCCTCACGAACTTAATTTTTCTGTTGCGACTTCTCAATTTAAAATACATTTTTTTTTATTTATACAATAAAAACTACACATGAAACTTTCAAAATATAAATTTACACTTAAATCTTAAATGATAGTATACATTTTCCTTTTTTTTTTTGAGTTTAATTTTTCTTTTTTATCTAGTATCATAATTGATTATTTTTTCTTTGACACCATTCATATTTTCGTTTGTGGACATCTATGATGGTAGTCTTATTTGGTTAATTTAAGTTTCTTTCGATTAACTTATTTTGGCTATTTTACAGAATAATATTCTTTCTCTCTTATTGTTGTTGTTTATATGTACTGCAATACAATGATGTCACTTCAGCTTTTTTCAATAGAAAGCGTAATTAGCCATATTGTTATTTCGTCTCTATTTGCAAACCAAAACAACAAAGAATAAATGATAGACATGATTTCAAATTAAAAAAAATATATAGCCATATAACGATATAATAATCAGTGTTAAGCTGATTTTTATAAAATCAATGAAATGTATTATAATATTTAGTTTCAAAATAAGGTTGACTGTTCAGCATTTTTTTACAGCATATATCATTGTTGACTTGAACCACCCAAAACGTTGAAAGATTCATAATATTTTTTATTCATAAAATCTTTCATCTTTTTACGTTACCGTACGCACGACTATTTTCCATTCAATTTAATTGAATTATCGGCAGAAATTCAAGGATTCTTGATATGAATGGTTAAGTATAATTATCATTTTATCTCATCAGCCTATTCAATGCATACCATAATTCTCCACTTGCGTGACCAGTTCCTCTCGGTCCTGTGATATCATCATCAACTTTTTTACATGTTTTATGAGGTCATCCTTCTATATTACAAACGGATTTTTTCCTGGACTTTCAGTGGATATTGGCTTACATTTCAAACATCATCGTTTCTATAATTAAACGATCTTTTTGTATCTGGATGGTAATTTTATCAATTTATCACGCAAACAATCTTCTTAAATATTTATGTTACGCTAGAAAAAATAGCTCATTAATTGTGAAATCTGATTTGAAAATTCAGAGATAAGGGAGCGTACAAGACAGCGTCCTATCACGTCAGTGGTTATGGAGAGACGTTCGAACTGACTGGGTCACGTGCTGCGGATGCCTCCGGAAAGCCTCAATCCTGCCTGCCTCTTCTTTCTACCTGTGGGATTCCGGCGCCTCGGACGTCCGTCGGGTACTATCCATAGGATGTACTCGGCGGAACTGAGGGATGCTGGCATGTCATGGGAGGGAGCAAAGCAATTGGCGGGAGACAGGAAAACATGGAGGTGCCGCGTGACGGCCATATGCTCCACATAGGGAGCAAACATTGCCAAAGAAGAAGATTTGAAAATGCAATACAGTGATAAATCAAATCGGTTCCTGAACTCAGCGGTGTTCTACCAATACGTTAAAAAGGGGCTCGCTTAATCTCAAAGCATTTCTTGGTGTACTAGGGAAGGAGTGATTTTTTTTATTAATTCTATGCAATACTTTGCAATACTTAAACAAGCAATCTAGTGTATCTTAATACACTAATTAAATGTAACAATATGCAATTTACCGTAAATTTATCAATGTAAATGGCTAAAAATGTACTACTGTGTTTACTGACGTTGTCGTAAATAATGTATAAGTCAGAAATTGTTTTTATGTACTAATTTGATCTGAGAATATTGTTATCTCTTAAATTAACAAGGGGCTCGCACGAGCCACTCTAAGCCCTCTCCAGTCTAGTATCAAACACATACAAGTCAGTTTCACTTTATTTTTCAGGAGAAAAACATAAATTTGATGTGTTTGATATTATACGCCTCAATTCAAGACGAACAATTAATGATATTATATTTTAATTTAATTTAAAAAATGAAATTTAGGAATTAATAATATAGTTCAATTATATTATATCAACTACTTCAAACTTACCAAAAATGTGTCAAATTGTTAATAAAAAATCTAATACTTTCCAGAAATTCAATCGAGAACACCCTACCCTATTCGGAAACCAATTTTGTCGAAATTTGAATCAACACAAAATAGATATTCTTTTGGAGCGAACATATTTATTGCCTTGCACCTTTCTCCCCAAAAGTAAATGATGTACCATTAGCCGAACAAACTGAATTCGGAGATCCAATCTTAATCTCGGTTTCTCGAACAAGATGATGACAGCGTTGGGTCTCAAACGTCAGACCCTGCGTTTAAAATATTTCGCAGAAACAATTCCTGTTATTATCCACGGTTCGATCGCGTTACCATTTCATCCCGGCTAAAACAGTAATTTAATATTAAGAAAAATCGTCAATTGCATTCAGTAGCGGGAACAGAATCTTAAGACAGGTTGAGAACTTGATTTGATGTATCAGCTTACCGAAAAACATACAATTTTATACAATATAACAGTTGATAAATCAAGGCATCAAAATATGATTCATACTGATGAAAATGACATTTTGGTTACTGATATATTCGTGTATAGTCACTTACTGACAATATACTGCTTAAAATAAGTGTTGAATAGTATTAGTAACTACACTATTTTGAACAAGTACGATTTATTATATCGCAATAAGAAAAATGGCAAATCGATAAGAATATTATCATGGCATTCATAAAACAGCTATTCACTATTATGATTGAGTTAAAGCGATTGAAAAATTCAATTTTAGCAAATTCGATGCTGAATAAAATAATCTCATAAGAAAAAATATATCACTACATGGATTTCTTTAAACTCTATTTTCCTCTAGTCAATTTTCTTCCTTGGCCATTGAGAACTTCGAAAAAAGTCTTCATGTAAAAATAATGAATCCACGTTATTGACTCAAATTAATTCGAGATGATTCCCTGAAAATGGTTGTATTTTGACACTTTGATCAAACAGAAAACAAAAGAAAAACAACGATTTAAATAATTATTCTTTTTATAAACGAATTTGTGCGTCACCTAAACAGCTTTACAACGAAATGACTTTGGTTAAAAATGTGATATAATCTATATATATAAAACAAAGTGGGGTTATTTACACCACGTATATCTCGAGAATTACTGCAAGGATTTCAATGATATTTGATTTATAAAATTCTTATTTACCTAGAATAGCAGAATAAGCATTAAAACATCGGAAAAATATCACGGAAAATAAATTATGAAGAAAATTAATATCTTCATACAGAACAAAATTTTCAAATGAGGAATAGGTCAAATAATGACATGTTGTTTTATGCTCGGTTCAGGTAGATGACACTAGATGGCGCTGTATTTATACGATAGACTTTTAAATAATTTTGAATTTAGAGTATAATCGATGATATGAAATGAAAACGAAAGAAAATCGAATACTATTGAAATGAGGTTATGTTTATAATTAGGTATGATACATTTTTTGACAACAATATTACGATGTTTGCACGAACGTTTGTATCGAATTGACAATTCAAATTTGATGTTCGATTGTGTTCGATTGTTTCGATTTCATATCTGTCAAATCTCTGGTCTAAATATTGACATTACATTTAAATGTGTTTCGTGCATTAGGTGTGATTGTTTGTTTGTTATTTATTCAATGTTCTTAGATTAGTTTTATTTGGAATTAGAAACTGTACTCTTTTCACTTCAATTAATACTATACTATTTATATATAGAACGTCAAAAAAATATTTCGTGATATTTGACAGCAAAAGTACATTGTGAATTATATTACATAACGTTAGTAAGCCATTACTTTATGGTTATTTTTAAATGCATACTGCTACGTACGTAATTCCTGTGTCCACTGTCAATACTTGATGGAAAAGCATTCTATATTTAATTAAACGGTTTTTCTCTTATATAATGTCGAATGCGAAATTATTAACAAAGAAAGTTTCAATTGACTATTTTTATGAAGTTCAACGAAAATTGTACAATTTCTTTTTTATGTTTTGTCAACAATTATATCGACTATGGAAAGCAAGAAGGGCGTAACCCACACATGCGCAAAAAAGTGTTTTGATGATTTTGGGCCATATGCAAATTATGAATTATACAAAAACTTGAAATGCACGGACACGTCTAAACTGGTGTTTAATTGACAAAATAATCTATATACATAAAACAAAGCGGGGTTATTTACACCACGTATATCTCGAGAATTGCTGCACGGATTTCAATGATCTTTGATTTATTAAATTCCTCTCCGGCTAGAATAGCAGAATAAGCATTAAAACATCGGAAAAATATCACGGAAAAGAAATTATAAAGAAAATTAATATTCTCATAGAGTTTTCAAATAATGAACATTTTGTTTTATGCTGGGTTCAGATAGATGACACTAGATGGCACTGACACGATCGACTTTTAAATGATTTTAAATTTAGAGTATGGATTAGAATAAAAAAATCGATGATATGAAATGAAAACGAAAGAAAATCGGATAATATTGAAATGAGGTTATGTTTTCTGACTTGGAAATTCTTTCTGAATCTCCAAATCAGATACGCACATAATTTTCTATCATTATTTTGACATGCTTTCCATCGAATCCATGTGAACTGTGGAACAAGGTACAAGGATGACATGTCAGAAGACATTTTACATCAAATTCGTGTCAGTTCAGGGAATCCCGATCTCGAGATGAATGAAGAGATACATAACCAGGCTTTGCTTTAGATCGAAGACATGTGTTACCTCATGTGCGGCAGTTTGTTAGTCAAGTTAGGAATGCCAACGCCAGATCGTGGAATGAACGACGCTTTCAATCGAAAATTGGAACGTGAACGTGAATATTTTCGAGATGCATTGAACCAATCAGTTCAAACGAATTTACCACTGTTGAACCCACAATAGAGGGAAGTGTACGATACGTTAATGAATGCAATTTATGATGGAAATGGTGGCTTATTTTGCCTTGACGCGCCCGGTGGAACTGGGGAGATATTCCTCATGTCATTGATTATGGCTACTGTTCGTGCGAGATCCGAAATTGTTGTAGCAGTTTCTTCTTCTGGAATAGCGGCTACGTTGATAAAAGCATGCCGAACGGCTCAATCAGCGTTGAAATTTCCGTTAAACCTCCAAACGACTGAAAAACCGACATGCAATATTGCGAAACACTCAGCAATGGCCGAAGTTTTGGAAGCGAGTAAAATCATCAACTGGGATGAATGCACAATGGCACACAAACGCGCATTGGAAGCACTCAACCGAACTATGAAAGATCTGCGCAGTGACTCAAGATGTTTTGCAGGCGCAATGATTCTACTATCTGGCGATTTCTGCCAAACACTACCAGTCATTCCAAGATTGACCGTTGCCGATGAAATAAACGCTTGCCTCTGCTGACGACAAACATGCGAGTTACATTTCTAAATGATCCATCTGCCGAAGATTTCTCCAAGCAATTGCTGACTATCGTCGGTAACGGCCGTGTTCCTGTTGACGAATCGAACGGATTGATTTCGATTCCGCCGAATTTTTGCAATTTCGTCTCAACGAAGGACGGCTTCATCAACAAAATGTTCCCAAACATCTAATCACAAAAATCACAATTGGTTGATTGAACGAGCAATTCTTGCGGCTAAAAACAAAGATGTGGATCATTTAAACTTCACAATTCAAAATCAAATCGTTGATCTACTGCATTCCTTTAAATCTATCGACTGTGCCACGTGAATTACATCAGTTCAATGTAATTTAAATACTTTTCATTTTGAATTTTGCCCATTTATTGAACTTAATTCATTTTGAGTATTCATTCAAACTGAATTTAATTCATGCAATAAATTAACACAACATTTATTGATCCTGAGGCGGTACGAAGTTCGTCGGGCCAGCTAGTATCAATATAAAACGGAGGTTTTTTAGTTTAGCTTAGGAGTTTTATTCAACTATCGAAAATATTAACATAATCATTACCGTAGTTTTTGTTACTATTATGATAATTCTATGTCCATGTCTCCGATGTTCTGCTCATCTGTATAGATTCGCCGAATTGACCAATATTATCATCAGATCCATCACTCTCTTTCTGGCGATTTTGATGGAGCCTTATTTGTCAAGACAAGTTTTACAAAGGAATCAATTGTCGTTACCATAGGCATAGACAACCGATTGCCTTATTTTAAATGCTCGAATAGGCGCCAAAGTTGCTTCCTTGATCGTTTGTTTGTCGTTTTCTACGAGAATGGCGTTAACGATAGACTTTTCAATTCAATGGCGTGTATAACAGCAATGCTGTATTAGCTACAATTTCTTCTGAAGGTGCTGGCGTAGTGGTGTTTTAAAGTTTATTATCTACAATTTTATTCGACGACTCGATTTAAGCGGCCATTGTGACACGAGACACAGCCTGTACGTAACATACAACGTGTTCGCCATTAAATTCAATGTACAACATTTATATGAAACACTCCGGACTGTCAATTTGACATTTTTATTCGTTTAACACTTACAGATTTAAAAAAAATAATGCTATAAAAAGAAAATGTAGCTCGAAAATTAACATAAAACTTTATAGAGATGGATCTTTGAAATTGACTTCAAACTATTATATATGTAGTTAAATGAAATTGTAAATAGCTAACGACTTCAAAAGTGTTGTATGAGTACATTTTTTTATCTTTTATCTCCAAATGCATTCAAAGTAATGCTTTTTTCAATCTTTATTTTAACGAGGTAAAATCAATAAAAGGTTTTTAAAAAATCTGTAAAGGGCATTCAGGAGACATTTGATGGATTATTAAATAATAATAAGTTACTTGAATCATTCAGATCGCATTGATCTTAAAATAACCACAAATATGACAATGTGATGAGTAAGCAGTGGCGTAACCACAATACAGCGGGCTCTAGGCAACGCATAAGGTTCCTTGATTTATAAACATATTTAAATTTAAAAAAATACGATAATTAATAACAACAATTTAATATATTTTTAAATTCCCTGTTTAACAAGTAACTGGCGAAGGTCTTTTCCGCCTCGCTTATGTGCGAAATAAAAGTACAGTGAAACCCCGATTCTACGTTTTCCAAGGGACTGAAATACAACGACGAATAATGCGGGAAACCGATAATACGGGAAATCTTCAAATAATATCAAAACATGCTTAATTTTCAACTAATTTATTTATTTCTTTCACTTTTTTATTGAAGAATACATACATTTACTATTTAATTGATTAATACATACTAAGTTGCCTATTTGTAATTTAGCACTTACATTTTCACAGACAACCTTCAAACATGCGTTCTTTTTTAGGTTAACTTTTTTTGCTATATACATATTTCGACTCATTTTTCTCCTAGATTTTTTTCAACGCATTGAATTGTTTTCAGTTTCTCAGTTAGAGTTCTAGTTTTCTTCATTTAAGCATTTAAGTTTTGACTTTTGAATAAGAAAAATTCGCGCAACCAGATGCGATGTAAGACTATTAATGAGCGAAAAAAGAAATATTCAACAAAAGCGGTCAATCAGGATAACAATTGGAATGTGACGACAATATTTAGATGATAGTTCAAAGAAATCGGGGAATGATTAAAGTGTAATTATAAAACATCGTTACTACGGGGTTGAGGTCTCGGTCAAGTAAAAAATAAACAATCCATGCAAAAAACAAAGATAGTGAGAACGGTAGATCGGGGTTCCACTGAAAAAAACGCCATACGAGATGCGAGACAAGACTATTTATGAAAAATATTCAACGAAAACGGTCAATCGGGATAATATTTGTGACGGGACCAAAATATTCAACCGATAGATCGAGGAAAACGGTAAATCGGGGAACGGTTGATGCGGGATTACTTTACATTGTTCTTATGGGTGTTTGGCCGGGACTATGAAAAATTAACGATCCATGCGGGAAAACGGACAATGCGAGAACGGTAGATCGAGGTTCCACTGTACTTAATGTTTTAGTTATTATTGTAAGTTAAAAATTCACGGAAAAGACGTATACAGTTCTTAATCCATCTACAGCTGATAACAACTCGAAGTTATCCTTTTTTGCATAATTTTGATTTTCGCATGTCACTCGTGAACTTACATTGATAGTATCAAGGCCCAGATTGTCCATCTTAGTTCCACCTTTTACCGGCGACCAATTTATGATGGCTGATAAATTGCCTATTCGATATTCAAAGCGCCGGTTCACCCTCCATTCAAAATGCATCTGAAAGATTGAATTTACTTTATTACATCTTCTCCTCACAAATATTGTCGGTCCAGTTTTGTAATTTTAAATGATGGACACTTGAATCGGCTATTTTGACATGACTATCGGAATAATCAAATTTATTTTGAAAAATGATCACCTCTCAACGGGCAGCCATCACCACCTTTTGCTGTAGCTTCTCGGGACTGCTGCAATCGTTTTTCACTAGAAAGCATTACGGAATACCCCAACAAAGGATTATATTTGCAAAGAAACTCTATGATTACGCATGAAAAGGACACATGATCATACATAACATTAAATTGAATCGTAATATAACAAATTGAGTTTTCATGTTGTATCAAAATGCTTTTATAACAAGGCTTTATATTATGTATACATGTCGTTTTCTTAAACAACTGTTTTTTTTTTAAATACTCAACTTCGAATTCAATCACCTAGAAATATGATTTCATTTAGTTGATCCGCAATTATTTGGAAGCATTCCAATATCAAACATGTTTTCAAAATAATTGTGGAACTCTAGAATCTATCATTAAAATCCATGACTAAACACAAAAAGTCCTAGGACCAAAGAATCAAAAATATGACATCATTATAGCACAGACGTAACGCGGAATATTTATTATATTTATGTTTTTATTACAATTTTAAAACATCAATGTTATCCATGAAACTTAGATATTTTATATTTGATTCAGTCTTAGATACCAATCGAACTTATAACTTACACACAAAAAAATAATTCAGTAGCATTATTATTGCAGTTGTTAAACACCCCACGTTTCACATGTTTTAAACATGTTATTACTGATTTATTTCTCCATTGATTTCAAGTAATTTTATTAGTATACATTAATTTATACGTCAATTCTTTACAGTGCTGCAAATGCTACGCACAAAAACCGGCACGCTGAAAAAACCGATTATGAGTGCGTCGATCAGTCACGTCTCTATATCCATCAGATAAACGTCTTAATACATTGTATATGATATAGAAGTGAGCCAGTGGTAGTGAATTGGCGTAATGCTGATATAAAAGCGGGCATATTATATCCTTATTAGTCGAGTACTATCGCAAATTCTTCGGTTTTTCATTGTTGTAAACATTTTTATTTCTAAAATCGTTAAATTTAGAATTTTTTTTTAGATTTGTTTATCAGATTATTTAAAAAAAATAAGCAAAACAAACCATCTATTTTGACTTTTAAAAAGTCCGGTAAAACCAGTGTTAGAATATGCAGGGCTGTGGCTCGATTTTTTTTTTGAAAAATATATTTAATGATGTGTATTTAAACAAAATAGTCAAAAGCGTTAACATCTCAAGCTTGGCTGACTAAAGATGATCTGATGGTATACGTAAATATAAGTTTAAATTAACAATTTGAAAAATTTCCTCGGAGTCGGAGTTTGGTTATTATTTTTCAGCTGGAGTTGGAGTTGTCTTTTTTTTACACGACTCCACAGCCCTGATTTATTTAACAGATTTTTTTTTTAAAAATAAGCAAAACAAACTATCTATTTTGACTTTTAAAATGTCCGGTAAATCCAGTGTTAGACCAATATATGTATCGTATCGACTCCGAATGACCTAGCATAGTTTAAATTTATAGTATGATATCTTAAATGAATACTATGTTTAAAAACATAGCCTTATTTAAATATATAAACATGTGAGTGATAAAATATGCAAATAAATTTATTATCTTCAATACAGTGCGCTCGCTACCTTGTCTACAACATGGCGCCGAGGTAGTGTTTATAAACAGCTAATAAGCTGTCACTAAGTATGTGGTGATGAAATACATTTTGCAATAAGCCATTTTAGATTTTATAATTGCCAGTCATTCAATGTTTGATTCTCAAAATAATACTTTGCACAAGACAGGGACGCCGCATCCTTGATATTAATATAACAGGTATTATGTCAAGCCCGTTATCGATAATCTTCTCCATCTTTTATTATAAACTACTTCTCTCGTGACGTAATGGACGACTTTCTTCTCTTATATTGTATAGTATACCTTATGTTTGGACGCTAGAATTTTGTAAGTCACTGGTGGGCTTTCGATTCAGTGAGTCGAATCCCTGAAAATTAACTGTTATACTTTATTTTAAGTCATTGCTCAAATATTACTCATTGTATATCCTATAATACATTTACATTTACCGTCTCCCAAGAGAAATGTTTAGTGACTGACTCTCAAGCAGTTGTTGTGGAACATCTTCTGCTGAAAAAAGCTCCAATATATATACACTCCAAATTATAAGCGGGTATGGTTTTAAAAAAATCATTGCTGAATGTTTTTCTAGGACACGAGTCTGCGCTCTTTGTGACGACCCTTATACCAGATTACACTCCCAAAGCGAGATTAAAGGCAATACCTTTTATTGAGTTCATTAATTTTATCAAAACATAAGAGTAGCTTTTATGATTTTATAATTGCTTTATCGAGAAAATGTTTTCAACTGATTTGTCTCAAGTTGAAAATGGTGCCTTGTTCAGAAAAACTGATGGTGTTTTATTTCTATAAAAGTTAGATTCTATAAATTAAATGTTTTTTTGTACATAAGCAATTTAATAATTTGTCTTAATTATAGACGTCTCTGTAGACCGTGACTCATAACCCTTAACTAACTATTCGTTGTAACCGTTTTGGATTTTACATTAATATGCCGTAAAAAAAATAGAATAACATGCTTAGATAATATATCGGAGGTATAGACAAAAAAAGAACCGTTTAAATTTTTTAAGTGTTGCTATTTTGAATAATTAAACATAATTATCGTTTAATTCCTTCATTTTACAACTTTGCGTTTATACTGAAATCGAGGAAATAAACACTGAACAATCGAATAACCAATAAAATGAATATGAATGGTAAAACGTCACAAGAAAGGCTTTAGAATTATTGTAATAGCGTCATGGCACGTTTCCGAGATGATGGATAATTCCGAGCTTCGATAAATGATGTTATATTGAATTTTAAAACGTCGAGTTTCTCTTTGGACGGTGCCGTCGGAATAAATTTTATTGGTGAATGACGATTATTGTCTTCGGGAGAAAGATTCCTGGTATGGCAAAAGGACACTTAATATGACTGTGTAACCCAAAAATTGTTGCCGTAAGATAATCGTAATATCGTTTCAGGATTTTAGCGTTTATACTTAAAAAGTTAACATTTATGTTTATAATTGTCGGGTACTCTCAGACAATAATGCTTATAAAAATGAGTTATGGTTTTCTGTGGCATTAAATGTTGTACACACTCTCTGCGCCATCACACACTTCTTTTTGGATGTGTTAAGCAACAAGACTTCTCAAAACTCGGCTTGCAACAACGGTTCGAATGAGAAAACTACTTGCCATCCATAAGAAGTTGTAGATTTTTTACGGTCTTTTAATTTGCACTAGATATAACCAAGTTTACACGTCCGGCAGGGGTGAAAGATTCTACACTGTCTCCCATTCAATATTTACATCTAGGCCTCAGAAATGGTTGCCAGTCGTCCCTATTTGAGTGGAATGTCCCGAGTTAAACAGACAAATCCTGAATCCCGCGATGCCTTTTAAAATTTCCGACTTAAAAAAAATGATTATGTACAACAATGTTAGAATATTGTTAAAAAGGCTCACTTATGTTTTTTAAGCAGCCTGGCATTCCACCTTTTATGAAAAAAAAATATAATTACAATTGTAGTTGACTTTAGAATTTTTTTATCAAGCAAAAATGGCGAACATATTTTGAAACAAGGTAAAAACTAGGAATACCTTTAATTAAACTGTTATGATTACATAATTATATAAAATTAATTTAGTTTTCTTAATTTTTTTCTGAATTCCTTAATTTTTATTCTTGATCGTTTGAAATAGTAAATTACTGTGACTTTGTAAATTTGGCAGCTCTGGCCTCAGACGATGTGCACAAGATCCTTAAAGATATTGCCGCAATGAATATTTTACCTGTTTTTTTACCATCCAACCTGGAAGATCTTGGCAGCAAAGTGACCATGCACGGTCAAAAATTCCAGTTTATACAAAAGATATGAAATTACTCAGTACCTATATGAAATGTGTACCTCATTAAGCTAATATTTAAAAAGTTCAAAAGCAACTCTCAGGGATTGTTTATAGTAAAGTAAGTAAGAGTTATTATAGTAAATGATCACTGTGATGTCTACCCTCTACTATGCTTATAATTTCTAGAAAATACCAATCATATTAGTGTGAAGGTGTTCTAAGCCAGTCTGTATCTATTTATTGTGCTGACAAAAGGTGCTCACTATCAGAAAACAAAATGGCCAAGTTTTTTGCACGTTTACCCGTTGCAGAGCAATTAATTGAACACTCTGTCACTTAATTCACCTCTCGCTTGACATCATATTTGAATTGAATGGAAATCAGAGCGCTCGATTGCGATTTTATTAAGCCTTGCACAATATTTATTAAGTTTTAAAAGCTAATATGAAGTACATAGTTTTAAATCATTCCAAAGCTGGTTAATAATACAATAAATATTGTCGATAACGATGTCTGCTGCAGCTTTATTGCTAATAACTTCACATTGGTTTATTAACGTTTTTACGAATTATAAGTGACACGAGTCAATCGTATCGGAAATTTACGTTTAGAATGTTGATTGGTTCTAGTTTGACTTCACCACGGCAAGTGAAGACTTTTTATTATCACAGTAAAAGATCGTCGCAGTTCGAAATAAATTTAAATCGTCTTTGGTTACTCAGATATGTTATTAATAAATTAACGAAAAGAGGCATTCACATATGTAAATTCAAATAATTTAGCCTCCTGTGTGGTCGAGTGGTCAACATCGTTGGCTACCGCTACGGAGGGCACGGGTTCGAATCCCAGTACGGGCAGTTTTATAAATTGATTTATGAATCTCTGTTCAAAGGCACGGATGTATGTGATGTCTTGAATTACCCCTACCACCCATCCTATCCTATGAACGGGGCGTATCGAGAGGGATTAGCTAACCACTAGTCCTGTCCTAGCCCTTTCTTTCTATTTCTACTCTCTTTGGAAAAAGAGAGGTTGAGCAACTGAGTAACAAGCAGTTCTCGTAGAAACATTTCTGTTGAGATAAACTCCATTAGGAGTCCATATGCTCCATATTCGGAGCGGACATGGTAAAAAAAATATATACATATTCTTCACCACAAAAAAAATTCTTCCCGAAAATTAACAGAAAAGCGTTGAAAGCTTAATTATTGCGGATCCGAAAACATCAAAAAACGTTCAAATCAAAGAAACATTTGAATTACGAAATATTTTTACGAAAATTCGTCGCCAAATCATATCAAATTTGTTCGACGGTTTTTTTCAAAGATGTGTCATGTTGGCTTTTTTATACTGATATTATATACGTATTTCACGTAAATTATCGGTTTTCCTAATTCCCATGTACGATGATTTAGTATTTTCCTATTTGTAATTAATTTTTTTACACAACTGGATTGTTGTTAGCAGCATTTAGTTACTTTTCAGATATAAAAAGAGTAGCATATTGTACAGCATAGAATCTGTATGTATTTATAATGCTATGTTAGATGAAGTAATCTGGATTCCGCAATAGCAACGTCTCAATGATATTGCTTTTACCGATCTTGTAAAACTGGTGATCATTTTAAATTGCTCTTTGATGATTCAATTAGTGCGCGCTTGCTCAAATAAGAAAGTGAACAACAATAATTATTGCGTCGAATGTTATTTGTAAACTTAAATACACAGCTTAAATTTCATAGTGATGATCTTATATCTATGATACAAGGCAGAAAATACATGTGCCTGTCTGTCCGTCATAAGCAGTAAACAGTAACGGTTTGTATTTTTGACACATTATTATACTCAAGTCAAATGTTCAACTTTAAACAATAGAATTAAGTACATTTCACGTGGGGTAATAAATACTAGTAAAACCAGTTCATTATTTTTATGTTATTCATATACGTGAGACAATTGTTCAGTTCGTTGCGATCTTTTCTTATTATATCATAACTCTATTTTTATTCCAGATGATGTCGCGTTTTAAGATTAATCATTTATACATTAAATAAGGTATAAAATATTACATATTTTTTTTGCATAACCAACGTATGTATATATGAACCAAAGAAGACATTTTTCAATACACAAATACAATGTTGCATGCAATATTAAATATGTGCACAAAAATAAGTTCATAAATGGTAATTGTTGAATGACAACTGACTGTTTATTAGTGGATATAAGAACCAACTATGAATAAGATATTTTCCATCTCTTCGCTACGTTTTCAAGAACGGATAGCAGTTTACAAACATCAATACTCTTAACGTTAAGATAAGAACTTATATGAAAAGGTATCTACCGAATACCTAACAAAGATTATTTTTCGTTTAGTGCTTTCATTAACATATCTATAAGAAGGACTTTATCATTTATTACTGAATGTAAAAAGAAAGTTGTGATATCTTGTCCTTAGAATTTTTTTACTTTCAATTTTATTCAATGCTTGACTAAAAATTAATAAGATTGTGACGTAGATAAAAAAGAATACGTCAACTTCATTTGATAAAATTGAGAATCATTGGATTATATTATTACAATATGTTCTAATTTCAATTTTTTACGACAATGACAGTTCACATTCTGCATTCTGTTAAACGAAGCGCAAAACGGCTAATAGACTAGTTTTATTAAATTTCTTTTGAAGAATGTCTAATGAAGGCATAATTTCTTGTCAATAAAACTATTCAACGATGCGTCGCGACTGGACGACGGTTAAAATAGCGCATTAGCCTTTCGCGACTGGCGACCCGATCGCATTCTGGTCGACTTGCATTCGTATTATCTATGTGACGGAATGAAGATGCGCTTTCATACCTTCAACACAATGTACGCTCGTTTGAGATTTATTCCGTTTTTTGCTCAAATTAAACGGAATGTGCACACTGCACAGTGTACCTAGATGTGTCATGCATCAGCAAAACCACTCGACAGAGATCGTTTCATAACAAAAAAAAAATGTATAAAATATTATATTATAATAATAAACGTGAGAATTCCACTGTCCAGCTGTCTGGATTATCATTTAATATCCCAGATAGGTGGAAAATTCAGTATTGTGTCTTGAATATTGTTTTTTTGTAATTGTTTTCTAACTAGAGTTTGTTAATTGAAATGTATATTTTATTTATCCTTTTTGTCATTTCTGAATTATACAATATGAAAGTTTTTTTGTTTTATTATATGTATATTAATTACTTAACGTTCACAAGTACACGTCGCATGCAAGCTTTTAGTTGGTATCTCTTTGAGGCTATGATCATTTTCAGCTATTTTTCTTATTGAAATGATAGACTACTTACCACTTTATTATGAATTTAAAAATATTTTACTATGGTATTTTATCTATGGTGTTTATTTTGCGTTACTATGCCGACTAAAACATAAGTTGCGTTGCTAAATCGACAAAATATATGTCACATCTAGTAACTTTATTGAGTATGTATATGCATTGTAATGTTGCTCCGAATTGTTTTCTTTATGTGATTCAGCTTCCAGTCATCTGACGTGCTCTGCAAGTGATCAGTAATAACACATGTATGTGATCCCATATTCCAGAAGTGATCAATATTCAGCAATTACGTCATATTACTAATAGAACACACTATATTAAACTCACCTGCGTATTGTTCAATCTGCGTTGTATTCTCAATCTTTGTTTAGCTGCGGAGTACACTGTATAGTATATAAGAGACTATAAGAAGAGTGCAAAGAAGTAGTGATTGATGATAAGTAAAACTGTTGGTACCCTAGGGAGTTTAATAACAAATAATGCTCAATAAAAACACATTTTTTTGTTAAAAAAAATCTTTGCAATTGAAATCTCCGAAAGAGCATATTATCGTACCGTTAACCACTAATCAGTATTTTTTAAAAAGTATTTTATAAATTAACATCTCGTATACAAAAAAAATAAACACATAAAAGTACAAACCAAATTGATCCAGATTTGTGTATTTTTAATGAATGAAATGCATTTTATTCTCTCCTCAAAATAGCTCCAGTGTGTACATAGAGTTACGTGCATTCCAATTTACTTACTGTCTTTTGTGTTTCTTTTGTTTGATGAATATGTCTAAATGAAACCTCTGAGTAGATTGGTAAATAAAACGTAAAACTAAATAACTCCCAAAAATACATAAACTGAAAACTAATTAATCCGACAACTGAGTTGACACAAACGCATTCAAAATTAATAGAGATGTTTAAAATTTGGATTAATATACAGTGTCTTCCTTTTTCCACCCTTTTGGATTACTTCCAAAGCTTCATTTGCTTCTGCCTCTCCAAATTGGGTACTTCTATCTTTTTTATGAGAACTATTTTTAGTAACTTCGGGATCCCATTTTGCAACAGGTGGATTGAATTCTATACTCCATCTTCCACTATTACTATCCACTGAACTAAAATCGTCGTCTTGATCATCTGGGTTTTCACCGTCAGCAAAACATTCTATCAAATTGTCGATCAGATCAGCTGGTATTAGTTTTTCCGACTCTACAGAAGTTTTCGACTTGTTTTGATTTGATTTTGATTGAATATACGAGTAAACGAGGTATTTTAAAAGTTCGGACTGGAGATAGGCGCAGGGGCATTCTTGATGCTTTGCTGCCAGTTCGTTGAATTCGTCATGGTTTATATATTGGTAAACATCGTTGCATATTTCATCCAACGCTAACGCACAAGTTTCAATCTTGTTCTTCTTTTCTTCTCTTTCTTTTTTTCTTGTCGTCAGATTAATTTGAGATCGTGTTTGATTTTCTACTTTCAAATGAAACGGCTTTTTGTCTTCGTAAGGATATTCAGAAACGTGCCGGTCGGGGTCTGCTTTTATTGGTTGGATGGTAACGTGAATGTTTCCATCTCTTTTTCGGACCGTAAAAGCTGGCTCAAACTTTTCCTCCTCTTCTTGACCTTCTTCCACGCTTGCAACAAAGTGACCCTTCTTCTTCCTTTTTAGTTTTCTCACAATTTCAACAAAATTTGCAGATTCTTGATCTTTTGACTTTCGCTGTTTTTTCTTAAGCGCATTTTTTCTAATGGCGCCTGGTCTCCAATCGGGGTCATACTAAAGGAAACATAACATATTTTTAGTATCCAATAAGCATTTTAAAACAAAATAAGTAATCTTTCAACAATTTAATTTTTATATTTTTAAATATTTACTGTGAGAACGTAGTCAACCAGTAATTCACTATTGTGCATATTGTGCACTATTTCGACAGTTAATTTGATTAAACGAGAATTGATGATCATTTGCTCAACTTCTTGTTACAGGAAGGCATGGCCATAAATATTAGCCTTAGTAACATATTAGTTTATTAAGTACTTCTGCCCTCTTATGTATGTCTCGTTTTCAAGAAAAAAATCGAAGAGATATTTGACAATGATACATATTTTTTAATAAAATCAATGCGTAAATGTATATATTTAAGATTCAAAGCCGACTTTGTAGGGTATAAATCGTGTTGTTATTTTTTTCATCTACATTCAATTTTTAACTGACAAATTATTTTCATTCCTTTTTTTATCCATGTCCGCTCTCAATGTGGAGCACATGGCCTCCTAATGGAGTTATCTCAACAGAGGTTTTTTCTACGAGAACTGTTTGTTACTCTGTCGCTCAACCTCTCTTGTTCAGAGGGAGTAGAGATTGAAGGATAAGGCCAGGACAGGACTAATGGTTAACCAATCGAACTCGCTACACCCAGTTATTAAAAGATCAGAAGGATGGCATGAGAGGAAATAATATGAATTGACATCACAAGCACTCAGTCCTCGATCACAACTTTAAATTTAATAATTCTCAAATTCACTGTAATCTTACCGGAAATCGAACCCAGACCTGCGTGAACAGTAGAGAAAACTCTAACCAACTTGGCCATAGCAGACGACAAATAGAATTAAAATATTTTTTTCATACAGTTAACTCTATACCTTAAGTCCAGGTGTATCCTTAGCCGTCCATAGCCAACCCATAATCTTGGGCACTAGTGGCTGTTTCACTTTTGGTATACAATCTCTATGACCGATAATGCATCCTGTAATGATATTTTTTTCTTAAGTGTTATGTAAAAAAATGTCAATTTTAGTGATTAAAATAATTAACAAATCATTCTTACCGATCCCCCTGTAGTCTTTGTATCTAAATTTTCTGCTTTTATTCATTTATCTTATATCCTTGATAATAACTTGTATCCGTAAACCTGAAAACATGAATTATTTTGATTGGACTAACAAGAGGGGTTGACAGACTTTTAAGGGAGAAGAGCTTAATTACCAAGGAAACATAATACCAAAGGTACCAAAGAGTCATAACTATGCAATATGTTTTTTAGTGTAAACAGTGTGTTCAAAAGTTGATTGATGTCTGAAGAGCCACACGTAGCTAGCAAGCCGTAATTTCCGACCCCTGTACTGAAGATAATTGCTTGATTCACTAAACCGCTGAGAGCCAGTTCACCAGGACTAAATTGTATGCACCATAATTATAAAAATCAATCCTATTCAGTAATCACCATCATAATATGGTATTTCTTTTTTGCACGATAAGTTCATCGAAAATTAAACGCTTTGTGATTTATTTGGTAAGTATTACAAACAAACACGCAATATTTAAGGTATTTAAAGTAAAGATATAAAGTATTCTTTATCCGATATGGGGTTGTCTATACATGACGTTTTGTAATTTAGGATACTCTTTTTGTATTTTTTTTAAGACATGTTCGTTTCTAAAGGGAATCATATTATGGACTAACGAAGTTTATTTTGACAAAGGTGTTTGTTACTTAGTCACTCAATATCTTTTTTTAGAAAGTAGGGAAAGGATTGGGCTAGGAATGACTAATGGTTGGCTAATCGGTCTCGCCTTTTTTTTCTTTCTTTTCAGATAGGCTGGATTAAACGGAATTTAAGACGTCACATACATCCACGTGATTGGTAAAGATTCCATGAATCAATTGAAAAATCAACTTATAAAACTACATGTACCGGGATTCCGTGAGCTACCTAACCAAAGCCAAAGAAGTCACCCACTCGACCAAGGACCCGGCGTTTTTATGTTTTGTGATCAATAATGATTTTTTACAGATTTTTCTTAGAGGACAGAACGCTTAAAATATTATGTGTGGCACTGATTGTGACACGTGAATTTTTTAATATGCTGCAAAGTACATGCGCCTATGTACATACAATAACGTTAAACAACCCGGTGAAAGACATTTGTAAAAACAATTGATATTAGTCTTATAACTGACAAAAAACAGAAATGTTCTACAATGATCACGTTGTTTGGGAGTAGAAAGTATAGATAGAGAAAGATGAAAAACTATTATTTTACAAAATACTAACCTCGTCGTAATAAATGCAGCGTAAAATATGGTTTCAAAATAAAAATATATATATTTTTCAGAAATTACTGTCACTATGTTTTAAAAGATGTCATCCTTTTGTGGGTTTAGTAAATGAAATTAATTATTTCCAATAACTGTTAAAATATTTTGTTTATTATTTAATGTGTCAAATATACCAGAATTTCATTTTCATCGTGTGATATTTTTATGTCAAACAAGAAAGTGTCAATTTTTGAAATAAGAATTATTGCTTTTTTATAGCTGTTCTCATTTTAACTAGAATTATTTTTTTTGCATAATTATTGTTTGTTTTTACAATCGTATTCTCTTATAATATATTATAACAAACAGCTAAATTGGAAATCAACGACCAGAAATTGTATAATAAAGTACATATTGTCAACATATAGATCAGTGGACAATGTTATTGAGGCATATAATTGAATATATATAATACAGGTAATGTTTGTATAAACATTTAAAAAAAAAGGATGTTTAAATAATTTAAATACAGACAAGTAAAAACAGTTAATGTTCTACAAACATTTTTATGCGAATTTAAATCGAATTCAACTTCAGCCACAACATTTATTATACATTACTTTCAATTTTTGATGAACTGAAAAATGTTAAAAATACGATAATATTTTGTTTTGTATTTAAACACTTGCCTCATTCCATGATGGGTTCTCAAATATATATATTTTTGATTGTTTTTTACAGCCATTTCATCAGATTTTCAGAGTCTTAAACATTAAATGGTTGGGCAGCCATTTTTGTAAAAAAGAATCATTTTCAAAATATTTATTTTTATAACAGTCGAATAATTTAATTGCTTGTTCGAACACGCAACACTATTTCAGAAGTGTCAAGACATATTATGTCAATTATTATTTTATTCATTCCTATATCAACTGAAATGTTTACTTATTTCTAATTAAAAGTCGATACGTTTTGTATAATAAATACACCCTACCGACGTTCGATGCCAAATTGTATTTTGCGAGTTATTGTTCTCACAAGAGTATGTACTGCAGTCACACGCTGATATTGTTAAAAAGTAATGCATATTATGTGGCCATAAACAACAAAAATATGGCGAGTTATTTGTTAAAATGCAATAACGACGCTGTCAAAACGGTGCCGAAATGCTTCTCCACGGCACGATCTCAATTGCAGCGAATGAATAATTATTGTAGGCCTACATTATCAGCTTTTATTGTGCGGCCATATTTTGTTCCCGCCAAATACGAACTGTCAAATACGCCATATTTGGTACTCACGAACCTGAGAATTATTGATTTAGTTATAAATGCTGGCTGCAAAACATACCACTGTTTCGAATTTAGCATTGAAATGTTTTCAGAAACAAAGTTATCAGCGTCGACAGCCGTAATAACTGAATGGAATTGTAAATGGTTACCAATGATCTTTTAATAGGTTATTTTGCTGAGGTCACAACCGTTACCTACTTAGTATCTATAAACTCAATATTTCACGGCGGTGAAGAATCAACAATAGCTATCGTTACATTGGCATGTTCCAAGTTCAAAAATTGAAAAAAACAATGAACAATTATTTTTAAATACACGATATTATGCAATTGCTAAAGTTATTCGAAGGTGATCCCTGCATTATTATTTTCAGTATCGATCTCAATATAAATTAAAGAGCATACAACCACAATAATTTAAAGAGAAGTCGTTGTAAGTCAGTCGCTCAGCGTCGGCATTGGATAAAGCTAGAAACTGATTAGTAGTTTTACGTTCCATTTTCCGGAACAGAAATATCAAAACGTTACAAACATGCCAGCCGCTAAAACACACATCGTCGATTGAAAAATGCAAAAAGATACCTTAATTTATTGTCAACTCCTATTAAAATATTACAAAGCTTTTTAATAATAATCACTTGTGGTGTAATGAAAATATTCGCTCCCTTGGACTTGCCGCCCTAAGGCCACTGCCTACTCGCCTATGCCCTCGGAACGTCCCTTTGTATATCACATTCTTGCGGTAATATTATTAAGTTGTATAAAATTCATTACAAATTAATTTTTTCACACCAATGAGCACACTGCACACTCAACACAAAAGACAGTGCTATAAATTTACACATAAAACATATTTTTATAGGTTTTTTTACAAAGAAATATTTAAATAATCTAGATTTATAGTGCTAAGTATCAATTATGAAACCGTAAATAAGCTAAATGCAGGTCGTTTGTAACATCCAATGTCCGTATTAACCGAATATATCTTAATAAGTTGACCGCATCGACGATAAATTAAATTATTATCTTTTTTTAAACATTACAGATGACCATACAAAACGTATTCAACGGAATCGTTAAAATGATTCAATATACATACTTTTTATTTCATGTCGGTTTTTTCAAATAGGTTCTATAAGTTTTTATAAATAATAACAATGTTTTCCCATGTAACGCGGTGGAACGGCGTTCCGGCACCTTTTCTCTCGGCATATTTAATGTTTCAAATCAATATTAGCAAAAAAATAATTGAAAACTTTTGATTTATGAATCTCGTATTTGATGTGTTACTATATTTGTTATGTTTAGATCTTCGAGATCTTAACTGTGAGCTCAATGTGAACTTTTATATTACAAATCAAATATAAAAAGCACTAGTTTTTGAAGAATTAAAGCATGATTTGGACCCTTTTACAAATGTGCTGCAGGTTATGAAGACGATCTGCGATTTATTAGAGACAGGAGACAAGATAGTTTGAGCAACTGAGTAACAGTCAGTTCTAGAAATACAAAACTACCGGTATGTATTGATAAATTCGTTCAGTATTGCAACCCCTAGTTCTAACGAAAGCGGAAATTAATCATAAAATTGCAACACATATTTATTTAGTCATTGTGATATTATTGGAATTTAATGTAAAATTAAAACAAATATGTAGTAAAAAATATATATCCTAAAAATGAGGCGTGGAGAGTAGAATGAGTTAAAAATTGTCTTTTCCTAGAGTAACCATTATATATCTCCTAAACAAGAGTGGTTTGGCAATTAACCAAACTGTTCGCGTTTTACACCTTACTTAGTTATGTTACATTAGGAATCCATATGATAGAAATTTGCAGTGGAAAATGATTTCAAATAATATACATATTATTTTATTGGAACAAACAAAATGATGACGTTTGGCTTAGTTTTTCTTTCACCCTCGTTCGCTTCCAATATGGATCATGTGTACTCCCAATGGAGAATCTTAACAATTATGTTTTTTAAGAATATTGATTGGCATCTCTTTTTGGAGAGGGTAACTATCGGGTTGGTAAAATGTGAAAAGAATTGAAAAAAAGTGTAAGTATTTGGCTAGACGTAGTTAAGTGGCTTGCGCCGTCTTTTTACGTTCCGGTCTCACTGGTTCAACCTTCAGTAGAAAGAAATCTCTTTATGAATGTGTAAACGTTGCCATATAAAATTTCCTTGCACTCATCTGGTCTTCAAAAGCATGGTGCAGCGAGATAAATTCTTCGTCATTTTTTATAATATTCACTCCCTGTGCAGAACATTAGCTCGTTTCGCCTCCGTGATATTTGTATCTCGTCAATTGATTTGCTTTCATCCATGGCATGCCAGTACTTCAGCTCTGACTAGTAAATGAGTTTAATGTGGGAGAACTACTAATAATCTTATATTCCTACCTTTGTCCTATAGTTATATACCTACTCTCAGTTTACTACTCAGAAAATTAAGGATGTTCAACCAATCAGTTTAATATATGTACTTCTTTTTAAATAGCTTCGTAAGACGTATATATACAGTAGTAATACTATGAACTATTGTGGTTTAAATACACATCTTTATTTTATTTTTTTATAGGGTCTAAGTCGTAAGATTTTTCCGAATTCGACTTTACAGCCCTGATAGTGGATATGGTTCTTAAAATATATATATGAACTAAAATGTTAGATATTTTACTAAAAAATATAGTTAGCATCGTTGCTGAGAACATTATTTTCACCAAGATTGTTATCACTGAATCTTTTATTTATACGAAAGGCCATTTAGACGTTATTTTTTCTAGATCGATCGATGTTCGTCAAATTATATCGAATGCCGATTCACTGCATCTTCAAAAAATCAAAAGTCATGTTACAAGATATTAAAAAATGTGACAATTTAAAACCAAGTTTCAGTTTCAAAGAAGGTAACCAATGCAATAACGACTATTGCAATTCCGACGTGCTACCTCTAGCCCAGTTCGCGACTAAATTCTGCACCTTATACAAGCTGAGTTACTCTGATTTTAAGATAAAGTTCTAAGTGATATACGTTTAGTGAAAGATTGTAGTACTTATTCATGTGACGCTCGGTTTTATCTCATAAGTGATACGCAGAAATCTCGGTAAGTTCTTTTTTAAATAAATTATTCCAACGAATTAACCCACAATATTTTGTAACCTTTTTCAACACAATGTTTGCAATAGAAACTATTTTTAAACCCACATTATGTATTAAAATAATAAGAAATGTTGATCGTTTTTTTTGTTGTAATATTTCTTAACTGTTTGCTTTTACAAATTTCCAAAACATCTTTAAACAAAAATATATTTATTATTAATTTACTACCGTTAAAAAAGGTAGTCAGTATTTAATTAGTTTATGTTATTATTGTATTAGGATTTAATTTACTGTATTAATAAAATATATATAAATAATAATATACACGTCTAAAAAGAAGAAAGAATAAATTGTTTTATAAAATATGTCACAAAACTATTTATGAAGTTTTAAGACGAAATATTCGTAGAACTATTGTATTTGCATATTACTTGTTAATACTTAGATATACATTGACTTTTATTGATCTGAAATTGTTTTTTTGATGCAATACAATCAATTAATGATTTTTATATATTGGATATTAAAAGTAATATAATAACTCAAATAAAAAATATGATATATCTAGGTAAAATTAAGTATCTTTTTTTCTACATTTAATACTGTTATTGATAAAACATTAAATATTTTGAGTCTTGTTTAAAAGCGAATATTCCATTAAGTTTAAAAATTGTTGCATGATTATTTTTATATGAAACAATCTCTTTTCAAATAATATAAAAGTTTTGAAATTAAATCTACTCATTAGACGAATTGCTTAAAATATGTTTAGCTTACACTTTCGATAACTAATCGCTTTTTATTTATAATTGAGAGAGAATATAGTTAGTGCAAAAAAAAACAAATATGTACGCTCATTTGTTGTATATATTCATTTGTATGAAATTACGGGTAATATTAAGATGCCATCATTTAGTTATGGTTCTTCCACGTATGTCGTCAAACTCTACAGGAGGAAGAGGAAAAGGATTAAAATACTAAAAATTGTTCCACATGTAAACTGTTTTTAATTTCAATTTGTTTGTACATAGTTTTTTTTAAATACCTAAATAATAAATAAACGAATTGTGGCCTCACGAGAGTAGATAATGTTATTGTTTTTGTTTTTGCATAATAATATATAATACAAAATTTATAAGGGGTAGTTTTTCTGTGTTAAATATTAAACATTATATTTAATATAAGCTCTTCTGATTCTTATACGTATATTTCTGTTTTTTCCTATTTTTTCCTCATTTTAATCGGTTGATTCTTGATAAATCTTATCACAGTCTTTAAGAGCTTTATCCTAGCAATTATGTGGGGCTGGGTTTAAATCCCTGTAAGTCTTACATTAGATTAAGGCATTTTCAATTTCAATTTTAAAATCATGAACACACATGCGTTTGCAATCTCTTCTTGAATTTATTTTCCAGTGACTTGAAAAAACTCTACCTCTAATCATTTTATTTTTTATGTGATTAAAATTAGATTAGATATCTTTTGTGATAAAATTATTGGATTTATAAAAAAAAAAATTATGGTTAATAACAAATTCAGTATCTCGAAATTGAAAAATTGTTAATCCCAAAATCTCGGTATAACAAAAATGGTTCAGTATTTGATTCCCTAAAAGGGGATATTATATACTGTGAATATGTATGTGTAGAGGAAAATTATGAGGGTTATAAAAAATCTTACGTTTCAACAGCAGCAAAATAATGTATATTACACATTCAAAAAATAGGTACTGCAAAACAGTACCTATTTTAAGCGCGCTAACTATGATGAAATACTTTGTCGGGATTTTAATTAAAGTTTATTATTATGTGTTAAAAATAACGACCTATCCTGCAATCACGTATATTAGCATACCAAATTATTACTGAATTTATATTCGATGATGCATACATAATTAATGTTTTGCAAAGTTTTTTTTTAATTTTATGGCTACAGTCCAATTATAAACCCATTATTTTTTGTTTTTGCCTTAGTATTCGCGCTTCGGGACAGATTTTATTCCGCAGCATATATAAGTGACTTCCCTATAATTATTACAATTTTTTTTTTATCTCTGCTGTCAGCATTTCACAATCTAATTTTGTTTTAGTTAATTTTGTTAAAATTTATTAATATTACATAACTTACTATCTTTATTTAAGTTAAAATTCTGATAATCACTTTGAACCAAATCAATGACTATATCTTAAGCCAGTGGTTTCCAAACTTTAGGTTACTACGATTCCCTTTAAAACATATCTTCGCGTCTCTCCATTATTATATAATAATAAAGACACGTTTTAAAAAGTAAAAAAAGATATTTCAAACTGTTCGCGCCTCCCAGTTTGCAAATCGCTGTCTTGAGCCAAAACCACACGAAGACTACCGATTAGCCATTTCACCAAGGATATAAGACATGAAGTTATTGAAGCGAGCAATGCCCACCTGAAGACTTTATACCTCAACTACGCACTGTAGCTTCTGAGGGTGGTTTTTGTGCTACTTCTTTTGTTTGTTATTTCGTATTTTTCATCCTTTGGCAATTAAAAGTAACTTTTTCAATATGACATTACAAATAATTCCTGATAAGAGTCAAAGACTCTCGTTTATTGAACACCTGGCGGCCACAACTAGTTTTCGTGGGATTTTTTCTGCATTGTGTTCCCCATTCAAAGCTTTTAGCTACAAGATTATTTGTTAATACTTACATTTGTTAAAATACACGTGGAAGTGCAAGTGCATAATGGTCAGTTTGAACTCATCCTAGAAATAAAAATTGCTAGAATACTTAGAGCTAGGGCTTCCAATTAACCGGACATTCAAACTAACCGGTTTTCGGTTTTTTTCAAATAAATAAACCGGGTAACCGGTTTAAACCGGATTTATTTTCAAAAAACCAATTTTAGTACCACACTAACCAATGTTTCAAAAAAAATTTTTTTTAATTACTTAAAAAACAGACAATAAGTGCATAAAATTAGAACTACCAATTTTCACTTTGCGCAAACATGCATTCGAGTCCTCACGATTCTATGCCTAACATTGTCACATTTTTAAATAATTGTTTAAAATAAATGTAACGCATATTCAGCTAGTGTTCAATTGTATAACACTTCGAATACCTTTTTGCTCGTATTTTTTTTTGTTTACCACATGTGCATATTGGAAAGACACCGACTCCTTAAAGTAGCCGATGATTTATGGCATCGATTGTTAGAAAATAAAAATAAAACGTTTTAAAATTGAATTGTTTTATAACTTGAAAGATATAATAAAACATGGGCTTGGTCACTTAACCTTTTTATGTATGTATGCTGCAAAAAAAGTGAATATAAATTGCCATCTTTTTAAGTTCAGGTACTTACTACTTTCTCGGAATAATAGCAATCTATATTATACAATATTTAAGTTCCATATCCAATATTATATTGTTAATAATTATAAATAATCCGACTAATAAAGATCAAATGAATACGTGAAAAAATGTAGATTATAAATTTTTGTTAACTAATATTTAAATTGCTTTGTAACAGTACAAGTTTTCGGTTCCGATATTTTTTTCATTTAAAAGATATAATGATGAACGTATTTTTGGTTCAATAAGGTTCACTTCTTTTATTATCATTGATATTTTGAGAATCCTTTCTTATTACAGATATTTGATTGAAAGCAGTATAGTTGTCCATGATTTCGACTACATAGTTGTTATTAATATGTCACAGAAATTACACAATTGAACAGTAAAATACTTTATTATATTGTACTACTTATAATACTATTATTATATAAAACAGTTTTAAATATTTATACTCTACATATGAATAGTTTAATAAAATCTCGTGGTGTTCCAAGAGGAAAAAGATTTTTTTAATAACCCGGTTAACCGCCCAAAATAAACCGGTTTTCGGTTTTTTTCAAAACACCCGAAAAACCGGTTAACCGGTTTCGGTTTAAACCGGTTTGGAAGCCCTACTTAGAGCCCAATTCAGGCTGAACACAGCTTCAGTAAGTAAATAAAGATAAGACAATTTGAAACAGCATTTTGAATTGTTGAGCGAGGGTTTTCTTTAATTAAATAATCAATGTTTTCTGTCACGCATAGAAACGAGAATCAATTATCTTTAAAAATACATGTCAACAGAACCACTTGCATTTCTATTTTTTATTTTAATGATGTGTTAACGTAAGCGTGTTCGATTCGTGCTTGAGCACACTGGTTTTATAGGCGATAACTGAATGCATAAATTGAATTATTTATTCTTGATTTAAAAGGTTTTTCTGGTTTTAACTTTCATAAAGGGATGCCTCCGGTTTCATTTTTATCTACTGCGATAAAATTAATCGATTCCGTATAATATTATCCTCAATGATCACAAGTATCACGAAATATAAACCAATCACTTAAGAAAACTGTAATTGCCTCCTTATAACGAACCGAAATTTATCTTTAAAGTCTGATAATGAAGTACAGATTCCTTCAGCTTAATATGTACTAAGAAATGCTCCATTTAATCAAAGATTCATAAATTATTAACAAAACATCGATACGTTGTGTGGAATCTACCCTATTTGTTAAATTTTCTAAATAAAGCAAATTACAAATTGAAAATAATTCTTATACTGTAGATATTCGTATGTAAGATAAACTTATTGAAAATTTCGAGAGAATCATTCGAATTAACACAGGGGAGAAAACTCAAATCCAATATTTTAAAATGTAGAATTGAAAACAGTCAAACGAAATATTTTACTGGTCAGGAATTGAAACAGAAATTATCTGTTTGCTGGATTAGAGGTATACCGTTAGGCTGCATTTTATATTGTTTAGTTTCATGTTTTTAATAATGTTTTATTATAAGCTTACAAATCCAGAACCAACGCTTTCAAATATTTGTTAACAAAACGGATGGATTCGCGTGCCAGGATGCGTTTCTAAATTACAATGGATTTAGTTTTTCTATCGAACTTTAATTGTTAAAACTCAATTTATTTTTGATAGTGCTATGAGTTGATACCTCACTAAAATAAGCAATAATTTAGATTTACGATTTTCATTTGATAATAGAAGAACACCATTCTTATGCTTTTAGAAATATTATGCAGTTTAAAAGTGAATTAAAGTGTCAAGTAATCGATTTTGATTGTTTGGCATGAGCCGTTAATGCCAAAAAAACCCCTATTATAATTAGGTAAAAGGAGAAAATAAAATTATTGAATATAGTTGAGCATTCAGCCATTTTCTAACATGTATGTTTTTATTTAACAAAAAAAAAATGAATGTGTTTTTCCTGATTTGACTGAATTTAAATGAAGATTTCGAATTCCCTATTTGATATCTACTATTAAAAGGCTTAAGGCTAAGCAACTAGTGTAATTAAATAACCATAGATAACTAAGCGAAGTAAAGCAACTCTATTCCCATATTATGATGATACTCAACGGACATATATCTAGTAATTAATATCTCAATTTGATTAATGGAGATTGCGAACGACAAATTTACGACGGTAATGATTGAACGAATTAGAATAAATTTATTAGAAGTTTGCCGACCCGTGAATAAGTAATTGTTGAATATTCCTAAGTAATACAATTAGTTATAAATGCATGAATAATATTATTATTAGCTATGGAACGGGAACGCTATAGATTTGACTACAGCACCATTTGACAGTTGTATAAAACTAGAACTAAAAGACAAACAATAAATTTGTAATTTTGTTGCCTGTAGTAACTCAATAAAACTGTATTTGTTTTGATATTTTTTACGTATATGTACGCTTATCATGATAAGTACATCACCGATATTAATTATTTTTCCTCTCAGAACGAAATAGGCAACCATTTCCTTTTAATATTTATATTTTATTTAAAATTGTATTTTTCACCACTGTAATAAGTTATATAGGTATTAACTATATTTGCTGCATTACATTATTTACTCATTTTATAAAAAAAGCAGAAAAACATATAGTTACCGGCCAACTATACGGCAGTAAATATAAAACCAGGATGTTTTCGTTTTTAAAAAATTCTTTTATTTTGCAATGATAGGATTATGTATAATAAAGACTATGTGCAGTAGAATTTATACTTTAAAATGAGTAAGGTACCCACTTGTTTCGTTGCCTAAAATAACAATTTTTCAAACACAATAGTATGTTATATCATTCATTTTTTTTTTTACATTTTTACCCCTATAAGATTATTTAACTGCATTTGGGTATAATTTATATGATCATATTTGAAACAAATAAACGTGGTATAATATATTATAAACACTGAATAGTCGTTGGATTGTCAATCTTATTGTTTTTCGCAATTAATTTAATTGAAATAAAGTCAATGATACTTAACTTATAAATAAAATATTCTTTAAAATCGTTATTGTGATGTTCAAATAAAATGAACCTTTCTTTCACTTTAATATGCACAGTTCGACGTTTTTACACGGCTTGTTTTCTGCACGTGTGGTCTTTAAAACGCAACCCCCATGCAAAAAGAGAATCGGGTGTACAGCACCAAACAATGTTGTTCAAGGCTGCGTACTTTGTATAAAATACACCTGGTAGGTATATACATAACATCAAACATAAACGGTGTCAAATTATTCATATAATCTAGATATAATTTGAGTAATTTCACTTAGCGACTATGTTATTATGTATGACTCAAAAAGCAGGCAATTAGTTCTTCTCACATTTTTCTTTGCATAATAATTGAACATGAAAAAATCCCTGATTCACCGTCAAATGATTACTCCGTGACTCTGTCTATCGTTGATTTATGGCCACGTTATAACACGTCTTGTTAATAATTTCACCATTTAAAATTATACGCTACATCAATAAAATATTTAATTATATGCCATTTTGGGTAAATGATCGGAGCTGTAATGTATAACCAGGCATACATCTGTCGTAAATGTTTTCTTATACAGAGATGAATTAATTAAGAATGAAGGTGCGTAAAATTGCTTCGTGGTTAAGTATCTAACGGAGGGTCCACACGAGTCGAAGTGAACATAGTTACTTTATAAAAGGCAATAACCAGTAGATTTTTAGCCCGAATATGTGAGTCAGTAAATATATACATGCTTTCTTTATACACTTGTAAAATGCTTTAGTGTCCTCAGTATGCAAAATAAACGATTCTTTAATTATCATGTTTTAAAAAAAGAACGGTGTTTAACTGTCATAATATGTACAGTATTTTTTTCTATGAAAGTCATTTGAGAGAAACTGGACTACTCAAAATAAACTCTTCAATTCATTATCACATAATGATCCCTTTTTTACTGGTCGTTTATAGTGTGTCTTCGTAAGGGGTTTTCAATTAATTGTTCTCGTCGCAAAGGCCTTGAGCTGACAGGGTATTTATTTAGGTATACAGTAAAAATAGTCAGCTGAAAAGATTTTGAAGATTTAATATGCAATGATTCAATCATTATGACAATAAATAAACCAGAAAATTGAGTCTGTTTTGCGTGTTCCACAAAACTTTAGTAGGAAAACATCGATAAGAAAATTTGCATATCATACATAAGTACTTTCTCACTATGCTACTCACAAGTATTATACCAGCTAATCAAACAATCATATTATTATTATAATACTAGTACTTATTTGAATTAATGTGTGATACAAACTTACGAATTTTTCAATCTTTCGTGGTTTTTGGATAACGATCGTATATTGGTCCACTTTCATTAATTTTGTCTCAACAACCGTTTTCCGAAAAATCTTTTGATAAAATTATTATTCATGAGCGGCACGCAGATACTGACGTGCCACTAACAGGGGTGGAATCATCAATTTGCAAAAGTTTGACTTATTGAATTTCAATACACAGATTTCAAAAAATGTTTCATCTTATATGAAAACAATATTATGCTGTATGCTATTTCAAAATGTAGTTTATAGTTCAATAATTCATGAACTCAGATTATGTACATGTATGAAATTGTTAAATCAGAAATAACGGGTAATTAGCTTACGTACTGTCCGCCGACAGTTGAACTTTTTTTCAATCCCATGGTGTCCTGCACAATGTAGAGCAGGGTTTCCCAAACATTTTCTGGAATGGAACACTTCGCAAGTCTGGAAAATATAACGGAACACTTAAAACTGTGTTGCAGCGTATAAAACCATTCCAATTTTTTTTGGAACACCTACTCTGGCTGTAATCATGCAGCCAAGTCTTGTGGAATGCCTTACCGGAATATCCCAGAAAAAACTTTGAACACGAATAACGTTATTACGCTACGAAATACACAATGTAAAAAGAGTGTGAAACCGTAGCGGGTGGTGGTGGGTACAGCGTTGAGTATTTTAAGAAATAACCCCCCCCCCAAGGCGTTACAGTGACTCTTGAAGAAAAGGAGAAAAACGAGAAAACAACAAAAAGATAGAAAAGTACGCGAGTTTAAAAGGTCTCTGTAAAAAATAAGTGCCAAACTGCAAATTAGTATTTTACTGTATCTGAATTAAACAATTTAAAAATAAATATTTATTCCTAAGTAACAATTCCTTCTATCTCTACATTCTTTTACTCTCTTTGGTAAAAGAGAGGTTGAGCAACTGAGTAACAAGCAGTTCTCGTAGAAACATTTCTGTTGAGATAAACTCCATTAGGAGTCCATATGCTCCACATTGGGAGCGGACATGGTTTAAAAAGAAAAAAAAAGAAAAAATGTGTAAATAAAAGTTTTTCTTTAAATTACAGACATTTATTTTCGAAATATTTGAAGATTTCCCGCATTTTTCGTTTGATTATAATGGTCTGTGAAAAAAAGTAAAATTAGGGTTTTAGTGTGTATTTTTTTCTTGTAAAGATAAAAAAAAACAATCTAGTTTAGATATGTTATTCAAAATATTGGATATAGCGATGCTGTTTCTACACAAATAATACTGAGTAATTTCAATAAAGTGTTTACACGTAGGATTTACAGTAAACGATAGAAAATGTATACTGTGGCCAGTCCGTCCTCGTATAAAGCGATAAATCAATCGCTGATTTGTGAATAAAAATTCACCGATCCTCACAAAGCGAGCGAGCGTGTCTGGGCCGAAACGTGTCGGGATATGAATTTTCAGCGATGATTTACCAAAAGGAATAACATAAAAGATAATCACCCGCGGACCTTTTACAAGGGCCGTTTCTCATGTCGAGAAAGTGTCGGGCGATGGGATTTTTCAAGCGATCGACGATACATAATTATTACACCCTGGAATTAAGCGCTCGTCAATATATGGTAATAAATATAATATACTGCTTCATATCAGAAGATATTCTTTAACGGTTCGTCGTATTTATCAGATAAACCATTTTTCATGGGCTAGATCAGGGTTTTGAAACGGAGGGTGTACATATTCTAAAAAATACTTTAAACAATGTAAAACCACTGCCAAAGATCACCAATGGTGTCGAGCTCACATTTTAAATAAAATAAAATAAACCAATCGGCGATATGTATATTTTATAGTTTAATAGTGTATTTTTCGTTTTAAATAAGTCTTACTTTTCACTCGACATAAACATTAAACTACAAAAAAAGTGCTACTATGGTTTTTTTGCGATTTCCTCATTACTCGATTTTATTAGAATGTGAGTTATGAATTATGATTCTACGCTACTCATTTCAACTTTTTCTAGAATGGTGAATTGAAAGCAATAAGTATTTACAAAATATTATATTGAATCAATTTCTGTATGTACAAGACTTAACCGAGAGTATCAAACTGTCATAATAATTGTAATATCATATTACAATGTTTTTCTTGATCAACGTTTGATATAATTTATGAGGAATAGGCAGTTCACATATTTTCTTTAATTCATTATTATAGTCAAAACCCATGAAATCCATCAATCAAAGTGATGACCCATACGCTCTGTGATAAACAATGAACGTTATGGAAACCATATTATTACCAAAAACCTTCATCTGAATGTGGGAAGTCGGCAAACATAAACATGATTTATTGATTTTTAAAAGGTACAAACATTGTTGCCTCATCGCTGCCCAACTATAATAGTTGTAAAATTGTTGATTTTTTTGACCCCAAGATCATCATTTTTATTTTAAATCGTACAGAACTTTTCAATTTATTGATTGAATATGCATTTATTTGATGAAACTCTTATCTATATTGAGTCCAAAAAAGTATTTTAGTTCCTACAGATGTCTTCTTCTTTCTTTGTCTATGACCATATTCGCTTCTTATGTGGAGCAAATGGCCGCCACGTAGCAATTTCGTGATTTCCTGTCTCCCGCCAATTGCTTTGTTTCCTCCAGTGACATGCCAGCATCTCTCAGTTCCGCCGAGTACATCCAATGGATGCTGAAAAAAAATCGCTAATAGGTTATGGCGATCACCATTATCTTTATCATCATCTATATTTTAACTTCAAAACAACTTATTTATATGCACAATTACTAGTCAATACGTACGTAAAACAATATTATATGTTATATAATATTATAATAAATGGCAATGTATGGCAAAGCCACGTTTTTTAAATTGGTATTCTTCTCAATATGTAAATTGTAATTAGGGACTTTATGTAATATTATATTATAAGAATTATCACTGAAATGAAAGAGGGCGTAAACTATGTTTTTGAGTGTCGATAAGAATTAGAAATTTATTTTCTTTTTTCTCAAAATTGCCAAAATCGAAATCAACAAGTTTTCACAGCTCTTAAACAAATTTGTCTTATCTTGTAAAATAAAACATAACGTAAACTTCCGAGACGTAGTAAAGTCACGATGATTTATATTTATTAACTCGCGATTTAATGCATTTTATTAAATAAAATTATGATACTGGCCTCTATAAAACGGAAAATCGTCAGCGAATATTCGATTTTATTACTCTTTTGTGTCCACGCAGTGATAAAACAGGTTCATAATAATTTTGAATGTCTTAAAAGCAGGAGTGGACTCCTCTATTACAGTTCTAAAGAATTTGACTTGGGTATAATAATACAAGTCATTCAATAATAAATGACAAAACCGATTTTTTGCCCTTAACAATATTATATCGACTGTGAAAGGAAAAAGGACGTAACCCACACATATCAATTCATTTTTTTTATTTTAAATATAATGTTTTGAAAAATATTTTATTTATTTTTGAAAATGCCGCACCTCCTTGCTACGCCACTGGATTAGTGACAAAAGTTGTGTAAATGTACATAATTTGAACGATTCAAATTTAATATTGAAATTCCACCAAGCATCTTCAGTCGAAATCTTAAATTATAGATATTTATTTTGTGGGACATTATAGACTATTCCAATGTTCTTCCACCAAAGATTAATAGTATATACTAACACCTCCATCCCCATGATGCAATCGTAAATAGTTGAGCCATTAAATCATTCAATATTTCTCTTAATATTTTTAAAAGTATTTATCATTTTAAGTATTCTAGCATATATACATTTTTTAAACTATTTTTAGCTTCTAACTTAGGTTTAAATACTGTCAATTAAACAGTGAAACTGAGATGCCATCATGGCAGGGAACGTGATTTTTTAGGATGGCATGTTACGGGTTAATATATTTTTATGTATTTTGTGAAAAAATGGTATATACATTAATTTAAGTAATTAATATAGCATTTGTGTTACCTGTAAAATAATCAAAATATCTCAGCAGTGCAAATATGTTTGCTTAATTGTAGGTAGGTACATATAATTTTATTCTTCCATATTAATGACATATTTTCCAGTCACTAATTTGTAAGATTTATAGCTCTGGTGAAAGAGAAAATTAATCTTTGATCCTAGCAATAGCAATCGGCACTTATGTGACATTTTCTTCATAAAACCCCAAAGGTCATCAGTAGAAACACCTACGACTTCATAAATGTAATATATAAATTTATGTGCGAAGCTTCCTACGTATTCAAGCTATCGCACGCTTTTGAGTGAACGATTGCTTATCTTATTTTCAATCTTTGACTTCTTCAGAAGTTAGATAACAGAAATTAAAGCACTTAATTGATTTTCCGTTCATGTCCGAAGAACGGCCATGTCATTTTGATTCCATTCAAGATAATCAACTTTCCATATGTATAAATTTAATACATTCTAAGGTACTTATAAATAGCATATCGACAGTTTAAGTTGTCAACTTGTATTGGTTTATTTTGAATTTTTAGAATGACGTGCAATTTACAAAAACAAACGAATTCTTTTTTAATGACTTATCAGATATTTAATGAACACATACATATATTTGTTAATACAACACTTTTGTATAAACTGGATATTAAGTGGGTTTACTAAGTAGGTGTTTGCTGAAACTATAATTTTTTTGCTAAAAACGTCAAAATATCTTCAAATTCTTCGTAGCTACGTATTCTTTTTAGCTAAAAAAAGTTTTACATAACCTTAATATTCTTTTATTTAATCACGGGTTGTTTTTTCGACAAATCTTCGATTTCTCTATTGTTGTTTTATCAATCTTTTTTTACCAGAAAATAATTCGGCTCATTACTGTTATGTGGACACATCATGTAAATTATATTAAAGAAACATATCGAAATAATGTCATTTGTTTTTTTCTACTGTTTCTCTATCATTTGTTTCATTTAACAATGCAATTTATTCACTCTGCCGTATACCAAACGAGAAACAATTATGTTGTTAGGTTAGGTTTTTTTTATTTGAATTAAAATAATGTATCAATATAACAGGAAAGTACTCCAAACTCAATACACATATTAATATTATTTAGAATACTCCGATTTGTTTTATGTCGTATTAATTGTATTCCAAATGTTAATAAACATTTTCAAACATGCAATTTTTGAGAATCTCTTAACTTTTCCGGTTCTAAGCTCAAGAAATGCGACCTCAATACCCACATTTTCTTAAATATCTATTTTAATATGGGTGATACAATGTTTATAATTAATGTATTCTTATATCATAGTTTTTTTGACCTTTTGTAGTTTATATAAATAGGCGATAACGCGATAATGCGATAACGAGATAAGCGCCCGCTTATCAGCGATCGTTCGTAAGATAACTGGGCTGAACGCGTCAGTTGAAAATTAATATTTGTACTGGAATGACGTCTTTTTTACGCGCAACTTAAAATATGATTATTTATTAAAAAACCACGGATTTTTATAAAAAAAAATGTATGAGGTATAATGCAGAGATATATTTTAAAGCCCTTAGACTATTTTTTTTTGAAATTCATAAGAATAAGGCCAATAATGAGGAAACCACTGGGGTCCCTAAACGACCCCCATCGGCAGAGAAGTATTTTTCTAATCTCCGAGCCGCGAGAGTTAATAGCTTAAGGGCCTGGGATGTGTCATAAAAAAAAAGATCCTGGTTAATAAATTGGCTTCAGGGGAAAGCAAAGCAGTTCATGAATGTTAGTACGCTTGAGTATATGGGTAAAAAAGCTTACTAGAGTCGGTTTTAGTTCTTCCCCGCGAGCTGCAAAAAAGCGAGGATTATAGAGTCTTCATTGCTTAAAAGATAACAGCTTCTAAGTATGGCCACAATCCAAACATTTAAAAAAATATTCACGAGGACTATCCTGCGTACGAAAACAGTTTTGCTAAAATGTGACACCTCCAGGGGATACCTTATCGGTTCTAATCGCCTTCTTCATCCCAAATTTATGCCAGCCTACATCCTTTGATTCCAACGATTGACATATCCATGGAAACTCTTCAGCGGTTTTATATAATATAGCTGTCGCTATTCGAAGCACTCCAGTCCAGTTTAAACATCTCTATTTGACCATTGATATAAACATGAGAGTTGACTCGTCCGTTTCATACCCTACAAATTCTTCAGAATATCTCAAATAGTGTTTTTAGCTGTCAATAAAAACGATTTTAGCTCGTATATAAAATTGTGAAATACATACCATCATGTTTTTCAGCAAAATAGTTTCTAAATGTAGAGCCAGGAAAAAGCATACAGAGCGTTTGCATAACTGACCCGCATCGACCCGAAGAAGGCAATGCTGATAATCATGTCCATACTGTCTTCCACTTATCGAAGAGAAATGTTTTTGAACGACAGTGGCGTAGCTAGAAATTTGAGGCCCTCATCCAAACGTCACGCAAGGCCGTCCACGCAATTTGTTTTATTGGGTATGTAGAAATTTGGGTCATCCTTTTCATGGGGATACATTGCATGAAAGCTATGAGGTGACTACGCTGCTGGCAACAGAGTGGTTAGCATAATCTACTTCGGCTGTATTGTCCTCATCTTCGAGTCCAGAAAAACACGTTAATTTTTCAAATCGATATATGGATTCAATCAATAAAAAAAATGTAATGCAACTAATATTCCTGTCCTAGTCCCATCCTTAAATCCTTACTTTCTTCTACAACGAGAATTTGAGCGACTTCATAAGTAGTTGTTGTAGAAAAAAAATGTTGAAATTAGCTCTATTAAAATTCCATAAAACACAATGTATTTCTGCCGAAGATTGACAGTTACCAAAATTCTACGAAAGTATCAGTATCGTTATATTCGAAGCTAAACATAACGCTTGTATGAGCAATACTTGCAATCAAATCAATGCTAAAAATTCCATACGTAAAATAGTGATAGTTTTGAATGTCATAAAATAATTCACATATTGTACAAAACGTTTCAAAGCAGATCCGAAATTGTTGTAAGTATCCCACATGTTTGAAAGTACAGTATCATAAAATTGTTAGATAATTAATTAACGCTTAACTAACGTCGATTACATAGAGAAACATCCACTTATCGGAAATGTTTATTGATTGGTGGCCGCACACAATTCAACAACAATACGTAAAAACTATAAAAAAAGGATGAGACCAATGTAAACTAACTCAATTTTATGACCCACTAAAACTATGCCCGGCCAATAAATACAAACTTGAATTTTATCGCTTTACTATTGATGTTACCCAAAGCAGATGTTATCAATCCGCTACGATTTGTATTTATTAAATTAACATTAAGCCAGTAAAGCTTTGTGAAATCTGAAGCATATATTTTATGAACCGTCGCGTTTGCATGATCTGGTTATTATTATTCAACCTTTCTTCGGAAAGGGTAAGAATATAGCAATGAGATTAGAAAAGTACCAGTTGATGGCCGTTCTAGCCAGTGTGTAAAGTGACCACAGATGTAGTTAAATTGTTCACAAACTTAGTGTTACCAGCCACTCCCTACTGCTGTGCGCACGTAATCTCTCAGTTTTTATGTTTTACTCTATCTAATCTGACAGTTCACATAACCTCAAAAGATCCATAGTCTTGTTGTCGTTCTTGCCCTCCTTTATATTCAACATACCTCAGCTTGACTAACTTAATCAAACTATATAAATATACCATATTGTCATTTCTACACATACTAGTTCGTTCACACATTGACAATTAAAAGTTAAGGTGAATTGTAATGGTGTTAGCTTAAACTTAAACTGATAATTAATGTATACATTCATGAAAGTTCACACATTAAGAGTGATATATTGATGTAAATAACCAAAACTAAAACTCGATTAAAAAATGTATTATGTTTATATACTTGCCGCAGTCCTTGGTGTGCGGGTCCCTGGATAAGACCCACGTAAGCCTACGCTTATCGGTGGGTCGTTGGAGCATCGGCTGGAGCCAAATTGAATGTTACAATAATATTTATTTTTTATGACTGGTCACACACGTTGATCTTGTCCCAAAATTTGTTCGTGTCACAACGTTGCATTATATTTCAAACTCTTACCCAACCACTTGTCAATCTTAATCGACCAAATACTACATAACTTATTTACCAGGTCAGGGATGGTAATTAGAATGTGATCAATGAGTCAAAATAATATAATTCTTGTGGATATTAATATGTGTAGTGTCACGTCGTTGGCTTCCGTAACGGATCTCACGTACGAACAGCATTTTTTAAATCAATGTCAATTCGAAAGGCATGCGTGTTTGTGATGTCCTTTCCAATCCTTAACATTCGAGTTCCTATAGGGTGCATTCACATTGCATACATTTTCATATTTCTACCATTCGCTAAATAACAATAATATCTTTCTTTTTTTTTTAATCCATGTCCGCTCCCAATGTGGAGCATATTGTCTCCTAATGGAGCTATCTCAACAGAAGTTTTTTCTACGAGAACTGTTTGTTACTCAGTCGCTCAACCTCACTTTTTTGTAGGGAAAGAAGGATAAGGCTAGAACAGGACGTACGGTTGGCTAATCGCTATTGCTTCGTTGCCCAGTTAAGTGTTAAGTTGAGAAATTGAGTAACAAACAGTTTTTGTAGAAAAAAAGACTTCTGTTGAACTACGTCCATTAGAAGCATTTAGAGCTTTGCATTGGGAGCGGTTTTTTCCGTGCCAGTATTTTCTTTTATATAAATATGTGATAAGAAGCGTCGGACAATCGTGGCTATATCAAAAGACGAATAAAAAGAAGAATAAAACGTTTATTATATAGCAGTAGAACATACAGGAACTACAGTAAAATACGGTGGTAGTTCAAACTACACCTCACGCTCATCTTTTGAGATTCGAGAATTTTTTTAGCGACAGCGTCTGAAGATAATTTCATTGTGAGACTGGCAAAACCAAAACGCACTAGTCGACAGGCGTTTTGGTCAAAGCTAGCAAGAAATGCGGCCGTGGCCAGCGATACCATGGTTGATGCAGGACGTATGTTGAGATGTCTCAGCAATCGACAATCGTACTGCATTCTTAATCACTGCTTTACTGGATTACTTAAATCAAACATTTTTTAATTCGTCACCGGATAACTGAAACTGAGAAATTTTTGAACATGACGTGCTAATACCGAAATAATACATATTGAACAATATAATACAATATCAAAGACTACCTGAACACTAAACATATAAACGATATTTTACACACTGTTGAGTATGTAAATTTTGAGCAAATACAACCTTCTTCGTGATCATTAACATTTTTCCAACGATGTTAATAAAATAAATAAATTAACTACACTGGCAAGTTCATCCAGCTGAACAGAATAGCAGTCTTTAAAATGCAGTTATAAGCTTGCAGCACCTCATGTCATTTCAAACATTATCACTGCGATCATCTTTTAGCTTTACAAAGTTACATTTCGTAGATAGATGGACGATAAAGTTCCAATGCGCGAGTGCTCTTGTATCCAATGAGCATCACATGAATGGGATATTGAAGCCAGCGTAACGGGGAAGTCGATGCTGTAACAAAAGAGCTGCGATGTAAGAAAATGGTTGTTGTCATGTCGATTGCATTATTATATTATTATCAAATAAAAGGATCAGTTGTAATAGAGAAACAAGTATTTTATTATTGGTATACGTAAATATGTGAAAATTTTGCATCGGCAGTGGCGGGAATTGAATGTTTCACTTACTGTGAGCACATTTTCTATATTAATATTAAATTAAATTTGATAACTTTGTTATTCCATTTCCTGTGTTACAAAATGTGAAATGTGTTTCGTTTATTTGAAAAACATCATTAGGCATAACATCGTATGATTTATGAATAAACTAAATAAATATTCTAATTCTTAACCTTTAATTGATTTATTATGTTTACACCTTATTTTATCTTAAATTCATTTATAACCGTATAATTCTAATAAAAAACATTTTAAATGCTTCGTTATGGCAAAATTCATCTTTTGCACAATACATTTTGGTAGTATTTGGATGAAAAAAAATCTTAAGTTATTTAAAATTCGAAAAATAAAGAAATACCAGACCTGTAATGTCGAGTCCAGACCAATATAATAGTTATAAGGGTTAAGTATAAATTGTAAATAAAAAGTCGGGGTTAAACCTTTTCTACTGGACACAGGAAGAAGGTAAGAGTTTTAGAGAGAGGCAACGAGTTTTATCTATTGCACACATTATAAATCTCAAAAAAAAAAAATGATTTGCCATTATTCATATGATTTATATAATGTATGTATGCTAATAATTTAATAATATATGTATGGCGCCTATGTGGTCGAGTGGTCAACATCGTTGGCTACCGCTACGGAGGACACGGGTTTATAAATTGATTTTTCAATCGATTTATGAATTTATGTTCAAAGGCATGGATGTATGTGATGTCTTGAATTCCCCCCTCCCACCCATCCTATCCTATGAACGGGACGTATCGAGAGCGATCAGCTAACCACTAGTCCTGTCCTAGCCCTTTCTTTCTATTCCTACTCTCTTTGGAAAAAGAGAGATTGAGCAACTAAGTAACAAGCAGTTCTCGTAGAAACATTTTCTGTTGAGATAAACTCCATTAGGAGTCCATATGCTCCATATTGGGAGCGGACATGGTATATAAAAAAAATGTATGCTAAATACACAATTTTAAAACACTTCACTTAGGGAAGGGACGTGCTTAAACATGTTGTGAGTTTTTTAAAACGTAAGTCACAAGTCTCCATAAAATCGATGTTTTGGCAATAAAATACATTTAATTCAACGACTTTTTATTCCACCCATTCCCAAACCCGAATTCAATGTGACAATAATGTATCAGATCCTTGACGGCAATAATGTAAAATTAACATAAAAAGGACTTTCCTTTTTATGTTTGTGCCTACACTTACTTAACACATTTGACCTCTCAATTTCGGAACTCACATTAAGATCGCTATCATTCTATAAAAAGCTATCGACATTTTTTTAAGAAGACGCTGTTAATAGAAATGCCATTAAGATCATCTCAATAGATTTTTAATATAACAACAGAACCATATACTAGCAATACACAATTAAAATAAATTTCCTAATTAATTAAAATATAATATAAAGAAGAACGATGTATCGTAATTATTCCACCATTTTTGTTTGGTGTCGATAATGGTGAACAAATGAGTAAAATGAATTTTTTAAATACGTTATTTTTCCAGTATGTTGGTCACTCTTGATTTTAGGTTTTCTGCTCTGTTGTGGAGGTCATAAGTTTAAATCTCCGAATTGAAACATTGAGGCATTGATGTTTCCGTGGCATTTGTATCTTATAGACTGATTGTTATGATTTTTTGTATCCCTTACAACCTGATTTTATTAATGAGCCACTGATAAATTAACTGAATTCTTATTTTTTCTTTACCTCAGCCTTATTGCTTTAGCTTTTCTGAATGATTGAGATATTACAACATCCAATCATTGATAAGTATTTGTATCCACAAACATTGATTTGTGTGATGTTTTTATCCTCACACCCTTAATTTGATAACGAGCCAAAGATAGATCAAAGAGATACACAATGCACCATATTATTCACTCTAACATAGTAATTCAAATGTGTTTAGTAGTACAAATTTGAATTAGTATGTTAGAGTGATGCATTGTGTATCTCTTCTTAGCTAGTATATATAGCTGAGCAAATTTACGTTTAAAGCATAGTTCTGACGATGGCGAAAGCCGAAATAGTTATCAACGTATAACATATTAAAAACTGTAGAACTGAAATACTTTGATATTTTTACCCTATTATAATATGCATTGTTAAATATTATATATGAATTCAAACGATAATGAAATTCACATCAATTCAATACGATTTTATTGTTACTTACATAAGCTTTTAGATTCCGAAATATTTACCTACGATAACCTTCTACCTTTTTGACAGTGCATTATTTAAAAGAAAAAAGAGACAAATCAAGTCATATCACACTGCTTATTTATGAAGAAAATAACAATTAACTGCCCACACGCAACGTACACAATCGTAAAAAAAAGCATAAAAATGAATTTTTGCATTTAAACAAGCTCTCGGGCGAAGAAATGAAGGAATAAAAGGCATCCAAAGGCAGTCATAAATTTATTGTAAGTTTCTCAATAAAAAAATCTATCACGGTAATGTAAAATGATACGTATCGCTTGGTTGCTTTCCTTTACTCGTAGGTAAAAGCTATCACAAAAATCCGGAGGTTACTCAAAATGTTATCAAAAAGGATGGACGCTCTCCTGCCATTTAAAACCATTAAGAATTTAAAGCTGGTCCTGATCATTTGATGAAATAGTGAAAGCCGCTTAAAAAATGTGTTTTATTTTTATAAAAATTACATTTTTTACACCAATAGTAGACAGTAAACACTGTAAAAGTGATCAGTAATTAATTATTGATAATAGGGTTAATGGCCTTTATATCTAAAGACCAACCGTGTAAAAAAAAATTCTGTGCACTATTAAGTTCTTTTACCTTAAAAACATAATAACGATTTCTTACAATAAAAGTATTTATTTTTATTTTCAGGATACTAGTATTTTTTTAAGTAACACATCAATTTCGTAATTTAAATTGATTTAATTATCAAATATTTATTTAGTTTTTAACTTTTGGAGAAAAATAAGAAATTTGCTAAACAAGTAAAACTCCGAGAAACAAATAAATAATTTTAAAGACTTTTTTATATGAACCATGTTATTTCGATTCAGTGCCAAAAAATGTACGAAAAGAAAATTAGGTGAATCTTTTTCTTAAAGGGTTAAATCATTTTTTTAAATCCATGTCCGTTCGCAATGTGTAGTATATGACCTCTTAATTTCTACGAGAACTGCTTGTTACTCAGTTACTCATTGAAAACTCGATTGAAAATATAATGTTCGTACTGGGATTCGAACCAGTGAGGTCTGGCATGAAGACTAACGACGATGACTACCGTGCCATGAACACATATGCAAAATTAACATTAAAATCGACGATACGACGACTTTTCTGTGTATTTATAAAAACATAAATATAAACATTTCAGATTGATTGCCTTATATACTATATGTCCCAAATGTAGTTAAAATAATTTAATTATAATACAAATATCATTAATAATGGTTTCTTTGATTCTTTTTAACACTTCTCAAGCAAACAATCACTTTCATAAAACTTTTCAAACTGTTTCAGACTGTTTTATTTTAAATCTGCTTAAAACATATATTTTTTATCCATATTCGCTCCCAATGTGGATCATATGTCTTTGTAATGGAGCTATTTTAACGTAAGTTTTTCTATGTCAACTGTTTGTTACTCAGTCGCTCAACCTCTCTTTTTCAAATAAAGTAGTAGGGATAGAAAGATAAGGCTAGTACAGGACTAGTGGTTAATTAATCGCTCTCACTTCGCCACAGCTATTAAACGATCGGAAAGGATGGGAGGATTTTTTTAAACATCACAAACATCCATGCATTCAAACAGAAATCGGTAAATCGATCGAAAAAAATGATATTCGTACTGGGACTCGAGAACCCGTGAGATCCGGCATGGAAGCCCACAATGCTAACCGCTGCGCCATAGGACCTGAAATAATCATGAGCTATTTATGAATCTTTTATCAGAGTACTAAAGCGGTTTTGTAGAAACTAAGACTAAGTAAATTTACCACGTCTTCACACAAAAATACAATATTTTGAGAACGCTTGGATGATACCATATTAGACGAGTGTCTCAGATCCGTTGAATTTATTATTAAAGTTGCTCCGGTGAGTAACTGGGAAGATAAAGCTGCGCGGACATCTTACTTGTAAATGTCCGATTAATGTTTGTAAATCTTTGCCCAGTTGTTTGTTACTCCGAGGCACGGCGACAGAATAGAACAAGAGACAATTCTTTTTTTTGTTCACTACTAAATTTATCTTCAGGCGACAGTCAACTTTTGAATATGAGCCGCAAATTTTATCATAATAATACAAGATATAAAATGGTATGCAGCTATTTGACTAGTATTTACCGTATTGCGTTATTTATGCGTCTCTGAGTTTGGGATGCACGGTATAGTGGATGATATTGTCTTAACACTTTTCATACGGTGCTAAAAATACTTCCGATATGTTGCTGACCCTTAAAAAACCAAGTACAAACAAAGTTTTTTTTTTATGTACGTCTTGAGGTTTTACCGTCAATCAAAAGGCGGTAAGTGTTAAAACATGTGTTTTCATTAAGGGCCAGCAACATATCGGAAGTATGTTTTAGCACCGTAGGGGAAGTGTTAAGATCGCTATTATAAATGCAGCTGTCAAGAAGATCCTCGTAAGTAAAAATCGGCATAAAAGATGTCGGCTTATTGAAAGAATAAGAAAACTGAAAAATGATTTATGTATTATTTTAACAGCTTAACGACCGTGGACGCGTGTTTGCGTCTTTTAAAAACAAAGGTTGCTGGCCGGCGGACACATATATGCGTATAGGCAAAGTATCTGGAACCCAAGAAAATAAAATTTTGTAAAGATATCTCAATTTGCTTACAAATTATAGTGAATTTAGTAAAATTACAATTTTTGCGAATTTTTCGCAAAATTTTATTTCGCCAGGTGAAATTTTATAAAAAAAAACGTGCGGTCGTTAAGCTATTTTAAGAGTGTTTTAAAACAATTAATTCTTTAAAAAGTAAAATACTCATTTTTACTAATTCCCACTTATATTTAATAAGATCAAAGCTGGTTTCGCTCATTATGAGCAATATCAACTTATCAGTTGATAATACTGCTTCTGCTCCTGATATTATAAAAAAAGTGGGAATCGGTAAAAATTTGTATTTTTTTTAAATATAATTCCTTTCCACCAAGTATTGACCGTGAACAGTTAATTATTACTCAAAAAATATGTAATATGGTTTTCATATGTTTTTATTGATTGTTTTAAATTAAGTCAAATTAATACAGTAAATCCATATTTTGGTCAGTACATAAAACTTTGTCAGTAATAAAAATCCTCAGATAGTACATATATAAATATGTTATAAATATGTATATAAATATGTTATTTATATATGTACTATAGTATGCCAGTAAGATCTTTTCCCAATGAGTAGAATATGAACTCATAGTGGAGTTTATTTCAACAGAAGTCGTTTTTTTAAGCTGCTAGTCGTAAAACTTTTCCTTTACGGAGGAAGTAATGATAGAAGAATTGGAGTTGGACACGTTGAGATACCCTGCATTATTAATCTTAAATAAAGCATTAAAATACATCTCGTTTCGAAATCAAACAGTTGCCAACGTCTGCTACTCACGTGTATCATGATTGTATGCGGTTTCGTCTTCCTATTATTGTGTTTAAGTGTGTTCATATTGTTGAATGGAGAATTGTCCGCTTGATTTACAATATCGAACGAGACAATTACATAGGAAATATATGTAACAGTATCATAAAATGCTCGTTCGAAGATAAATCGATTATTTATACCGAAGTTTAATACTTCCTACGTATAATAAAGTATAAAAATATTCAATATTGTGTACGCGGCGCTTAGTGGTCAAGAATTGGCTCCAAAGAAAATATTCTGTTATTTCGAAATTGTTAACATCGTCAATGCTACACAGAAAGTCACTATATCATTTTTGAGTAATATCATATCGGTTGATAATACTTGCAATAGGTAAAAGAGATTTGCTCAAAAATAAATACATACAAACGTTTATGTGATTGATTAATTTTAACGATACCGTAATCCGAATGTCAACATTTTATACATATCCATTTTTTGTCACCTGGGGTTCGTTTTTCGGCATCTGAAAGCATTTTAGTAAAAGGATGGACTCAAACCGTCAATTGAACGTTTCAAATTCGAATGAAGATAAATATTAAGAATTAAATGACACATTAAATTTAAATACTAATTAAATACGGGTAGGTAAGTATTTTTTTTTTAAATATGAATCATCCGATCGCCATCGTCGTTTGGTCACGCCATATTCTTTCGCCGTGTATTTTAATGTACTGATTTTCCATGACCATGGAAATGATATTTTCATTCTTTTCCCCATACCCTTCGTAATAATAAAAGCATGACGTAAAGAAAGCTAGCGATTGGCTTACAGCTAATCGTTGCCCAATGTCCCCTTTCTAAAAAGGTGGCGCTAGTATAGCAAGTCTTTCCTTATCGGAAATTCATAATTCTCGTTACAATTTTAAATGCATTAATTACTCCATTTGTGTTTAATTTATATTTGTATTGTTGTTTTAAAATTGTAAATAAACATAATCTAAGTCACGGTTTAATTTTGTTACGACCAGCGTGAGATGACTCAGTGGGACTTTATTTAACGAATATAACTATTATTTTTTACTACATATATATATATTTATTACATATAATAATTCTTATTCTGTGTTTTACAAGTGATATAAACAATTGTATAGCAGTCAGTTGGAATTCAACCATAAACTTGAAGGCTTTATTAATCTTGAAGACGAAACTAATATATAGAAAATTACAAAATAGGAATGATTCACTCTCCATTTAATTATATTTCTAGAACCATTTCCGCTCCCAACATGGAGCATATGAACTCATAATGAAGTTTATCTCTACAAAAGCTTTCATATGACAACTTACTCAATTGCTCGACCTTTCTTTTTCGAAAAGGGTAAGAATAGAAGGGTATGGCTAGGATAGGACTAGTGGGTGACTAATCGATCTCGCTAGGATAGATTGATACGATAGGATAGGTTGTGGAAGCAGAGACAAGTCGTTACCTCTAAGCTGCGCGCGTGCGTGGCCGCGCAGCAGTTGGGAAGCCCCCGCGCACTCATTTCGGGTCGGTGTGCACTACAAGACAGTTGGTCAATTAATATTTGATCGGTCCGCGCAGCCTTTGAAATTTCCGCACAGCTAACCTCTTACCTTAGAGGGAACATTGGAGTCGACCCATGGGCATAAGCGAGTAGGCGGTTGCCTAGGGGCGGCAAGTCCTAGGGAGCGGCAAATGATCACAAAAATGCCGAAAAATATATTTTCAGTAGTAATAATATTATTTGAGGAGATATCTTCTCATTGAGGACATATCTTCTTTGGTGTGATGCAGAAAGGAAGAACAAGTTTATCGAATGAAAAAAAAAGTAATAAGATTATTACCTATGGGTAAAAAATATTAATCGTATAAATACTAAAAATAACGTAATCGCAAAAAATCTTCTTTAAAAAATACTTTTACCCATGGCAGTAGTAAGGGCGCTATTTTAAACCCTGCCTAGGGGCGGAACATAGCCTAGGAACGTCGCTGTGAGGAAGGAAATTTTAGACATTACAGATTAGTAGACAATCCATAAATCGATTGGAAAATCTGTCTCTGCCAGGACTCGAACTATTGAACTCCACAACCGAAGCCAACTACGTTGGCTTCTCGTCCACGATACCGGCCATATAAATAATTAATAAATAAAGTATATTGGTAAATTCCGTAAATAAAATGAATCGCCCGAAAAGAGCGATCTCAAAATGATAGTATCTACACACTCATAATTCGTGAAGAACATTTTCAACTGAAATTTCTTATTTTTGCTGAAGTTGAAAATGCTCGTCGTATTAAATAAAAATATAATTAGTACAAAAGAGTGTTTTATTTTTTTAATACAATGCCTTTCCACAAAGTATTGACATTGAATACCTTTAAAGTGATACTCTTAGTGTACATGTTATGAATTTATTTTTAAGCATGCTTAGTTATGAATTTCCTTGTCATATCTGACGTGATGCCCGGTCTACTGGTTATTACGACACGCCAATTGATACAATAAAAAGCGATTTTGATAATGTAATATTGTATTAGCGATCGCGTTCCGCCCACGCGGCGCCCGCCTCCGCCCAAGATCCTGTGAAATATGTCTAAATAAAGGCAAAGCCGAAATGGCTGTGGGCGGCCCGTAGACCTCCCTACGCGGGATCAACTCTTTGACCCTCTCGCTGACAAGATAAGAACGGAACTATCTAGAAAACGTTTTAGTTTAAATTATGTATTTTACTTTTATGACTGACTACTCTGGAGATTCTTAAAGTGTTTTATTCGATGCACTGTTCGTCATACTTCATACAGTCATTTTCAGTGCAAATATAATATAATATATACATTTATTTTACATCGAATCCGTAATAGTCCAAATATTGCCTAAATTATGATTTCGTGCTTCATTCATCAGCTAATTAAAAATTAGTATTACTGATAGATAAAAAATATCATATGGGCCCATTAGAGGTGAAGTAAGCCAATTAGTAAAATGATAAAACTTTTTCTTGTAGACTTTTAAGTAGTGCTAACAAGTTTTTACTTGGTGCTTTGGTGGATTTCATATTTTACGGAGATATCACTATTGAGATTAACTGAGATTACTTCATTTTTACGAAACTTAAAGACTTGTAGAATATTACTACGCACTTAACTTATTTTTTTCTAAAATACCACCTGGCCTACTTCACCTCTAATGAGCCCGTATATATTCTATGATATCTAGATTGATGTATTATTTCTTGCTCATTTTATAAAATAATGGATTCAAAACAAGTACATGATCAAATATATATGAGGGCTCAGTAAACAAAGACAGCAGTCCTCACATTTTGTCTAAAACAAATGAGATACATATTTCACCGTGTATAATTGTAAATTTCGCGTAGTATTAGTAGTATTTATAGTAGTATTTTTTATAAAACTAAAATCGAGTTTATATCAAAAGTGGCGAAAGCCGAAATTATTACTCGATCTATTTTAAAATACACATTCATATAATTTTACTTGTCATTTTGACATAAGGAGGGTCAATAATTAAAACATGATAAAAAAAATCGATTATATTGTAACGCTGCGTGGTGCTGTCAAACTTAGGGTCCTCAAATTGATCGTTAATTGTTGCATTATCTCAGTTTCCTGACGACTTAATTGAAATGCAACGGGATCCCTCGATTATTTATTGACATGGGTGTTATTTTAATGGCAATTTTATTATGAATATTACAGAGCCATCAAATGTTAGGAATGCGGCCGTATAACTAAGCAACAGCATTATTATATGGATAATCTTATTTTATTTTAACCGTTTGAATACCGCGCAAATAAATCATTAATATGTCCCAGAGATACTGCGTGTTTTTGAGAAAAATAATTTTGCCTAATATACACTCAAATTCGATATTTTAAAAACATATATTGACTCAATATAGATAGCACTACACATATTCATCAAAATATTGCTTATATTCTATTAGAATACCAAGTATTTGTTTTTTTAAATGTCTTCGACATCCGTGTTCACTTGCATATGTTCCGGACACCTGTGTCCGCTTGGTATTCAAGTGGTTAAAAACTAATCCCTTAAATATTTATTTATTTTTATTATACATATTATAAACGTTTTCTCTTTAAGCAAAAACTGTCATTACATCATTCGTTTAAAATCTTATTTTAGTGAGAGTATGAACAGTGGTAAAGTGGTAAATAAATAGGTATCAGGTCGGTCATTGATTTCTTCCTTATTTTTTTTATATCCGTCTGAAGTTAAAAAAACCACAAGTTTTAACAATTAAATCAATAAAAAAACGATTTTTAATATATGTATGTACTTGAAAATTAAGTTAACAATTGATCGGTAGAGCAAGCTCTTACCAACTAGACCACAGTGGGCGATCATCAGGTGTTTACAGATTATGTACTTAGACCGAGTGCAGTAGTAGGATATTAAGAAATATTCGTGTAATGACCCAGAAAATACAAACATTTAAAGTTCATCGGTATTTTGTGCTCAGATTATTAGAAACAATAGAGCGTAACATTTCACACATAATTGCATCTTTAAATCTAATGTCCATTTTTTTGGAGTTGTCTGATTATTGAACTGGACTATCTATTTCAGCACATAATTCAGATTGACAATTAAAATAGCGGTAAGGCAGAATATAAGAGGGTGGTTTCATACAAATATTTCACTTATATATACAACTATTACAATAATTCATTTGATTAGGTATTTAAGTTTATTATTTTTGTGCCATCTCTGAGCTTACTTTATAAAGTGAATTCTCCCACAACAATTAAACAGATAATTAATTAACTAATCCATTTTATTATTGTCTAATAGCAACCGTATCAATTAAGTAATTGATTACTCCGTCAGACGTTGGAGCGAAAAGTACACAATAAATGAAACATTAGCAATAAGGAATTTGCGCACAAATTAGCTCAAGTTTATTGAGTTGTGCTTTTGTTTTAGGAAATGTCAGATAACGCTGTAAACTAATTAATGACATAAAGCACCAACACGTTGGCATGGTAACCACTTCAGAATGTATATTATATTATGCGCAGCAGATATTATACTGTTTATGTCAACAACGCTATCAATTCCTTCGCGTTTCAATAGCACACGCACTACCAATAGTGCCAACATAGGCAATTCACCTATCGTTGACCGTCCACCTGAAAACATGACCAGATTTAAATACTGCATTGGCGCTTATAATGCACAAATAAAACGTTTATTTAATTCCTCACTATATACAAGTGAAGAAAATTTATGTCGATGTCCCTTAATGAAATATCTCAACAGAACAAGTAGTAAGCAAGATTGAAATTATGTTTAATGCAAAGAGAAAACTTATTTTTAAAATCAAGCTGCTTCCTTATACAGCAATGACTCGTACAATCCGTATGGGCTAATAGCTCACCACAAGCGTCTGAAGACTCTTCAGATGGTAACAATTAAATCGTTGTGGTAGATATGTAACACCCCGTGGTACCCAAGCAATTGACTAGATAGATAAATACTTAAAAATACTTTTGAGAGTTCGTTTGTGAAACCTCTCAAAAGTTTCACGGCAATGTAGGCAAAAGGTTATAAACCAAAGTTCTCTTACCTTTATTTTTATGACGAGACAATATCTTAGAATCGTTTGATGCCGAGAACTCGACAACCCCCGACGATATCAAAACAAAAACTCAACAAACAGTTTTTTATTAATTTTAATAATTATTCACTCGTTTGCGTAAATATTCTGAAAGCTATATTGTAGAATGAATATATCATAAAATTCTAAACATGAGATAGTGTGTGTATTTCATTGGAGGTAGTTGAATTTCCCCCGAAATGGTTGTCTCGTTTACTTTGCAGTATGCAGTCCAGTGTGCTCTTTTAAGCCTTGCTAAATTTAGCTGCTTACTTATATTTTTCTTATTTCGAATAATCATGACCAATCGAAATAAGCAACACCCCGGAACATTTCAATTTAGCGCTGCACCACTGGTTATAACCCTCCCTTACCCTCGAGTTTCATCCAGGCAGGCCGCAGTTGCGCCACTGTATTATACTAAACTTGCATTCCGTGCTACAGTGGTGACAAGTTGCGCGATATGGGTCGGCCCGTCGAACCGGGTATCGTCATATCGGTGAATTATCGAGGCGATATCACATGCTAAGTTGCGTCGCTCGACCGAAACGCCCACGCCATCTCGTGAGGAACGCGCAACCGCCAACTTTATCGCTCCATACTGCCATAACGCACGGGGTTTACTGTCGCATTCGCAGCAAATCATGCGGTCGACAATCTTTTCATCTTTTTATAATATGTTACTCCGAATCGGTGAAATTGTTTATTTCACGGAATCGGCAAAAAATTGCCTAATTCGTGAAAAGTACAAGCCCGTTGCATTATTCATGAATTACGCAAATTATCTGCCGAATGCGTGAATTGGTCAATCGGTATAATTATTATCTATGGTCTGTTTATACAATTATTCTTTTAAAATTATGTCCAATACCAATATCGTTCACATAAACAACTTATGGATCATTTAAAAACAAATTATATACGATAACTCGCTGTATTAATTCACCCAAACTATCTCTATTGCTGAAACTGAGGATAGGAATACGAAGCTAGGAAGCATTGGTTGTTTAATAATCGCTTTCGTCGTGCCTCGTTTTTAACCTTTTGGGTCCAGAGCTTATGCTTCTTAGCACAATTTTGCTGCGTGGTATATCACAGAGATTTATTTTTGTTTTGGGGAGCCACAACACAGCTTAGGGGGGCCACGGGTAGTCATAAAACGATACAGGGAAGAGCATAATGGCGGACGTCGCGCAGCTATGTTTTGTAACTACTGGCATTCTAGATTCGAAAATCTCGGAAGAGCTATAAAAAAGGTGGGTTTTTAAATTATAATTATCATGGGAAGACAAAACAATGGTATGGGGGCCACAGAAAAATAAAGACACTCAAAGGGGGCCACGCTCCCAAAAAGGTTGAGAAACACTGATTTAAACGTTACATTAATTTTCAAAAATGAAAAGTTTGGCATTTAAAAGAAATTACTTTAAGAAGTGATTCTAAAATAACATAAAATTAAAATGTTTAACACATCTAACATATAATTAAAAAGTCATCCCAGATTAATAAATTTAGAGTGGTGATTGAAAGCAATTACAAACATAATTAAAATTTGGGAAATTTTTGACAATGTGATAAAATGCTACATTAGTAAAGTGAATAGGCTTAATGATAACTTTTCATTTTTGTATAAATAGCATTGTTAAATTATATTTCTTATCAGTTGACAATGCTCGCAATGAACGAAACAGGTCCTGACCTATTAAATAAAGTGGAATGAAGTACAAAGGAATATTGTGTTTTTATTAATATAATGCCTTTCCACCAAGTATTGACAGTGAACACCCTAAAAGGTATTTTATTTTCATACAAAAATACTCCGCTTTAAAAGTTTGGTCAAGGATGTACATAAATACATAAATTAGATTTTTTCGAAACTTGCTAGTTACTTGGAACATTTTTGTTTACGATGTGTTGTATGATTTCGAAGAGTGCCGTATGAAAAATTGTTGTAGCGCACTTCGGCTACATTTATAATTAACTATATTTAGAGTCAGAATCTTTGGTTATGGATCGCTGTGATGAATGGCCGAGTTTTCCGGTATCTGCAGCACAAACTTTGAGCAGTGCGTTGTGAAATGCATCGAAACATCTTTCACTGAATTAATAATATTTATTATATTGTTTTGGTGTATGTCGTACTGCAATAATACTGTTCCAGGTGTTTATCATACTGATTATTTTAATATATGAATCCGCAAATACGAGTTATGCTAGTATAATGGAAAATCGCGTCACAACTTTCAAAAATGTATTGTTTCTTAACTTTAAATTGTGTCATATATTTCCAAGAACATCAAATATGAATTTATTGATGATTAAGATAAAAAAGTAGTTCTATCTTTGCATGAAAACGGGACGTCTGGTATGCCTAACTTGACCATTTATTTATTCCCCCAAACCAGAACACCAAGAAAAATCGTACTTTTAGGCGTCTCACACTTTCATACAATACTCTAGTATAGATAGTAATGTTTTTGCATCCCATATTAGAGTAATTATTTTATGTATTCATAATATTATAAATGAAATATTAACCATGCCAGGGTCGCCACTGTTATACCCTATATAAATATAGTCATAAAACCTTTTCCGACAAACAAAATAAATATAATTCTTAAAACTGCTCACTACTCAAGTATGTGGGCATTTCCATGGGCTTATCCTTTTCGCCAACAATATATTTAAACTCAGTGATGCATTTATTTCTTATATAAACGCGATACATTAATTTGCTAAGCGTCAGTTCAAGTTTATTCGTGCCCCTGAAGATGCCGAATGGCGAAACCCGGGTCGTTAGTGACAAAATCTGTGTGAATGTACATAATTTGAACGATTCAAATTTATAATCTTGTTTTTAAATGATGCTCAATATCGCTGGCACCTTTATGTGCTACGCTAAATTCTGTGTGACACTTTTCACATCTAAAGACCGATGGAGTACTACTTCTTTAAGACGTGAATGTCGGGTAGTTTTTCAATGAGTTTACGCGTAAACGTCAACTGTATTATGAATTTTCATAAGAAAGACAGTATTTAAATTGAAATGTATTATTTACTGCACGTGTACGACCACGCTTTTATGCTAGTCTAGATTCTACCGCCAGGCTTTTGATTTTGCGTGCTTTTTTTAGTTGTTGGTGCGGGTTGTTCTCTATTCGAAAACGAGACATTTTGACGTCCCGAAGCTGTGTTCGGGGACACCGGGACACGCCGCTTGAAAACGGGACTGTCCCGGAGAAAACGGGACGTCTGATTACATTACGTATGCCACTTCCATTATGGGCGAATATAATATGAATTACAACCGCTTATGAGTTGACGTTTATTTCATGAGGCAGTCAATTCAGTTACCTTAAGTAGGCATAAACTTAGACTCAAAAAATATCATGCTAGCCCGATTGGTAACATATAAATTGATATTCAAAATCGTCCATAGTATTAATACGTATAATTATTATCATAGTTTTGATCCACTAGCATCCATTGCTGCTAATTGCCGACACCTGCCGACTAATTGATATCTTTCTCCCATAGATTGATTTATGACATCCTAATACCTCAATTTGTATTCGCTTCTGTCATTTTTAATTATTTATGACCAAAAATTCTACTATTTTATTCCGATGAATGTTATTAAATTTCTCAAATTATAAAAAAGACTGACATAAATTTAAGAATTAACATTGAATGAAAAAAATATATTTTTAAAATATTATTTACCGGGCTTAACGTTGTGTAGTCAATATGATACTTTTCGGTTGATTTAAGGATTTGTGTTTGAAGGCATGGATTCCTTTGACTAATTCACCCGAACCTTAAAACGGATCGAAGCGAGATCGATTAGCACACTACTTACTTTTCATCCTTATCCGAGATCCTCTTGCCTTAACTCTCTTAGCAGTTTACTCTGCTATTATTAGGGCTACTCTATCAGAAAAAGAGAAGTTTATCTAAATAATAACAACTAACAAGCAGTTCCTGATACCTTTATAAATAATATATCGTCGTCTTAGTGCAAGAAGTCTAACAGAGACTAACTGAGAAAAAAATCCAAAGATCAATAAACAACTTAATGCTTTTTGTTGCTCTTATAAAACTTTATTTATTGAAATAGTGATTTTATGTCGTTTGAAGTCGTTCAAATGTGGCTAAATAGAAGTTTTTGACTTCTTGCATAGAATACACGAGTTGAGCACAGGGACTTCCCGAAGGCATAGGCGTGTAGGCAGTTGCCTAGGGGCGGCAAGTCCTAGATTTTTTAAATGATTAAATATTTTTAACACGAATTTGGCTTAGAATAAATGATGCCTCAATGTCTTAACAAAACACCAAATTAAGAATCGACACTTATATAATGTAAGTGCATTTTAAATTTAAATTATTATTTATGATGTGTAGTGAAGGTAATAGGTATTTTTCATAATTATTGAACAATAATATGGGCTTTTGGATCATATTTATTTGTGAGGATCTTTGTTCATAAGGTACACATATATTATAAATTACCTGAAAGCAAAACGGAATAATTGTCAAAACATTTGTTTGAGTACGTAGGTGATTAAAGGATTCGAATTTCTATGTTTGTATATGTATTCCTAGAATAATGGGAAATAATGAAAACAACTGGGCGCTTTTTAGACCTCTACCTAGGGGCGGCACAAAGCCTAGGAACGTCACTGATTGAGCATGTTGATTTAACTCAATTTCAAGAAAAAGTGCGGCTAGTGACTGCTTGCGCTTAACCGACGATATACATACATATGCTTCAAATTGGGAGCAGGGATGGTTAAGATAATGCTTTACAAAGCACAGTAATAGTGGAAGTGAGCCAAGTAGTAAAGTGGTAAAACTTTTATATTGGACTTTAAAATACAATCACGTCATTACTTGGAGTTTAGGTGGATTGAACATTTTTATATTATGGAGAAAAGACTATTGTAGTGTGTATTTACTGAGCTCACATCACTTTTACGAAGTGTTAAGACATAGAATATTATAACGCATCTAACTCATTTTTTAAAAATACTACTTGGCTCACTTCACTTCTTAGAGGCTCAATATATATTTTAAATTAAAGTAAAATTAAATACGATGAATTGATAGAATTAATAAAACAATAAATGCAATTATCACTTTATCACCATTACTGCATTATTACTAGTGACTTAATTCAATTAATCTAGAGTGCGCAGACTAAATATTAAAAAAATGTCCTGTTGGAGCTTCCGTTCGATGGGCTGGCTGTTCAAGTCTCGAGCTATTAATGTTAATCGTCCACCCATAAGCCATTCACAGATTCAGTAGCACCTCGTTTATCACCCAAACTGCCACCGTTACCCCATAAACCAAAAACAGGTTATATAGCTTTGTTCGTAATTAATTAGTTTTGAAATGTTTTACCACCAAGTAACATCTGTAAGAAAGGTGAAACAGGTTGGTTATTATATCGACTATGGAAAGGAAAAAGGACGTAGCCCACAGTTTTTCCAAAATAGGTTTTTTTAGATAATCACAATGTATCAAACCTAATACACGTTCTATCAAAATGATGCAAGCTGCAAATGCCGAATTTGTATCTAAATTTAGCTTTTAAGTTTGAAAAAGATGACCTTGTAAAAATTAAAATCAAGAAAAAAGACTGAAATAAAGGTTTTTCTTGTATAATTTCTTTAATTAATATTAGGTTATGTCAATTAAACACCAGTTTAGAAGTCTCCGTGCACTTAATTCAAAATTTGCAAATGGCTCAAAATCATCAAAACACGTTTTTTGCGCCTCCTGTAAAATTTGATATGTATGGGTTACGTCCTTTTTCCTTTCCACAGTCGATATGAATAATGATTGGATGATTTTATGATGATGTTATGCTGTATGCATCCGACGCGTTATGCAATTATTTGTAAGCTGTTCTTCGAGGATCAAAATGAATAAAAAATAACAGGAGTAGGCAAGGCATATTAAATGGATGTCAAAAACAGTCGTTTCCTTTGACGCTTATTTTCTACTCTAAACTGATAAATTTATAATATGAACGTGAATACGAACAGGTCAATGAAATCACCCAAAAGCAACTGTTTATTGCCATCAAGGCTGCCAGAAGAAAAGGTATAATAGTGATGGTTAAACTAGTGCTTTTCTAAATGGATACTGTTCTCAACTATTGATTGCTCATGATTGACACAGTACTTAAAGATTCGTAGATAACATGTATGTCAGAAATTGGATTTTTCTGAGAAAAATATATTTTTTTAACTGGAGGCTTCGCAGTCTTCAGTCAAATTAAACAAAGGGTTCGCTCGAGCCCCTCTGACCCACTCCCGGGAACATTTTTTGTCAACGTCCGCTCAGAAAATAGAGCATGTGACCTCTTTATGGAAGTATTTCAACAGAAGTTTTTCTAAGAGAACTCAGTTGCTAGGCTTCTCTTATTTCGAAGAGAGTAGAGATAGAAAGACAGGGCAAGAGTATGACTAGAAGTTAATTAATCGTTCTATAGTTTTAGGATCGGAAGGGTGAGAGGGAAATTTTAGACATTACAAACACACATACTTTCGAACAGAAATCGATAAATCGATTGAAAAAATGCTATTCTTACTAGGGCTCGAATCAGTGAACTCCGTCACGGAAACCAACGTCGTTGCCCGCTGCTCCACGGACCCGATAACAACAAATTAAAAAGAAATCATTCGTTTACAAACACAAAACATTTTTTAATTTTTTTTAAAAGGATACGTAGTCGACTCATTTTGGGTTCCGACTTTAAAGACAAGATCTAAACTGACTATATTTATACGAAACAAGTAAAAAAATATATTCATTCATTTATTTAAATTTAATTCAAGTTTTTTTTTTATCAACAGCTAATTTACTTTGTTTCCTTCTTCGTGAAATCACACCGCGTCGAAGTAACTCCGAGAGCCGATAAAAAAATCTGAATTATTCGTAATTTTGGGTGGGCCGTGACTTTTTTCGGTTTCAGGGGATTATAATAGCGTCATATTTAAAATACCACTGTATACATATTATACAAACAATTCTGGTGACAGTTTTATTACTCTCGTGACTATTGAGATAAGCCTTATGTCTTTATTTTAATAATACGATGTGTTAATCCTGGCATATATAAACAGTGAGATTATCTATGTCACCGTTAATTCGCTGTACGATTGAAACCTTCTCGATTTATTTTAAGATTTATTAAATTTAAAAGTTTGTTATTTATGTATCACACATGTTTAAGAGTGTCGGCTACAGATCTAACAATAACGTTTAACACAATAAAAGAATTGTTAATTTTAAGAAATACTCAGATTTCTATCATTTAAAAAAAACTTACAAAAAAGTCGTACAAGTAGATATAAAATATACATATTTTATACAACAAATCATCAGTTATTTTTTTGTAAAAGTCTTTAACTTTTCCCTTGCTATGCTAAAAAATATTTCCGATTTGTTGTTCGCCCTTTAAGAATCAAGTGAAAAACATGTTTTTTAAAAAATATGCGTCCTAGGTTTTTACCATCCAGTGTTAAAACATGTTTTTCACTTGGTTCTTAAAGGGCCAACAACATATCGGAAGTATTTTTTAAAACCGTAGGGGAAGTGATAAAAAAATATAATAGATTATTTTGCTTTATTTAATTAAAATTTGTCTGATTATTTAAAAATCTGTGTCATATATATTTTGTACCAATATTTTTTACAATTTGAATCGTTCAAATTATGTACACTCACACAAGTTTTGTCTTTTTTTGTCCTTCGGTATCTTCAGGCGTTCAAGTGCACGGATAAACGTGAACTAAATAAATGTATCGTGTTTATATAAACGAAGATGCTGGAAGACGAAACCCGAGTGGTTAGTACAATGTCGTAGGAAGGGGTCCTGTCACCCGAGGCGGTCCTTGAATTTGCCGCCCCCAATCTTTCCTCTAATTTTGTTTTTAAATCACTTAATTACGATAATTATAACAGTTCTAAAATTAGTTATGATTATTTCATTTCCTAGGCTCCACCTCAATCTAATGGGTATAAATGTCGGGTTGGCAGATATTTTAATGCCATATTAAAACGCTGTACAAATAAACAAGTTGAAATAAGACACCCATTCAGATGCTATCATCAACATCGGGCAAGATTTCAAAGAATGTCTTCATCGTAAATTGAATTTTCTCGCCGCCTCACTTACGCAATTCTCTTTGGAAGTGTTAACACGTTCTCGTATACTCGTATATGGAACATATTTGATTTCTAGAATAACAACAATGTGGCATGTTCTGATTTCAAGTAGTACAGATATTATTGTTTCAGCAAATACGGAATATTCTCTAAAACCAACATCATCTCTGTTAAAAATCTACGAGCGTCTGACATTTATCCTAACGTTTGGTTTTTTTTTACCAATGTAACATATAATGGAGTTGTATTGAAGCTTATCCTAATAGAACTGCTTTTTTCAGTTGGTATCTCTATTATAGGGCTTAGGGCAGGGGTTGGCAAACTGCGGATCTTTGGCCAATTGAGTGTTACTTTTCCACAAAATACTACATACAGTGCGCAGAAAGAAGTTGATTTTCGCTCTTAAAAATTAGAGTTGGACGGGGCGATTTCAGCGAACATACCTCAATCAGATTGAGGACCTTTTAAGCAAAAACCAGTTTAAGAGTACCCTAATCAAGTAAATAACAATGTATATACAGTTTAAGTTTTAAAAAAAATTGGCTCTCAAAAGAAATTTCAATGAGATTATAAATTAATGAGTTTACCGACCACTGGTTTAGGGCAACACTATCGGATAGCTCTCACTACTCCCTATTTTAAAATTTTGGTGAATTGGAGAGATTTGAAACATAAATTCATAAATTGATTGAAAAGCCAAATTACGAAACTATACGCACAGTTATTCGGACTTCGCAAACGAAGACAGTCACGTTGACAACTCTGCTTCACAACTCGTATTACATTTTCGATTCATTGAAAGACCCCTGCCACGCCTCTGGTTACGATTAATTCCATATAGAAACATGCCATCCATAGTATCGGACAATTTCAATTACTTTTACGTTTTAGCGCCTCGTCGACTGAAATAACTATCAGGCACCAGCCGATCAATGACGTACCAATATAACTACAAAATGTGCAAAAGCAAATTCTTGTTCCTATTTAAGTATTCATAAAATAAACACTGACATTTCTATGAGAATATTTTCCAACCGTCCTATTTGAATCATTTATGTGATAGAGTAAATGATTATCTGTATTAACAAGAATTTGTGCTTATTTCAATAAATCACATTCAGGGTTGGTTAAACTAGGGTTGTCGCAAGCTTTGAATACATATAATTATGTCATTGACAAATATAATATATTAGACAATTTACTATATGATTTATAAAAGTGCTTTGACTGCGAAAAACCACTTAACGATTAAGTCTTAAAATTTCTGAAAGAGTAATTGACTTACCTTTTTAGAAATCAACATATCTTTTTTAATGCTGCTTTTATTTCTGAATGTTAAAAAAGTTACAGATAAACTACGTCTTGAACTTTTTAAGTTGTTTTCAATTTGTCGCAATTCACAACATTTATTTTATTTACGAAAAAGTATTAATGCTGAAATTACGTGTTTTTTGTCCAAACCATATAAGTTTAAAATTGAGCTGCTATTTTCCCAAACCCGCAACCATGTAGTCAATAATCTTGAGCTTTTTCCATAAATTTCATTCAGTAAATTATTAATTAATTATTTTTAAATAAATATGTATATTGTTTTAAAAAATATAAATTTCTGTCTACCTTTCACTTCTCGCCACTTACCTTTTGTTTTATCCAGAAAACGGAACATTCAAAGAAATTAGCTAACTTATAATCTATTCTATCTATATTAGCTTATAGTAAAATTTATAGACTGACCACATCCTAATTTCGTCACACTTTTATTAGGTTGAGCAAAAACTGCCATACAACTTGTTAAAATACTTCGTTTGGAGTCCACATAGAAAGCGCTCAGCTGTTTGAAAAGGCTTTTTTCTCATTTATAATAAATTAAATTGCTATTTTTATCAATATCCACTTTAAGGTTTAACACTCCCCCTATGGTGCTAAATAATACTTCCGATATGTTGCTGGCCCATAATGAACCAAGTGAAAAAACATGTTTGAACACTTACCGCCCTTTTATAAAACTTACTGATATATCGTGTTACATTAAAAAAAATATATAGATATGCGAAAATATCTTGTGGCCAATTCCAAGTATATTATACTGTTGACTGTAGTAATTTTATGATGAATAAGTGTAACGTAAGCAGTGGCGGTTCGTGACCTAAAATCTTGGGTGGGCTAGGAAAATACTATTTACGAACATATTTCCACTTCACATTATACATTAATCTACACGCAAATTAACAAATACTACGACACTACTACAGAGCATAAATTATTTTATAATAAAATCAAAGCTACTGTAAGTATGAAATAATAGAATAGTAAAAACTGGACCCCAAATTCGTCTCCTTCAAAGTAAACTTCAGTGTTTTGTTTCATACAATGCAACTTGTCTCTCAATGCAACGAATTCTGACGTTTATTTTTTAACGAACATAGGTCGGTACGAGTGATTTTTTTATGTATGGGCTAGTTTGAATTATCCCGTGTGACTTAATGACTGCAGACTGTATACTGAGGCGCAGTCGTGTACGATTAGATGACGTTTCCGTGTGGCCAATGGTTATAAAATACATACATTTTCTAATCGTGCTTTATTGCGCCCCAGTGTAAGCAGAGTGTTGCAAAAAAAGCATTTGTCACCTCGGACTAATTTCAAAATAGTCCGAGCCTTTATTATTATTAATAATACGCAGGTATCTCTATACTGACGTCACGTTGCCTGTTCTGTATGAAGTATGTATAGGGCCATTACTTTTTTATGCTAGCTCGGCTAAAATTGTAATACAAAACACAATCGAGAATATTATTGTAGGTAGACACAGCATTGTCTTATATTGACAGAGGAAAATAAAATCAATGATATTGTATTAATTAAGGAAAGTTTAGTTAAGTTTAGAAATATATTTATTTTATTCAGCGGCCGAATTGCTGTTCATTTTTATTCAGCCATCTAATATTATTTTTTTACACATTTTGGGTGAAAAATTCAGGTCGAGCTAAGCCCACCTAGCCCAGTACGTAGAACCGCCACTGAGCGTAAGTACCGGTTGTCGCCAAGTTTCCCTTAAAAATGAGCCTAGCTAACGGGCGAGACGAGGCGAGTTGCGAGTCGCGACACTACCAGAGGCGAGATTGTCGTCGATCGCTCTCTTGAAGGTGTGTAGGAATCTCGAATGACCATATCGGAGGGCGGACCGCCTTGGCAAGGCCGATCTGTAGATGGAGGCTTAGGCAATGAGCAGGGGACATACGGGATTAACGGACGACTAACAAACTTTTTAATACATCAGTAATACAAATATAATAGCTACTCGGTCCATTGTTTTTATAAGATCAAATTGGCTCAACAATAAATACGAGATTCAGAAAAAAAGCGAAAATCGTTAATAACTAACAACAAAATACTTTGATATTTTTTCATTCGTTATAATGAAGTTTTATAAAGTTGAATTTATAATGTCAATGTAATAAATAATATGTATCGTTATTTGTGCCTCGTTATTTGCATATTATTTCTAAGCATATACCTAAGTAATCAAGATCTTTACAAAGTATATATCTTTACTAAATAATTATTTGTTCCGTACAAAGCAATTTATGTATTATATAAAAAACAAAAATTACTAAATAAAATTGATAGCCATCAAGACGACAAATAATCTTACGTTATAGATTTTGATAAGATGAAATATAACGTGTTGCCATAACTCTCATAAGACCAAGGTTTGGGTGTGGGTCACCTGGACGCTTATCTCTTAGGTCTACAAGAGGCTACAAGAGTTTGAGTGAAAGATTTACGGTGCTGTCTGTGAGAATGGCACCTGGCGACGCTGGCACAACCATAAACTTAATAACTTTTACGGTTAGCCAAACATTGTCAGATTTGTCAAAACTCAACTACTCAATGAACCGGACATATATCACGCATGGATGAATGCCTTCCTACTTTCAAAATGTCTCACATTTGTTACTTCTGAAGGAAAACGAAGCGCTGGATGACTGCGACATCACTGGACTAATGGGGTATCACAGGACCAGGGAGTAATGGAGGTCAGCGACCGGCGTAGGAGGGTGGGCATCGAGTAGAGTGGATGAGATTATTGAGTCCCCCCAGACAAACAGAACATTCCTTTTCAAAAAATATTTGCTTTATTGAAACTAATTTCGAACCTAAACATGGGATATTGCGAAAAGTGCCGGAAGAACATACTCCGAGCCAAACATGAATATTTTTGTTGGAGAATATGTCTCGTAGCCACAGAATAGTATTGAGCTTAATATATGTATCGCTATAATAAAAAAAGTGTACTCTTGCTCCCAATCCACCCGCAATATAAAGTTATTATGAATTAAACTTCCACGATCCATTTTCGTGTGTCGATCGAGTCACGAAATAACTGCTACTGCTCGAAGTCAAGCGAACGCCAAAGCTGTGCACCTGACTTGTAATGGACATGCTGCCTGCAGTCATTTTTTCGTGAGCAAAAGCTCGTGTATCCAATTTGTGTAAAACATACTTACAGGTTTTATTAAAATAATATTTATATTTAACTAGAAACATAATAGTAGATTGATGGTCATCTTTTTGGCATACTTTTTGTTGAGTCAAAGTTGACCAAAATAGTTATCACTACATTGTTTGTTTAATAAATTAACAAAAACTATACATTAATAGTCGATAAAATAATCACTTTTCACTTTTTACTTTCCACTTTTCACAAATATGTTCGTAAAATTTCCTCGGGTCTTTTTCTTCTTCTACGAAATATATTTGTTAGCGTACTTGAACATTGGAATTATTCTAAAAAATATATTATATACAATTTAAATACTGTAGGGCTGTCGATATATGTCCCGAGATCTATTTCTTTTTCTACAAAATATACTTGTTAGCAAACTTAAACATTTGAATTATTCTAAAAATCATAAAATATGAATACTGCAGGGCTGTCGATATTGGACATAGCAGCTCAGCAGGGCAGCTGAGTTATGATTTTTATGCATATATTTTATTATATCCGCTATTTGCATATTTTGTTTTGCAGTCCCGGTGTATTTTAGTTCTTTAAGAGAATTGGGTGTATTCCTAAAAAAATCCATTTAGAGAATTAATTACGTTTAGATTTTCTGGCTTATTCAATAAATAGGTTTGTCATTTATTTTTCACGCCAGTAAATTTTGTGACTACTTAAAAATGCAACAAAATTCCCCCCGTTGAGGTCAACGGGCTTACAGCTAGTGTGTTTTTATTTGTTTTGAAGAATCTCCATACTAGTAACGTAACACACAAACCTATACACGCGAGTGCGCGAGCAAAACTATATAAAGTTTTTTTTACAGGTGTGTACATTTTTATCGCACAATACACTCACACTTCATTGCGCATCATTAGCAAGCGTATGAGTGAATGCTGACCGGTGACACTGTGATTATCTAGTAATAATTTATTGTTTATATTTATACATTCTTTTTGATAATATTTGCTCAATATAAGGAGTATATGGCAGCACGCTATGATTCAAAATCTTGTGAATAGTATCATAAGTATCCAATGGTCGTCCAGGACACCAGAATCCTTCCAGTCAGAAGAAGGATATACATAACACATGATCCAGCCAGTTCCAAAATTTAATTTTTCAAAGAAATTGGAAGATCTTGCCACTGATCTTCTCCTTATCTTATGTTTTTAAATTTGAACATTGTATAGATGTTTGATTACGCACTTTAGTGCGAGCGAAATAATGTCCTTTTATTAAAATCTTCTTCGTTGATCTGTAACGAATTAATTATATTTAAACTATATTTACATTTCATATATGATACCTTCTAAGTATGAACCTTATTATCGAGATCCATATCTATCGTTATTTAATCTGCAATTCTAAATTGAAAAGTATATTTTTTACTAGGTATATAGTGTTACAGTGTATGTTTCTATCTTACCTAACCTGACAGCCATCTACTCATATATGACATAGATAGCACGTCGTCTGGTTTAACTATTTAACTCCATTTTGAGAAGAATTTATATCAGTTACATTTGTAATTCAATCTCCAATCAATGAATCTGCTTTCTTTGAGATAAATGATTACCGTTTACAAATAACTCAGACCTAGCGTGATAAATCATTTTCACATACTGTAACACTCACAATAATACAAAAGCACGTCGACCAATAAATCCAAGCTACAATAGTTTGCAGCTAAAATATAGTTTCAAACGGTTTGTAAAGTGTGCTATAATTAACAGTTAATTATAATGTTTCAGCGTTATCAGGAAACACCGATCACTGAAACGGTTAACTTGTTAATATATAAATTAGGTAAGTTATTTGAAATACATATGGCTGTATTATTTTACGTAAAAACCCATATTCCAATGATTAAAACAACACTATCTAACAAAAATAAGCAATCAACATCAAATGCATTATTTACGCATATTTGTATAATGAAATTTGTATAACATATTAATATTCTTCGTATTATCTGTAACTTTGACAGCGACAATATGCTTGTGTGGACCGGTTTGAAGACCCAATCAAGAATCAATTCTTATGCGTGCAAGCTGTTTGACCCCCAGTTAACGTAAAATAATAAAAATGAAGTAACGTGAACATAATAGAATAGTTCACAAATCACCCACAAGCAGTCAGAAATGCACAGAAGAAAATTACTAGTCTATTTTTTCAAATTTAGAATAGCACGCCTCCATGCCATTATACAGCTGTCAAATTGTTGTAGGTTACGTGTAAGACTAAAATTGCTCGAATTACTGACGTAACAGCAGACGTAATGACTTCAAATGAAAAATGAGAGCATTATTTACATTAAAGCAATCTGTAATTCGGTTGTCACAATACACCGGCAGCAAAATCCCGCCAATTGAAGACAATTTTTCGCCCACCACCGCAGGAACTATCGACCGCGGTTCGAAATTAAGAACATTTTAAGGGATGCATTGGAATTATCTTTCGCCCGTATAAATTACTTACGCATTTTCGTTTTCATTCTACATTTTTAAAAATATCACTGAAGCAATAATATCTTGAAAATCAGGACAATATCAAAAGTATGACGTATAAGTCTTCACTTCTAAAAATACGTTTGTTTGTTGACAAGTAAAACAATCAACTGACTATCTATATATTAATACTCGATAATGTCCGTCCGTCTGAATGATTGTCCGCGATATCCCCTCCCCCTGCCCCTTCCCCCTCCCTTCTCAAAGCTCCGCTGACGCAATATTTTTATTCATACTAAAGACATATTTTCCCAATACACTGTTTATTATTTGACGATACAAATCGCTGAAAAAATTTCATACAAAAAAACGCCGCGACCGTGGATCGAACACAGAACTCTGGATTACCAGTCGAGCTCTCTATCAACTGAGCTAACGTCATAAATATCAAGGCGATAAAAATACATTATATAAATCAAGCATTTGAAAATGGAACGATATTTGTGATTCACAAACTGACTTCGATTGTTTTTATTCAAGATTGTGACGTCTGTCAAATATGAATGTGGTATATTTTACATAATATAGTTTCGACAGTTAAATGCAAATATTCCATGTGTGTCATATGCTGACGGCTATTAAATATTTTACTTTTTAACAGAGGGTATTTAGAATTTATCCCGATAATTTAAAAGTTTTGTATCTTTTGTTTTAAATAACGAGTAAACGAGTCTATGCTTTGGACAAGGTAAATTTATGCTCAAATAGTAATATAAATAAAGTAAGCGAAATAGTTTGATAGATTGGGGTCAACGAGATTAAAATACGGCAAAGTGAGCCAAGTTAGGATGATGGGAAAAAGTGAACTGAACCCACCCTTTTTATTGCATAATTTCAATCATTTTTTCTCTAAAATACATTGTTTATGCTTTCGATGGATTCGTCGGTATCTTTGTGGAAGTTCATTTGAATATAAAATAAAAAATAACTTAGATTATTCCACGTATTGTGCTACAAACTGTGACACGTGTTTCGCCTCTTTCAGAGGCATCCTCAGACAGACTTACTTTTACTTACTGAAAGTAAGTCTGTCTGAGGATGCCTCTGAAATAGGCGAAACACGTGTCACAGTTTGTAGCACAATACGTGGAATAATCTAAGTTATTTTGTATTACTTTTTTATGCTTATTTATTGAAAAAACTTTCACATAAAATTAAAAGTTGATGACAGTTCCCACAAAAATTAATTGAAAACGTAATTGCACTTAAAAGTCAAATGGAAAAGTTTCACCATTTTTATGTTTGGTTCCCTTAAAGACTCATATATTCCTAAAAATAAGCTCCGTTTGGTGAATTAGTGAAGTTAATTTATTCTGATTAATTTGATAAATATGCATTTGATTGTAACATGGAAAATTGATAATTTTGTTTTGATAAAATGTGCAATTAATTTATACCATTTTGCATGTGAAAAATGATTATTAGCAAACTTAAACATTATTTCAAAAATTAAGTAATTTACAATTTAAAACTGCAGGGCTGTCGATATATGCGCCGAGGTCGATTTATGCTACTATGAAAAATGATTGTTAGCAAACTTGAACATTATTCCAAAGATTTAATATTTTACGAAATTTTTGTCACTACGAAAAAAATTGTCAGCAAACTTAAACATTATTCCAAAAATTAGGTAATTTACGAGGTATATTTCTGCTAATAGGAAAACTAATTGTTAGCAAACTCAACATTATTCCAAAAATTAAATAACTTACAATTTAAATACTACAGGGCATGCTGTCGATATATGGCCCGAGATATATTTATTTTATTTTTAGAATTTCTGGCTTATTCAATAAATAGGTTTGTAATTTTCTGACTTCTTAAAAATGCAACAAAAATCCCCCCGTTGAGGTCAACGGGCTTACAGCTAGTCCTCAATTATTATCTGTAACGACGATATTCTATTTCTAAAAATCAAATCTTAAAATCTTCCGTAATGATTTCTCTATACTGTTATACCAAATACCATTATTCTCATATTTTATTATCACACCTAATACAATTTAAGATTCGATTGAAGGCGTTTGGTGGAATTTCAATATTAAATTTGAATCGTTAAAATTATGTACATTCACACATTTTTCATCACCCGGGATTCACCTTTCGGCATCTTTAGGCGTTCAAGTGCACGGATGAACTTGAACTGATAGTTATCATGTGTGTGGTAATAAATCTAAAATTACGTATTTAAGAAAACCACATAGATATCTTATTGTTATTTTTTTGATTGCGTATTTTTTTAAACAAAATCGTATTTTGTAAAATACTAATTCTGCATTCACCACTGCACTGCAAAGTGAAATTAGGGTCGAGAATTCAGAATATAATTTACCATCAACACAACAATAAAATCAATCACATTTCGTGTTAATCCGCCTCTGATTTAAATAGTTTTGCAACCATAAGAAAAACTACCAATCTATTGAGTGTTGGAACGAAAGTTTCATTCATAAAATGTTAATTTAACACCTTGGCCACAGCGGTATGGGCAACTCGTCGTCGATTTCTGCCTCTTCAGTTGCATTCTTGCTGCCTTGTTGAGAACGAAAGTATCAGTGGAGTCCACAACTTCACGACCAAAATAGCACTAAAATTAAAACAAAATTATTTATTTTCTTTTCTTCGTTGTGCAAATTTCCAGAACGTGGAAGAATTTACGATACCTGACAATTTGACATTTTCCGAGAGCCTAGGGAAACAAACGCATATAAATAAAATCACTCAACTATTTATACATATCAAAAAAATATAAAAATAGCATTATAAATATTTACCTCAAATAACACAAGTGCTGTTGTAATAGGTGAAGCACACGACTCATAAAAGCTGACAAATTTGTCATCAAATTTCAATGCATAGGATCCAAGTATTCTGTTGTCAACATTACATTTTAAGATTGTGTTTTTTGTAAGACTTGTCCATCTTACGCCACTGGACACCCTGTTATACATTTCAATGGTAAATGGCATTTCAATTTGAACATTGTCATCGTTAAACATTTATATGTAAGGTATTTATTTGCCCGTTCTTGGTAAATGGATTGTCATAAGATAAGTCGGCGAGTAAACCGTGGAAAACAATTTAAAATGTTGAAGCGAAATCGATTACAGCCGTTCACGAGATCTAATCTGGCTAGAAATTCATAGCGAGATTGTACAATATGATATTTTGTTATGGAAAAGTCGAAAGCCACTATTTTATGGAAATAAATTCGTGTACCACAAAGAAGCTGACATGAAAAAACTTTAGGCAAAGCGAAGCTATTTCATAAATATTATATGTTTAAGATAATTTACAGAGAGTAACAAATTGTGTGGGTATTGTGTAATATCAAAATATTGGTATCTGAATTATCTAAATATCAAGAATAAGTAACAAAAGGAATCTGTATTTTCAGTTTGAATGCTGTTTCCTATAAATTTGCGTAACATACATATGCTTACTATAAATTATAAATAAATATTATGTTTACTACTATATTAAAAAAACACAAAACGTTATTAAATAAGCTATCACACTAAGTAGACACAACCAGTACAAAAAAACGCTGTCAATTACAATTTTATATAATTAAATTCACTCATCACCCAATCCTACTATAATACATAATTTATAGTTATCATATTCTGCATCAATATGGTATTTTTTTTATTAAGATAGTTTTAGATATCATGGGGGTAAAAAAATGGGGGTGAGTATCCAATATGTCTTCAACACTCTCTGTCCAAAATGGCCATCTCGACTCGAATAGTTTTAGCTAAAAAAAATAACAACAATAATACATGTCGGGTTATGTTAACTAAAGTGAAAAAAGTGAAAAATTCGCATCATCAAATAAATAATTTTATTTTCCTAATCAGTCTCCTGATGTCGTGTTAAATATAATACTTAAATGACTTGGGTGATATCAATAGAATAGTTTGAAGTTTAATAGTTTTGACATTCCACAATCAGTGCTGGGGCAGTATTATTATGCTTTTTAATCCGGTTCTTTTTTTTAAAGATGCATACCATTACAAAACAGTTTGGAGACGTTGTTTAAATAGAAAAATCCTAATTAATAGTAGTATGTGTTTAAAATTAAATAAACATTTCAAAACTAAACTGATACAATCATTGAAAATGCATTTTTTTAAATAAATTGAAGCTCTATTTACATTGTTGATGACACTACGCCAGTTTTGGTTGTTTAAAAAAGCTTTATTTATAAAAATGAATATATTCTTACACGATAAGAAATTGAGACACATAAATTTCAATGTATCGAACTTAATAATCTTGAATAAAAAATGTCACATGTCGCAAGTCTCGGTCTGGTAATTAATCTTTCATTTTAACGCGTACCTTATTGGTACTTTTACCTCTTAAAAGTAATTAATTGTCAAAGGCGAACTGCTTAAAGCGTTCAAATAAATAATTTGAGAGCTGCAGCCCATTGGTCTGCTCAGTGGGTTCGGACACTCTCATCGATGTACAAAATGATAATATTAACAGGTTTTTGTTTTAAAGGAGACACGCATATACAGTTTTGTCTCAAAGTTTTTTATATCTCAAAAACTGTTATTTTATTTGAGGAGAAAATAAATAACTTTAATTCCGGCATCGCGTAACACGGGGGGATACGTACGGAAATACAAAAAGTAAATCATCCACGTAAAAAATGGAGTTTATGTAGATAAATGAAAGATACGTTCCATTACATTTGACAATATAAAAATAAACAGTGCACACAGTGGAAAAGGTTTATTATACCGCAGTATACAGAAGGTTTTTAAGATTTCTCACATGAATCCAGGGAATAGTTGCTTGTACAGTAATCTATTTATTATAGTTGGTTACCATTTCATCTGGAAGCGAAACATTTCAAAAGTCCAAAACCTATTCATTCGCTTTTTTAAAAACTTAGCTAGGTTTTTTGTATTAAACTTTCAATTGAACCTTGTAAAGTTTGTCTATTACTTTATTTAAAACCCATGTTTAATTCAATTCTCTAAATTAACAGAACGGCAATATACTTTTTAAGATATTTTTTTTTTTTTATTTTATTCCATGTCCGCTCCCAATATGGAGCATATGGACTCCTAATGGAGTTTATCTCAACAGATTTTTTTTCTACGAGAACTGCTTGTTACTCAGTTGCTCAACCTCTCTTTTTCCAAAGAGAGTAGGAATAGAAGGAAAGGGCAAGGACAGGACTAGTGGTTAGCTAATCGCTCTCTATACGCCCCGTTCATAGGATAGGAGGGGGGAATTCAATACATCACATACATCCATGCCTTTGATTTTAATCTTTCTTAATTCAATTTGTAAATATTGGACGCAGTGACGTTCCTAGGTTATGTGCCGCCCCTAGGCAGAGTTTAAAACAGCGCCCTTACCATTTTTCGAACTAACATTTTGACCCATGCTTATAATCAATTTAAGTCCATGCTGCCACCTATAGTACCGTCATCGGTGAATGCCATATTTAAAAAGATTTTTTCAATTAGGATAAGTACTTATAACTATTGGAAATTTATTTTTCAAAATTTTTTTATCGAAGACATTGCGGCATCATATTTATTCTAAGCCAAATTCTTGTGTCAAAAAATTTTGTAATTCAAAAGCTGTGATCGTTTGCCGCCCCTGCCTACTCGCCTATGCCCACGGAACGTCCCTGATTGGACGCACATTCGTTTGTTTTTATTCATTCTTTTTTTATTTATGGCTGTCGAATTTGATATTCGAAATCTAAATTTGAAATTTCATAAGTACTAGGGATACTTGATCGATATATATATATATAATAAGTAGAGCCCGAAAGAAACGTTTTTGTCATCGGTTTGTTCCTTTAACAGGTTAGACAATTTTGGTATAATAAGACATCCAAATTGGAGCATATAAATTCATCTAATCTCGATTTAAAACTACAGTAACAAGTGTCTTGTATTTATTTGTTTTTCTGGGATGCTTTTCATGTTAATTTGTTTTAAAATACAAGGTTTACGTAGCTTTATTAAATTCATATAATTCAAATGAATTATTTGAACAGGTAGTATATGCAACACAAGCATACACAATATAGCTTTAAGTTTTCGGTAGTGCATACAGAAAAGCTATTAAGGCATGCATGGCTGAATAATTAAGACATCAAACAGAGACTTGTCGATAACGACTCGATGATTAAAGATTTAATGACACGGGAGGTATGAAACGATCGGACGACGTGATTTAAGGGATTTTGACGTGTATTTTTTATCGTTTGCTTACTCACTCTCGACGTTGTCTTGTTAATAAAAAAATGTACTTACTTACAAAATGCATTATTATCGGTGATTATTATAATCGTTCGAACCATTCAATATTTCGATAAATATTAATTTAATGATTTTTTATAATTCGATATAAAAAAAAAATCTGACATTGCAACACATGGTCAATGTGTCAAATATTTTTAACTGAAAATAAGAAAATAAATAAATTTATTCTAACCGTCTCCAGGAGGAAAGAGTTAACATTTGACGCATTTCAAAGAAGAAAACACTCATTTGTACTAATTAAACTGATTATACGGTTCTGATCATATTAAACTTTCATTTAATATGATCAGAACCGGTTTCACTTTTGACGAGCATTAATTAGTACGAATAAGAGTTCTATCTTTTGAATAATTATATTTCTTCCAAGCCTTTCCACCAAGTATTAACAGTGATTACCTTGAAAGTAACCATATAATCTTATCTAACCTACCCTATGTTAGAATTAAATCGAAGATACCTACCTACTTACTGAAAGATTTTTTTTATACAGCTCTTAAAATAAACATATATAGGTAGGTTCAAAATTACAACCGTGTTAGTTTGTTGATTGAGTAAAGTGTATAAAAATCTTCATTAGGGTTTTGTGTTAATTGTTTTTCTGTTACGCGTCTGCGTCGGGTGAACGCGTAACTCTGAGCCCAGACGATAGTGTTGACTGACAGGCCATTTAAGGAAACTGGTTCACCTACATCCGATATCATCACTTGTATCACGTCACCCCGCAGTGCAACACGGGTCCTGCAGTGCGGTGTCGTAATTCTAATATTTAATCTGCAAGAAAAAAAAATTACATATGTTACACCTCAGGAATGTTTACTTATGATATAATTGTCAATTCGCTTAACAAACAACACTCAAATCTAAAATTCTATGATTGCTGTAATCTATTGTAAATGAGAAATTAAAGGATAGATTGTCTTTATTGTGCAATGGAACACTTCGCAAATCTGGAAATGTTTCTGGAACACAGCTTATTTTTTAGGTTAGGTACATCATAAAAGAACAAATATTGAAAAAATATATATTATTAAATCACTTATTATTTTTAAAACATGTTACATACAAATATGAGTAAATAAAGCTCTTAGTCATTCAAAATCTTCACCTGTACCTAGATATTTGACGTTTTAAACATCAGTGAAAATTTACCATCACTTGATTAATAATATGAAGTAGAAGATGCTTATATGTGTTTAATTGAATTGAATTTTCGCGGAACACTTATTTAGGTCCCACGGAACACCAGTGTTCCACGGAACATAGTTTGGTAAACCCTAGTCTACGCAACCTTCTGAAAAGGCACAGAATTATAGAATAATAATCTAACTTCATTCAGGGTACATGTAAGAGTAAATTAACTTTACGAACAATTTCTGATAATAATTAATATTATTTATTTAACCTACAATCAGTATGTGTAAAGAGTTTTTATTATTTTGCAGAGTTTTCTGCTTACAGAGTGTTTATTTATACACTACTTCAATACACTCTGGAAAGAGAAGTAAAAACTTAACTTGAACCAATCATAAATATAAAAAAGCCAGAAAATTGAGAGGCCTTTTTGCAAGCGCCACATATTTTCAGCGCATAAATATGAACGGGAAAAAGATTTTAAAAAGTTGGTCAGGGTATAAAAAAATCAGGGATGGTGTATATGTTTATATATAAATTAAATAAATGCTTTAAGTATTAGGTCATGTTAGCGTCAAAGTTCTTCGAGTCTTCTTCATCGCTGATGTTTTGGTAATTTGCATTCCCTCTCCATCGCTGCTGACGGTAGGGCATGATCGTAACAGATCCTCAGTGAAGCCAGCTCCGTGCACACCATACTGTCCATTTCCTATTACAAAATAATACATTTTCTATCAAATATGAAACTTATTGTTTAAAAAAAAAGTTTACTAGTGTTTCTATAATGTTTAACTTTCTACGGCTTTTTAAATTGATAGATAATTAAAATCAATAACAAAATAATAATCTTTCATTGTTGCATTTGGTACTCCGCTGTTCATTTCCTTATCAGATACGTCTACCTGTGTTGATCTCTCGCTTAAATACGCAAGAAGGGCGTATCAATCGATCATAACAACAAGATCAAAAATATTTTGATGGCAGATCTTGTTTTACTATTCATTTCAAACTAATATTGAATTATATGTCTTATGTATATATGTAGTGAATCTGGTAACATTTCCATAAACTGTCAAAGTATGGAAAATAGCAAGTTTTTCGAAGAAACTACGACAAAAACTATGCAAATACCAAATGAATATCGACATTGTGATTCAAGTCATGTACATACTTACTATGATATTTGATCACAATCAATAAATTATGAATTAATTTGAAATTAACAAATGGGTGACCGATTGATAGCGTATTTTTAAATCTGAGTAGCTTATTATTCTTTCATAAACTGAAAATGAACTACACCACCAATTTATGTATAATAAAAAACATTTATATACCTGCAAGCTATTTTTCTGTTTACTGATTGATATTCCCAATTCATTCGATAAACATTTATTTAGTTCCAGTTATTTAATGTATTAATGACATTATTGATTAAATATGCAATACATTTCAAACACATTTTTTATTAAATGTTTTAAAACAGTACGATCAAAATTAGATTAAACAAAATATCTTCAGATAGACTTGTTAGTATGCCATGTCAAATTGTTAAGAAGCAACAATATCAATGTTATTTTCGAACATTTTTCAAAATGGCGAATGTAAAACAGCTGATTCTGTCAGATGTAAAACAATATATGCATTACATTATATATTTTCAAGTATTTGACATGCCGTGTGGGCTGTGCAATTTCCGATTCGTATCCGATGTTTATTATCACGATTCAATTGTTCAGGTAATTAGCCATCAATGAAATAAGTAAGAATACTTTCGTAGTAATAAAAACGGATTCAATTTGTAGACATGCATACAATTACGATACAAAAGCAGTAAGAATGGTCATTATTTTGAATTATTTACTTAATTAATTATTATACGTCGAGTGCTTAGAATCACAGGGGAGTTTAGATTTTAAAAAAAGCTATATCTCGTACATATAACCGTTTACAAGATACGGTTGGGTGTATCTACAAATATAAACTTAAGCCCAGTGCTGTGGAGTTGGTGTCGGACTGTTTTAACAGGAAACTTGCTCGAAAAAAACTAATTATCTCAAATCCTTCTAAATAAATTGTGTATTCAGATTGCTAGAGTCAAAAGTGATGCGACTGCATCCTACTAAACCTAAAAATAAAAATAAAGTCGTGCTGTCGGAGTCGTCTTATTTCTTCACGACTCCACAGCCCTGTTTAAAACTATGTTTTTGTAGATAGTCCCCTGCGATCCAAAGGCCTTGATCAGGGATGGGCTGGAGGGAGCTCGGGGGGGCTCACGCGAGCCCTTTGTTAAATTTCGGCGTGGCCGGCGAGCCCCTTGTTAAGATAAGAAAGTCATTCGTCTTAGATCAAATCATCACATAACTGCAATTTCTGTAGATGGATCAATTTGAAAATTAGTTGTCGTTTCATTTTTTCATTCAGTGTTGTGGGCGTCCATGAGTCCCAGTACGAAAATTTTTTTTTTCCATCGATTTATCTATTTTTTGTTCTAAGGAATGGGTGTTTGTGATGTCTTAAGATTGCCTGCCACTCTTCCGATTCTTCAATTCAACTGGGCGCTACTATTAGTTAATCACTAGTCCTGTCTTATGCTTATCATTTTATCCCTACTACTCTCTTTGGAAAAGAGAGGTAGAGCGACTAAGTAACAAGCAGTTCTCGTAGAAAAATAACTTTCCTTGAGATACCTTCGTTAGGAGGCCATATACTCGACACAGGGAGCGGACATGAATAAAAAAATGTATAACATTTACCGAGCCCCTTGTTGAGATATTGGCAGCGCACCGCTGGGCCTTGACATATGATATTGTCACGTTCACCTATCGACAGGTAAACAAGAGCAAAGAATAAGTATTTAAAAATAGTATTGAGGTTGGAATTTATTTCCAGCAGGAATAATTAACTCATATTGTAATTTTGTCAAATAACTGAATCAGTTAATGAGAATTATTCCGAATAGGAAAAAAATTATTTGGTTGACGGTTATTTAACTTAACTAATAAAATAAATAGAATGATGTCAATGATTCCCAATTCAAGGCCCCGTGTTCCAACAAACCAGACGCAAGGGCGTGGGGATACCAGCAATACAAGGTTGTCAAGAGAGCGAAGGCAAAAGAATATTCAGACACGATATTTTGATGTATTAAGGACTCATTCCACAAAGAAGGCGGTTTGTTTACGCGTTCAGGTTCACGGTATTCCAACGTGGGATGATATCGATATCCGTAATTACTACGCAGGTATCGAGTACCAGCGATCGAACTAAATGCTCCCCTTTACGTCATTTTCTAGCATTTCCTCTCTCAATGTAAAGATTATGAACTAGTCTTAATCAGGCGTTCCACTTCTGCGTGCGAAGATAAAGATGATGGTATGATAGGTTGAGGATATAACCAATATTAAACTAATCACGGCCTCTACGGTTTTGTTCTCATGATTGGATAAAGTTAAAGTGAACAGAAATGTAGACATCAAAAAAAAATCATACTATTGAATACAAATACATTTATTGAATATAAATAAATCACAATCGAAATTTGAACAGTACACCGCCTGACTTTCAACCAATAAACCTCAAGACTGGATAAATATTGCGTAAATTTCACTTATTTTTAACATTTCAACTCCAAATGTGGAACATATAGACTCCTAACGAAGTTATTCTCAACAGAAGTGTTTCTACGAGAACTGCTTGTGATTCTGTTACTCAACATCTTTTTTCCCAAAGAGAGTAGGAATAGAAGGATAGGACTAGGACAGGGCTTGTGGTTAGCTAATCGCTCTCGCTACGCCTTATTTTTGGGATAGAATGGGTGGATGGGTATTTTCATCCATGACTTCGAACACAAATTTATAAATAGATTGAAAAATCATTTTTTTTAAACTCTCCTTACTGGGATTTGAACTCGTGACCTTAGTATCTGATGACAACGATGTTGACCACTGGACCACGAAGGTGGCATTGAATTGAGTATTCACATGAATACTCAGAAATCAGTAAACAGTGAAAGCATTCAAAAATATTTTATCTAAGTGTAAAAAGGATTCTTTGCGAAGCGCTGATCTAACTAAAAAAATAGCAGAAATATAATAAATAAAATCATTTTTTTTTTTAAATCATTTTTAATATTTACCTCGACACGTTTTGAATGAACTATTAAAATCATAATATATGTTATAAAACTGCCTTCCTGTATTTAAAATCTTATTACACGTCAAAATTCTCAGCATGCAAAACCTTGACAATTTCATAATCGATACATATCTGATAATTATTGTTAACTGGTATCATTAAGAATCATATGTGGCGCAATAATTTATTATTATAGATTCTTTTATCTCCATTTAATTTGCCAAACACATGCCGAACCACAATAAATATGAAATATATGTATAAATATGACATGATTTATCCGGCAATAAAAAATAATCTTCTAAAAGCAGAGTCACAAAATCGCTCGGCACAAAATCAGGTAAAATTTGATGAATAATAAATAGATGATTCTAATAATATTACCAGAAAAGGTGTGACGGCGCCAACCCATTTAATCATAAAATATTTAAATTATAATATTATTCCAAAACTTTTATTATCTGTGGTTAAATAAATCATAGTGCCATCTATTATCTTAACATCGTAAATTATCAAAGATGCGAATAAAACCTCTATTCTAAGAAATGTCTAGGTTTACGATTCTGTGGTATTTTTGACATTCGAATTTTAAACAAGGAAAAGACGCACTATTTGAAATCCTTTGAGGAGTTATTGTTTTTTTTATTAGTTTTATGTAAAACAAATAAGATGTTATAACATGTATGGTATGAAAATTTTGAACGTGATTCTTCACTTGCTTTTATCGTAAACGATATTATACATAAAGCCACAGAATTATATGTAAAAAAAACACCGTGACCCAAATGTATTCAACTAAGCGTAATGCTTACCATAAGCAACATGATAGATTTTATATATTTATTTAAGATCTTAGTAATATTTATGAGAAGTAATATTTTTAGTTAATCCTAATTGAAGTGGGACAAAGCGACACCGATTAAATCTAGCCCTACGCTCGAAGAAAAAAGAAGTTGAGTAACAAGCCGTTTCCATAGAAAAACTGTTGATATAGTTATACTAAAAGAAGGGTATATGCTCCACGCCATCATGGATTTTAAAAAAATCATTGCGCTTGTGTCATTCATTCATCGAGGGTATTCAATGAGTATATTAAAACCTATCATTTTGTATCTGTTGGTAAGCTGCAGTGATAAACTTGTACATAGGAAGTAGTTTGGCGAAAATTTAACTGCATACTCAGCGTTTATTGAGAAAGATACTATTACTTCGTAGGCAAGATGTACAGAAATATTAAATTATATTTTATGAAGTGCTTCCACCTTCCATCCGCCGATAACTCGCTACTTGTTCACCGAGCTGGCCTTCTGGCGTTTAAGAAACTTTAATGCGTATAAAATATAAGTGCCCGATATTTACTCTATAATTTAACGTGAAATATATCAATTTTATTCAAAGCTCGCGCCATTATACGCCGCAGTTAGTGTGAAGCGGCAAAATCACTTTAGAGCATTACATTTTACGCGCCGTCTATTTATCAAAAAGTATCGCTTTAATATTGTTAAATGGTGATCCGTGGTAGAATGACGTTAAAGGATTATAATTATACACAGTTTATATATTGCATAAAACTACATTTTATCACACAAAACTTGACTACAAACTAAACTAGTTGACAACAAAATACACGACACCTTTTTATTATTTAAATAAATTACAATACAAATCACCAGAGAAAAGAGATTGGAAAACACAGCAGTAATGTATTTTAATAAAAAAACACAATAAAAATATTATTTTTCTGCTTTATTATACTCTGTTTAGACATGGAACTGTTTTGCACATGTCACAAGAGATATAGCTCACGACAAGAGAGAGAGTTTTGGCGATGCTTAATCAATTCAAAAGGCTCATAAAAAATTTGGAATTACGTTTGTTATGCAATTAAGTCTATCAATGAACTTCCTCTCCTTTTCTCATTACTATATTTTAATTTATTCTTGCCGCGACATCACTATCTAACAATTACAAATCATTTTAGAGGAACGAGGGTCTATCCATTGTCAGGAATTATTTTATTCCTTCTCCGAGCAAGGAAAAGCCAAATGAAAGGTATAATTAAATATTGTTATACGATTCACATCAAGTATTATTTTGCCTGAATAACAAAACCGTGTTTAACAAGAATAGCTTCGTTCTTTGTTGAAATATTTCTAAGCTTTCTTCCCTAATATACACAACCTATTAAACTTGTGACAGCCTTTTAGCACTGCCTTAAACTTAACGTTCGTAAAAGCAATATCTAATAATGGTAAGGCTTCAACTTTATTGCTTCTTAGACCTCGTTTATAACTCGTCACAAAGGCACTTAATTTAATTGTTCAATACTAGACTCGATAACTTTAGTTACAAAAACACATTTCCCCGTAATATGTATATTCAACAAGTTGAGAAATTTTCAGGGCTTATACGAAAACCGGTTTTTGAATTCCAATATTTTTTTAAACCAGGTTAAAACCCGGTTTTCAAAGTTGCACAAAAAAGTTGAAATATACATTTATTTAGTGAACTATATCCGAGTCAAAATCAATTTTTGCAGTCCTTTTTCGTTTAAGTGCATGTAATACTCTATTACATTTTTCTATTTATTTATTTTATTTATTGATTTGGCATTTACTTGGTAGAAAGAACTCCATTTTAATAGGGTAAAAATATCAAGGTATTTCAGTTCTACAGTTTTTATATGTTATACGTTGATAGCTATTTCGGCTTTCGCCATCGTCAGAACTATGCTTTAAACGTAAATTTGCTCAACTATATATACTGGCTAAGAAGAGATACACAATGCGCCATATTATTCACTCTAACATACTAATTCAAATATAGGATGCATTGTGTATCTCTTCTTAGCCAGTATATATAGCTGAGAAAATTTACGTTTAAAGCATCGTTCTGACGATGGCGAAAGCCGAAATAGCTATCAACGTATAACATATAAAAAACTGTAGAACTGAAACACCTTGATATTTTTACCCTATATTACATTTTTATTTCTCGTAATTTGTTTCTGAAATTTTAAATAAAATATTAAGTAAGTTGGAGGCTTTTAAAGCTATTTTACTATTTTTGATGGCGTAAACGTGTTGCCCCAATTCACATGTTTTTCGTCGTAACATTCAAAAATTTAAAAGAAGATTTCTATTTTTTTTTATTCAAATACCGGTAAGGATTGCAATAACAGCACAGCTACTAAAATCAGAATACCGGTATGTATAGTGTCGATATTGAAAATTAGCGAAAATAGAATTTCGAATGTATCACATATTCGATACTATCAATATTGATCAGTTCCAGAATTGATGAGCCATCCAATAATATATTATTTTACAAGAAACAGTAATTTATTTATTCTATATTTTTTAATAACGGTATTTTACATGAAATATCGAAATGTTTATGTTGATTTATGTGCTTGATCCCAAGTGTGATTTTTTGTGCTGTATTTAAAATTTTATTGTAACAATATTTCCACACTATACTTATTCCACTATTTATTTTGCGAGAATGCCAATGTCTTAAGTAGAAAAGTATTTTTTTTTAATAACATTTAATTTTCCAAAATAGACCAATGGGAAAAGTGCATTTTCAATGCCGTTAGTCAAACAATTAATTCAGTTCAAAATAGCTATTATACCTTCTATTGATATTTTCAAAACCAGCATATAACATAAAACACTGCAATACCTGGAATTTATAGACATATTATTCTTCCAGTATTGCCATCCCTATTCCATAAATAATACATACCTATATATTTTTAACATAGGTAGCTGAAAACTTTCAGAATGAAGCATTTGTTTTTAACACTCATTTTATTTAATCTTTCTTCTCTGATACACTTGTCTAGCCACAATATAATACTATATTTGTATTGTGTTACATAATTTTGCACTTTACTTTATGTATCTTTAGAAAGATTTTCTGAAAGATCGACTACAAAATAATAACAGTATAAATATTACATTATAACGTTTCTAAGTGAATTTCCTGGTTTACGCAGGCTGATACAAAATGGAGAAGGATAACTAAAATAGTTTTCAATTGAACGGATGAAACTGTTTAAACATGGTTGAAAGAGTTTATAATTAATTATAATATGAAAATTTCTACAACATTTCAAGATTTTAAGTTGTATAAGTGCTTCCCCTAGAGAAGCTGTTCTAAAACGTATTTTAAATTGAAGAAGAAATAAAATATAATTTCAAATGATTTTGATTATAAAATGTGTATAAATATGGTGGGGCGGAAGGTGCTTGGAAAGACTCGCACGATTCTCTTGTTCAATTCAGAAAAAACAATAATCTTAAGTTAAATATGTACATACCTTACTGAAACTTTTGTAGATGGCTTAAATTTATCTTTAAACATAAGACTATGATTCCTTTTTAAAATTCTTATAAAATACATTAATTTCGGGTTCATAATAACACATACCTAGCCTTTTTGTATATATTATAGTTAAAATTATTAAAAACGTCGATGTTTTATATTATATATTACTTTTAGATGTTTTAAGATTTGCAAAGCTATATTTTTTGTATGATTTGGAATTTCGGCTATTATCTTCATTTCACACAATCATTTTTTTTTTTTTTTAATAACTGCACAGTTTTAAGAACGAAAGTTTCTAATATTTATTGTATTATTGATAACTTATTCAATAAATTGTAATTTTTCTGACATACATTAATATTATTTACAACGGTTTGTTAAAATAAACAGAGTGATAAAAAAATCCGCCCTTTTCCCGAAATATCGCAAGTAGCTCCTATATTAAGCTTTGTTAACGTATTGGTAGCCCACCACTGATTTTTAGTGATTGGCCGTATTCATCTGACATTTAAAATGAATTGCAATCTTCATTCTCAAGTCTAGTATTAATATTAAACTATCATAAATCTGTATATTTAAAAAAAACATATTGTTATTGTATTTTCGACAATAGACCGAAACAGCTTCGTCTTTAGAAGGCTTACTGGCAACTATATTTTCCATTTTTCAATGTTTTTCTTTTATGTTTATAAATTAACTCCGTCTAATACAATATGTATTATTATTTTTGTTAATTTCAGCGAACTAAATTAAAAACAACGTCTTACAGTTAATTCTATAGCCGTTAATATTTGTGCACAAGAAAAAAAATCTAAGAATGTTATTATTAATAAGACTAAATAATACTCATTTTAAATTTATATGTCTCGAGCTTTCTATTGTTAATCATTTGACGAACTAATTTATGCAAATTTAAATTTTGGGAATCGATCTTAGAACTCTGCCCCGTGACCACAAGAAACATCAATATAGCCCGAGGATTATAGGCAGGTAAATATTATGCTTAAAGAAAACGATCAAAATCGCTTTTGTGAAAACGTCCGATTCAGCCACCGCGTACTAAGCTCGGCATGTTATTATTTCATCAGATGAACAGCTGATAGTGATATAATTATTTATGTCCAGAATGCTCGGAACGCACTTACCGCGATGATTTGAATGAACGCGGAGTTGTTCTTGTATAATAGACGCGTGCATATCTGGCAGCATCTTGGTAAGGCTCTGGCCCTTTCAGGCGCCAGCCGTATCAACACACTATCCCCCATACTGCATGGCCAAACTAATATGTCATATAAATTTGGCAAAGACAAAATAAATACAAGTGTGATGGGTTAACTATCTGACAGTTTATCTATGCTATCTATCTAATCTATCGGCGTTTGTTGAAAGCTTTGTCATATGGCGATGCTTTGCGTTGTATTGCTATTCTGTTATAAATGTTATTTTGTAATCATTTCCACTTGTAATGCAGACCGTATGGGCTCTTAATGTAATTGAACTCAGCAGAAGTTTTTCAACGCAAACTATGTGTTAATCAATTTCTCAGACCATCTTTTTCGAATAGAGAAGGGATTGAAGAATAGAGTTAGAATGGGATTACAGATGAGCTAATCGCTGTCGATATTTATTGAAAAATCTGTCTCTATCGAGATTCGATCCCGTAGGTTCCACAATCGAAGCCGACAACGTTTACCACTCTACAAATTATATATGGGTACGTCGATGATTTGAAGAAGTACTTTAAGAGAATTTAAGAATAAATTTTCTGCAACCTTCTGGTAGATATTCCAAACGGTCACCAAAGAGAAAGTTTCAAAATCAGAGAGCTTAGCAAGTTTAAAAAAATGTATGTGTGTATAATTATTATCACATAATAAACACTTTTGTTAATTGAAAATTGACAAATCAGTATTCGTAAGGGGTTTCTTTCTTAAGTGACTGTTGCTAAAAATGATAATATTAATACAAGCGATATGCCAGGCAAACAGACAAACAGATGTCCCAATACACATAAAAATAAACCAAGGGTATTAAATAAATAGTACGTCACCTGCTATTTTTTTATTTATCTACCATTTAAGTATAATACACAATTATAATTATAAACATTTAACATATTGTTGTAATTATCCATAATAAATATAAATTCACTTAAATACAAACATTATTTTTTTAAACATCTCTTGTAAATTAAAAAACGTTCATTCTCTTTCAATTTACGACACTAAAATGGATTGTTAGTTCTGTATTGGTACGACGTTTTAAAGTCACTTAAATTAGATTTATATTTAATCAATACCAATATATTCAATAATCACTTACTGATTCTTAATGAGTTAATCATATTCCATACGATACACCTAATACAAGGCGCTTCATAACTCGATAATCGCCTTATCTATAACCAGGGCTATTCAATTCAATTCATGTAACAATGATATCAATTTTGAATACTAATTATTATAATGGGCATTTTGGTTTATTATAATGGAATTTTCAACCATGAATATTAATCCACTAATGTAAGGATGTATATAATGTTAAGAAAATGAACTATGTCATATTGCTTTGAAACATATTAAAATAATGAATGTAATTGAACCAAATTCGTAAACGAAATTAATCTAATAGAAAAATATATATTCAATATCCGAATTCATGTTCAAATGAAATATTAAGGTTTACTTTTACAATTAAATCATTTCAGGTTTGTTTTTTAAATTATATTTTCCGTTCTTGCAATCTATTTTTTAAGAACATACATCTGACTTTCTATATAATACTGTTTCTCAATTATTTGGAAGAAATTATCAAGACAATCGTATTTCTGATTTAAATATCGAATCGTGCCATCAACGACACCGAGGACAAGATGTGGCCGCCTTATTCCACATAAACCCAGCGGTCTTTAAACTTTGTATTTAAATCCAAATCAATTACATTAACATTTAGGTTTTGCTATACATACATTCAATATTTTAATAGCAATTTTAGACATTAAAAAAACTTCTACATTTTTTTTATCCATGCCCTCTTCCAATGTGGAGCATATGGATTTCAAATGGAGGTATCTCAACAGAAGTTTTTCTACAAGACCTGTTTATTACTCAGTCGCTCAACCTCTCTTTTTCGAAGAGAGTAGTAGAGATAAAAGTTATCAAAGGATCGGAAAATGTGGGAAGAAATTTGTAGACATCACAAACGCCTTCGATGAAAAATCGTACTGGGTCTCGAACACGTGAGATCCGACACGGAATTCCTCAATGCTAACCGCTGCTCCATAGGACCCGACCAATTTTATAATTGAAAAAAATATGAATCTCAACTTTACAATATCTTGGGATGGTAGGGATTCGAAACTTAATAAGTTGTAATAAAAAAAAAATGTTTAGTGAAGCAATAATGTTTGATATCTCTGCCATTGCATGTATCATGCCGGATACGTTTACTTCCATTTGTTATTCAACAATTATTCAAAACAGATCATTAAAGAGTAACAATAACATAGCCGCCGAGATTTGTTGTAAGCCGTTTATCAAATAAACGTATTCGATGGAAGATTTATCACTCCTCGTAGAGCAGTTGCCAAAAATCTTTTCCTAAACAGGATACAGAAGATTAATCACAAACTATTTAAATATTCAGAGTAAATACGGATCCAATTATATATATTATGTATATACTAATTTAACATATTATATGTTCTCCAAAGCTGTTAATGCTATGTTATGATGAATAAAAATCTTCTTCTAATATGGATCATATGTACTACTAATGAAAAATTTTAACAGAAATTTTCCTACAATATCTGGTTGTTATTCAGTATCCCAATCTCTTATTTTTAGATATAGTAAGAATAGATAGATGAAGCTATAGTGGAATAACAAAGTTATCAAACCCGTTATTTATGATTGAATGTGTGAGAGGAAATGCCGGCACCACACAAATCCATATTTTTAAACGTAAATCCTTAAATCAATTGAAAAAAGTATATTTTGACTCGAACCCGTTGTTTTGGCAATCGAAAAGAATCACGTTGTACACTTGGCTACAGACCTTGCTGTCTTTTAACTTAACCCAAAATGCCGACCACATTTTAATGTTTATATTGGTATATATGATCTATGTGTTCCGTATCGGGGAGCGGTAACTAATGACAGATCTTCTAAGAGTAAATGCGTATCAGTGAATGCTTACTGAAACAGTCTTTGATAGTCTGTATACAATGATCCTTCCTCGACGTCTCTCCAAGTTATAACGAATTTTTAAAACATTGCTATAAATGAGAAGAAACTATCAAAAAGAATCGTTAAATTAAATTGTAATTAAAAAAGAAGAACCCTCATATCTGAATAGTGCACGTGCCGATAGTTTCGAGTCGCTGATTTAGAGATACGCTTAGCTTGCATGCAACATAGTTACTATAAAATTATGACTGTTGGAACACCATAAATTGATACCTACACTTTTCGCCAACTTACGAAAATTCTCTAATTAGCCAAATAATGGTAAATAACAAAAATGTATTTGACTTAAAATATCCCTATTATAATAGAGGTAATCTCTTGATTGACACATATGTAAATGAACTTAAGAGAGAGAAAAAATATAAATAACGGTTCTCTCTATAGACCTAGAGAGATGTAAAGTTCACTTAACATTTTTTAAACAATAGATACGTTACACAAAAAACCGTATAAAAGATAGAATTCAAAGAAAAAATGAAGAATGGTTTCCTGAATTTAAAAAACTGTGTTATTTTAAAAAAGAAAAACATTTTGTTGCAGAAAATCACGGCAATAATGACTCCAAATTAATATAAGTAAATTACTAAAAATATTATTCATAATTATTTAATGTATTTATTTATCAGTATTTTAATTAGGGTAAACATTTACTTTTCATCGCTATTTGATTATGTACAATGACTTTTATGAGGGACTAGACATAAATCGATTTCATCGCTAAAATGTCTGCCACACCTAATTTGTCAGGAATTGAAGCCTTTTGATTGTTACTACTGTCTTGTCGTGTTGAATTTCTTCATATCAGGAAAGTGTTTTTGTGTCTAAGAATCGAGTTAAAGCAAATAATTCGTGTAAAAATATAGTATTCGTTCTTTTTAGCGGATCGTGTAAAAACCGTATAAAAATAGGCAAGTGTATAACATAAATATTTCAAGTAAATTGTTATTTTCCTTTTTTAACAAAATGAATTCATTTTGCAAACCACAAAAGCGTAGGATTGGCTTAAAATAATTATACGGATATCGTTTTTTATGAATAGCCAATTAAAAAATCCATTGATTTATTTCTTATATATATTATAATATTTAATCTTCTGCAATGAATCTGTAATATTGAAATATTCTCTGAAAGTTTTGTCCTGTTTTTTTTAGACACACACACACAAGTTTTATTAAGAACAAATTACAAATAGCAGTATTTATTATATCACATACAAGGATTGTCAAATATTATCGTTAGTTTTTTTGCATCGCGTAACGACTATATAATTCTTCAGCGGATGTATCCTCGACTTGCTTTCCATATAGTGGCTCTGAAAATAATAATATCAACGCATTATCTTACTTCAATTTTCCTATTTAATTTCATATATTATAATTTGTACAGAAAACAATATCAATTACAAAAACCGGTAGCAAATTTCTATAGAACTAAATCGGACACTATTGTTGTATTTACAAAAAAATAATAATTTACATTTGCTGTCAATCTGTCACCCAATTTTTCTATTTATCTCAAACAAAATCATAATAGATGGCGTATCAATCGAATGGAACATATTTGAATCATGTAATCGATGTTTATTTGTTTTCAGTTAAAAGTTTTTTTCATTATTGTCTATGACTTTATGCCACAAATTTAACATAGGTAGCCAAAATAAGACCGATAATGTTTTTTATCAAATGACAATTTGGAAACTTGTAAAATTAGCTCAACCAGAAAACTACCTACAATTATTTCCTTAATTCAAGAGCGTTTTCAATTTTCATTGTGTGATAAAATGGTAATCCTCAAACATTAATGGATCATATCTTTCACACAACATGATTGAAATCTATGTAATTACTTTCGAAGATTCTTACATAGTTTATTAAACGATGCATTATTTCATTGTGTGGTTAAGATCGCAACTATTCATTTTCTCATTATTCAAAGCCAGTGTTTATTTTTTGCCAGAAAGATGACAATATAATATCGACCGCGATAAGGCAAAAGGATGTAACCCACTCATAATAAATTTACAGTAGACACGAAAAAGTTTTTTGATGATTTTGAGCAAAAGGCAAAACATGAAATATACACAACCTTGAAGTGCACTGAAACTAATAGGTTTGTGTTTAATTGACTTAATAAATTATTTAAGAAAAACATTTTTGATTTTCCTTTTTTTTGGTCGCGAAGATCATTCTTTTTTCAAACTTAAAAATTAAATTGAGATACCAATTTGGCATTTGCAGCTTACATACAGTACCGGCACGAGACTATTTGGCGCCCTAGGCAACGGTTATTGGCGCGCCCCCTTTTTAACAAACTGTGGAATATTTTTTTTATATGCATGTCCGCTTATAATGTGGATCATATGGCCTCCTAATGGAGGTATCTCAACATAAGTTTTACGAGAACTGTTTGTTACTCTGTCGCTTAACCTCTATTTTTCGAAGTATATAGAATACGATACATAATTATAACGAAAAAAACAATTATTATTTGTCATTAGATTTTTTTGTTTTTAATTCCCTAGGGTACTCAACGTTGTACCCACCACCACCATCTACTGCTTCACACTCTTTATATAGGTTGTATTCCGTAGTGTAACAACGTTAGTCGTGTTCAATATATTGGGAGAAATGTCCCGAGAAGAAATTCTCAAGACTTGGTTGCATGCACTACAGTGTGCAGAAATTAAAAGTTAATAATAAATGCATTTGAAAATGTTAGATTTTATCTATTTAACTCAACTCTTTTTCCAAAAGACGCGGAGAATTCTTTAAATGCCCTATAATTTGCCTTAGATGCAACCAAGTCGGCATGACCGACGGGGCCGACAGATGTCATTAGATTATAAAAAAATAATTTGATATCTCAATTTATGCGCCCACTAATGATATGCACCCTAGGCGATTGCCTATTTCGCCTGTATGGTGGCGCCGGCCCTGCTTACATAATATAATCAACAACCCAACTATGCAACGAAAAATAAAGTATTTTCTTTGTGGGAAAGATAGCGATATAATTTTTAAGACATTATATCACATTATATAATAGATTGTATGGTATTCTTTTTTCTACTCATATTCCATTCTTTAAAAACCAGATAGAATGACGAGATTTTGGTAATACGAGATTTTGACATGTCGGAATATTTCACGGGATTTTTTATCGGCATTTACGAGACTCAAATAATGAGCTATCATTTGAACCCAGTTCTCTAAGCATGGAATCGTGCGCCCGTTATTTTACATAATTTCTTAAATTGTATAATTAACTTTAATAGTAATATGAAACTTTTTATGAACCTCGTTAGACGGTAATTTTGGTGGGTTTATAAAATGCATATATATAATCATAAATTTTAGTATTACAGCATGAAAATTGATTTATAAAAATCTACCACAAACTTCGTAATATAATATATTGAATTAAAAAATCAATTTCGTTCCGGAAATGCTAAATTGGTAACAAGTTGTCAAATGTTCATAAATCTATCATTACTCCCACATTTTAAATGTGTTCATGAATGAAACTTTTATAGTTGGGCAATTTCTAAATAACGTGTTCAATATTAAGAGATAATATATCGTCAACCAGTGGCAAACGATTTAAATAGTGTGCCCAGTTTAAAAACACTATTTGGTGTCTGACCATTTTTAGTATTTTGTAGTTAAGTCAATCACTTAACTTCATAGTTACAATATAATTTAGAATTTCGACCGAAGGCGCTTGATGGAAATTTAATGTCAAATTTGAATTATTTTAATTCTGTACACTTCCATAAATTGTGTCAATAACGACGCGGGACGTTATCGACAATTTTTATGGAAGTGTACAGAATAAAAATAATTCAAATATGTAGTTTATAATCTGTTTAAATGAGCTTTGGAGACAAAATTAATATTAGATCTTTCGATAAACAATTTTTGATCGATTTGAATGTCAATTAATGAATATGTCATTTCAGAGTTTTGAAACTTTCACCGAGCTAAGCAAAAGTGTGCTATAGTTATTTTTAATGGCTTAAAATTGCATTTATTTTGCGGATTGCTGGATAAAATATCAAATCTTCAGAAAAAGTCCACATTTAAGAATCAGTCGTTTTGTACATAATTTGTAGCCCAGGGGTACGGAACCTATAGACTTCTAAATCCTCAAGTGTGGGCTTTTGAATTAATCCTTTTTTATATTTCATTGCTTTTATTATCATTAAATTCTAACACATTAGAGTGCCAAGTATGAAAGCGATTTACGTCTCTCATAAACGTGTTGGTAAGTTATCAACATGCGCTGAATATTTTTTTTCTTTCTTCAGTGACATACATGCATACGTATGAATAATAGTTTGAAGATGTTTTCGTTGAGTTTTCATTATTACCCTTTTTACACGATTTTCTTTACTTCGATATGAGGGTATTACTTGCAAACACGGCTTGTTCCAAAATGGCAAAAAAATAAACTTGAATTTCATTTTGAAAAACAATGTACATTTTAAAAGTATTTTTAGTCTTACATTACTTTGGAATTATATTTTGGATGTTGTCAAGACATGTTTGAGACAGATATCTAAAAATACTTTTAAAATTCATTTTTATCTACTATTACATGCATGGTTCATGTTTCAACAACTTTGGAATATGCCGGGTTGCAAGTAATACCCTCATATTGTTCTTTCTTTCAAATAATACGGTTTTTTTTTAAATTTATAGAATCAAACTTCAATTTTTTATGTATTCTATCGTTTTTTACACGATTTTTGGTGTTTTGTGGAACGTATCTAAAGTGAAAAAGACGAGTTGAGTGTACATGGATTTGTAAAATTTTCTTTCCTGTACGATAAATGAATGTCATCTTCTAAAATAATAATAGTTTTCTCCCCCATAGTGAAGCCTATAACCATATTGTTTTTTTTTTAATGTTAAACCGAATAATTGTAATAAGCAGTACTTGGTTGTTTTAGTATTCATAAAATATTGACCGAAATGTATTATGAAATGTTGCCGATTGATGATATCTATACGCAACGTAACCAAATACTGTCATGTATCACTTTATTTTGAATGTCATGCGTCGGTAGTAGAGTATCTAGTTAATAAAACAGGGCCAAGCAAGGGCAAAGCTTATACTCACTAACAGCTAGCCCACATATCTTTTATCACGTAGCTACATATACCAAAAAACTATTTTCATATCTATGAACAATAGACGATATAATATTGCATATTGCATGTTGGTACACAATCAGTAATAATTGAAATCTAGGTAGTATGTCGTTTTACATATTACTTTTCTCTGCTTGCTAGATGTGTAGTGGGGTGGGAGCGCGTGGGGTCGGCACTCCCTCACTTTTTTCTAGACTTGGATATTTTGCGATAAATAATTATTTTTACGTGAATATAAAAAAATATATATTTTTTGTAGCTTGGTATTGACAGAACGTTTTGTTGAAAACTTGTTGGTACAGAAATTAGAGCACTGCAGGAAGGGCGTATTAAAATATTACAATTAATCAATTATAAAATGGATATATTACATATTTGTTTTTTCTTGGTCACAATTGTGTTATCTAAGGGCGCAGTGAGGACTGCAGCTGAATACCCATAACCGGTGGTGGAATGATACCAATATGAATGAAAAGCATTCCACCTAACAAGTATTAAGAGCCAATAATACCAACTTATATAGTCCATCTTTTTCCAGGAACTTTGTTTGCTGAGCATCCTGTCTGAGTCAGTTCAACCAGCTTCGCTATCCAAATATGATTTATTCTCTTTGTATAATTTCAAAATGAAGTTTTATTTAACATTTGCTTTAAAATAAACGAAATAAAGTTATGACTTCATCTTTATTTTTCTAGAATTTATTGTGAATAATTTTAAGTTTCCATAAAATTTTGTGAATGAATCAAAAATAATAAAAAAAAAAACACTCATGTACGCAGTTTTTGTATGGTCAATATTTATTCAACGATTTCGTAGTAAATTTCATAGCGTAGAGTTGTCAAACGTTTTTGTATTGGAACCTCACTTACAAATATGTTTATTTTATTCAACGAATTTAAAATATAAGCTTTTGCTGGATCAACAAGATATTTTTCAGGTTGAACTATAAAAAGGTGATCATTATATATTTTTGATAATAAGTGTTTTTATTTTTAATTTCTATTATCTAATTAACTATGAGCCAAAACAATAAAAAAATCAGCAAGTGAAAACACTATTTTTAATTGCCACAATAGGAGGAGAACAAAACATCAAATAGAAATGTCTGACACGTCTGATGTGTTAGGATCTAATGAAGCATTTTGTTTGCAATTACTGTCTTGTGTTGTTGAACTTCTTGTTATTAGGAAACCCATTATGTTTGTGTCTAAAAATCGTGTTAGAATAAATAATTCGTATAAAATATAGTGTTTGTTATTTTTTGTGCTAGCTATATTGTTTATTTTAAATCGTTAAACCCAGGGCTGTGGAGTCGGGTAATAACGAGACATCTCCGACTCCGAATTGATTATTCCAAATATTTCCGTATAACTAACATATCTGTTTACCATCAGATTACTTTGGTTACTAGAATATATTTTACTAGATTTCACCAATCAATATGATAAAAAGACCAATATTTTTTCAATATCATTAAGTTATTTTCCTCCTTTCGGGTTCCAACTCCACCTCCAAAAAAACTTCCGACTCCGAATCTGACTCCACAGCTTTGTAAAAAACCCGTAAAAAAAGAACCGAGTGCACTCCGCTTAACCCTTTCTTAACTAAGATGTGTAAATAGTTCATTTACATTTCTCTGTATATATAATAAATACTAAAATTCAGGTATTCCTCCCTTAGTATCAAGGTATTATTACATTGAGTAATGTAATAATAGAAATATTGTAGTAGTGTTATATAATTGTCATGATTCACTCCCGTTTGCCTTATGTGTAACGGATACACAGCTCAGGAGCGCGTGCTTTTTTTGCATAGTAAAAGGAAAGGGTTAAGAAGGTGATTTCATTTTTTTCAATTATTTACCACTTCAACGAAATCGATCAATGTTTCTATTTTGATTGTTCTGCCAAAAATGATTCTTCTAATTAAAAGGAGTTTATCTAGTAAAAATAATTGAGAAGCACCTATTTTAAGGCTGCATTTGAGTGTGTCAAGATAAGTGACGTCACGTCGGAAGGTCGCCCACGCGACCAATCACGCCGTGACTCGTGCGGCGCCGACACAAATCCATCAATGAATATTGTTAATGAATGAATCTGGACAAGTAAGAGGCAGCACTGTACGCTACTTAAGTGGCAAAACTATTAGATTATTTTCTACGCTGTACGGCTATTAATTACTTATTATATATTCATATGTATCAATTGTAAAATTAGAAAACCTTCACGTCACTTTTGAGAATCATTTCGTAATGTTCTGAAATAAAATAATAACGCCAAAAATAATTATGGCGCAAAACACGTATCTCTAATATTAGAGTTATTACTATTACGACAACGAAAGGGCTATAAGTGGCATTTATTTTGTGATTATTCTTCTGTTGAATAGTGGCGTAACTATAAATTTGAGCCTCCCGTGCAAACAACACGTAAAGCCCCCACGCAATTTTTATTTATAATAATAGTATGTAGAAATGCAATGTATGATTATGCTATGAGATAGCTACAACTCTGCTGTTTACGAAGGTGAATGTATTCAATTTCATTTATCAGAAACAATTTTCTACTCGTAGAACATTCACATTGTCATATTTTAAGGATTTCAAAAAATCGAGTCAGTCATGAAAGATAGACAAATGGACCGCCAAAATGTTGGCCCGTATATTAATGTGAGAATCAAATTTGAGTGTGAAAATAGGCATATCAAAACATTTGACAGTTCCCTATTAAATCTACTGTAAGTCTTTTACTTCACTTTGGGAACTGACGCAGTAAAAAAAAATATTGAAGTCAGTGACATAGTTATCATTTTATAGTCAAAAACTTCTCGATAAAATCATTATATAATCGCCAAAGGCTGCAGTAAACCTGCATTGGGAGTATTGATTGACTCGTTTATCGAATGATATCAGTTTTATGAAATAGAAAGTTGTATTTTTACAGCCTTGACAACTCCGAGCAAAAAATATAATTAGGTAATTCAATGCTTTTAATGTTTTTGCATTAAACGTTATGGTTGTTGCCACGTTTAAACGGTAATTATAATAAACTCTACTTGACATAAAATTGGTTGCTACTCTTAATACTTGAGATTTTTATATTTAAAAAATAAAAGATTTTATACTAACCCTCTTCTAAGCCATCGCTAAATCCAGTGGCGGATTAAGCACTTAGGAGGCCTCAGGCGCAATAAATTTTGGAAGCCCTGTTTTTCGTATAACATAAAAGTGTTGCAAAACTCTTCGTAAAGTAATAATGAATATTGAAAACTGAAATTAAAATATAAGGGTTTATATAATTTATGCTATTTTTGAGGCCCCTAATATTTGGAGGCCCCAAGCGCGCGCCTCTTGCGCTTATGGGGTAATCCGCCACTGGCTAAATCTCTAGCGGTGTAGTACTAACTAAAGAAGTGTAAGAAGCGTTTATTAATTGTAATATTTTAATACCCTGTGATCAAGTTTCCAACAAAACATTCTCCCAATACATAGTTATAAAAATCTTTTTTTATATATAAATGTACGTAAAAATAACATATATCGCTAAATTTCTAAAAGTCTAGAAAAAAGTGTGGGAACGCCGACCCCACGCGAGCTCGCTCCACTACATTACTGAATATTATGTATTTATATGATACAATACGTATTTTTAACTAACAATAATTTTACAGTTCACTGATATAATCCCGACAAACACTATGTACCAAATTTCGACAATAACTTTCCAATAACCTACATATTAGGGCTTGTCGGTTTTCAAAAACCGGTTTTTTGGCTAAATTTGTGACATTCGAAAACGGGTTTTCAACCTCGTAACCGATTGTGCTGAATTTTCCATAAACAAGTCTTTGAAATTTTATTTGATGGCTTAAATACCATATGCCTCACATCATTACCCAGCGAAAGGGTTTTTTGATATCAGAAAATTTTGTTACAAAATGATCAGTTGACGCTTTGTGTTTTCTTAAATCATATTTTCAGAAGAGTAACACCAAATAATTTCTTGTTGTGCATTCGCCATTTTAATTGAATTATCCTTTTTTGTAAAACTTCGAAAACCGGGTAAAACCGCTTTTCAAACAACATTGACATTCGACAATCGGTTTTTGTATAAGCCCTACTACATATTGAATGTTGAAAGGAAAAAAGGACGTAAACCAAACATAACAAATGACACAAACGATAACACACAAAAAACGGTTTTTATGATTTTGGTCCAAATGCAAAATTATGAAATATACATAATATACATAAGGTGCACTGTGACTGATAAACTATTTTTTATTGACTTAGCCTAATATTAATTCAATAAATTGTTCAAGACAAACTTTTTTAAATCCTTTTTCCTGGTCGCAATTTTTCCTTCGTTTTTCAAAGTTAAAAGCTAAATTCAGGTACTAATTCGGCATTCTCAGCTTACATCCTTTTGATTCAACGTGTATCAAGTTGTATACATTGTAATTATCGAAAAAAAACTGTGGGTTACGTCTTTTTTCCATTCTATGATCGATATCGACTGTGAAAATGAAAAATAACGCACAATTTTTTCAAAACAGGTTTTTTTTATAATTTCAATGTATCAAACTTGATACACGTTCTATCAAAAGGATGCAAGCTGCAAATTCCGAAATAGTATGTTAATTTAGCTTTTAAGTTTGAAAAAAATTAAAACCAAGAAAAAAGATTGAAATAAAGGTTTTTCTAGACAACTTATTTTTATTAATATTAGATTATGTCAATTAAACACCATTTTAGAAGTTTCCGTGCTTTTCAAGGCTGTGTATAATTCATAATTTGTATATGACCTAAAATCATCAACACATTTTTTGCGCTTCCTGTAAAATTTTATAAGTGTGGGTTACGTCCTTTTTCCTTTCCACAGTCGATATGTAAATGCTCCCAAGAAAATAATTTGAAATCGCTTAGCATTCTTTCTCTACCATTGACACGCTAAACCAACCGATACAAGAAGTTGATCATAGCTGTTCTCTAATTAGTATAACATAATAATGTCATCACAGGAAGCAGGTCATTATATTTTGATTTTTACAACTCGATAATGGATTCACTTTTTAACATGAATATTTATACGAGAATTTCTAATTGACTTTGGTTACAAATAAGCGTGGGTCGGGCATCATTCATGCCGACCTTATTATCATAAATAAGTCATATTATGAACGAGTTACGATGTGTGACGGATCAATGAATTTCGTAGGAAACGGAGAGTGGAATATTATCATCTGTGTGGGTGTGTCGGAAACCTACTCATACAATGAATACCACCTATAAAGGTACCTATATGGCCTCTAATTCGATGCACAACTAAATCACTAGAGGTGAATTGATCAACTATTAAATTCTGCAAGGGATTAGTACTTACTCGTGAGAAATATAGCTTAGAATATATATGGGCAACCACCGGCCCGCCGAGCTATTTTGTCCGGCCCTGATTCATCTCGGCGAAATATTAGAGAAAGAAATTAATAGTTCCAGGGAGGGATTAAATAATGAAGATGACACGGGCGCTTGCAGTGACAGGACTAGTGGTTAACTAATCGCTCTCGCTACACCCAGTTATTGAAGGATCGCAAAAAGGGTGGGAGAAGGGGCTTTTAGACATCACACAAACCCGTGCCTTCGAACAGAAATCGATATGGATAATCGGTGGAAAATATGAACTCCGAATGGGGATATCTCAACACAAGTTTTTCTACGTGAACTGATTGGAGGATGAGATGAAAATTTTAGTCATCGCAAAAATCCATGTTTTCGAACAGAAATCGATTGAAAAAATGCTGTTCGTACTGGCATTTCAGCCCGTGAGATCCGTGACAGAGGCCAACGTCGTTGACCATTGTGCTACGGACCCGATATCAAATTACTAACATTAACATTATTAGTTTTACGGAAACAAACAATCTTGCCAAATGTGGTAAAACGGCTGGTACAAGCCTTATTTTTCATGTATTTAACCGGTGGAGGAATGAAACATAGCCTTAGTCTTTCCATTACGTGTTTGAGCGGTCAATTTCTGCCTGACAGGATGTGGACGGGAAGCAATGAGGGTGTTCGATAGAAGATTTGAACCCGTGGCTCCTGTAACGAAATGGGACCACAACCAAGAGCGTTGACAACTCTGTAGGACCTTCTAATTCTACTCTATTATAATGAGAATTTACATACTAAGTAATTGACGATTCAATTGAGAAATCTAAGTATGACAGCTCAAAAAATAAATAATGAAAAAATATTTACACATTTATTTTTAAATGTTTAATGTAGTTCTACTAAGTAAATACCACTTCAATCAACAAATAATAAATCCTTGAAACGCGTGTTTTATCACCAGAACATTCCTTTTATAATTATGTTTTTATCAAGATTGCCGCAGGTGGTTAATAAATCACTGTACATATTTTATTTATCTTATTTTTAATTTTTCGTTGCATTTATGCCACAATCCAGTTTCCACCCACCAACTTTTATAAAGCTGTCGCCTTGTTTATTAAAATTTATAGAATAGGCCAGGTATAAATAAGACGTGTCTTTTATATCGTCCTTCAATTAATTACAACCCTGCACTGGATAAATTGAAGTCATAAAACTCTCAATTATATATCTAAACACAATCAATCGTCTTTCATATATCGTTGCTCAATCGTGTTCAAATAATTTTAATTTACATTGTACATGTTACGAATTTGCTGAATAACATAAAAGGCATATCTCCATATTCTTGAAGGTTGTTCACTCGCAATTCTCATCATTTCATTTTGATCAATAAAAAATACAGTTCGTGGCAATGTTTTCTCTAAGCCCCCGCGCACTCATTTCAGGTTGGTGTGCACTCCAATACAACTATTCATTTTTTTAAATTGTAATTACTCAAATTGAGTGAAATAAATTAAACATTTAAATAATTTAATTGTAATTAAATTCTTATCTTTTATCAGAAAACTCTAGCGGCCGTCACAAAAAATAGTTACAATGAGCTTTAGCCCAGCTCCCTCTTCTTTTCAAATACATTTACATTTTTATATGTTAAACATATATGTTATTTTGGTCACTTATGTATACATATACACTTTTTAAAACATAAAATCTCAAGAGATGTTCCCACAATTATTATCTATATGCAATAAATTATACACTCGTCTTCTTTATTGTTTCTGTATGTAGTATTGTCATGTTAATTCAGCAAAAAAGAGAGTCTATGTGGGAAAAATGGATACATGAGTAAAATGGGTTAATTCAAATTTTTGCAGTTATTATAATACCGGATTACGTAGGTAGTTCTTTTGAGAGATACTTTTTTGTAAAATACAATTGTCTCGTATATCAATCAATAATAGTACAAAATTTCATTTTCGAATCCAATATATAGATTACTTACAAGCTAGTTTAGAAGCATTTTTTAAGGTTCATGAAAATCTTGAACTAGGTTGAAAATAGTTGTCAAATATCAGGCAATAAAGAATTTTACATAAAATTACGTTGGAATACCACAAAAATCAAGCTTTTTAAGAGAGTGAGAGAGATTCCAAACAGGGATAGAAAACTTAATAAGTAATACCCAAAATTCATGCCCAAGAGTTGGTATATATCACAAATGTATTTTTTACGGAATACATATTTAAATCTTTAAGGCTAGTAAGCTGTTGTATATTATTTATTTAAGTTTGCGAATGTTTATTTTAAGTGAAACTACATGTTCACTGGTGTATCCCACAATGGAAATACTAGGCAGTGAAATGTATCATAAAATAGATTTACAATTTTCACTGCTTTGTATCAGTGAAACTATATTTCACAGCTAAATGTACACAGTACCTAACCTAACCCAACCGCAGAAACTTATGCCCGGAATTGATTATTTCGTTAGGTCATATGATTTCATTGGTCATATTATCACAACTCCCAAACTAAATTTAATTGACCATTTGAAGAAGAATGAAATTTTGCTAGTAACTGTATTTGAAAATATATTATTCATTAGAAATATCTTTGGATATAATTTCATTCAAACGCCAGCGAAAATGTAGTTTTACTTAAAATACACTTTTGCTGTAACATATACAGAAATAAAATACAGGAAAATAGTATTAACCTTTTTTATTTTTGCCGAAGGCATGGATGTTTATGAATAACTTCTGTTGGGATATCTCAATTAGTAGACTATGTGCTGCACATTGACAGTGGACATGGATTAATATATATATACACAAAAATAGTGTAATATCAATAATGAACATATTACATACACTATAAATATCGAATTGTATTTTAAATTGCATTCGAATGTCCATTTATCCCATACCTCCCCTTTATGTAGGTGCATGTACAATAGATAATATAGACATCCATTGTTTTAGCTACAACTTCCGTCCCTCCTCGAATACGGCCATTGTTTGAAATCATCATCAATTTTGATTATAATAAAATTACAAAACATGCTAATACTTTATTGATTCGACTTCCTTGAAACTTCAGAGAACATACAAAGCCGAATAATTTCAATGATTTATCTGCTATCACTATAGATAGCACCAGATATATCTTAAGAGGACATTAATTTCAGTTATTCAATATCCAATACCATAAAAATATATTAAATTGGAACGCTCGTATTTTGTACACCCTTCCTACTTCAGACTTCACCTGTCCTTTCAAATTTACAGAATCAAATTGACATTTCCGATACTTTGAAAAACTAATTTAACTTTTTTAATCAAGATTTTTTTTAACGCCGTTTCCGAAAATAGTATAGATATTTTAATATCACACACGAGAGCTTTAAAACTTTGTAAAAAAAATGTTTGAAAAGTCAATATGTCAGCAATAAACCAAAGCATATTTTCTATACATATTAAGCTAGGGGCATTTTTTTTTGCCAGGGATGTCCAACTTCAAGAAATTCTTCAAGTCTCAGTAGCACCAACTGCAGTGTGAAGAATGATAAATATATTTTTTATATTAAATTCTTTATTCACGATTAAAAATATAGTATTTCAATTGCGGTCCGCCGCTCATTTTAATTCCCAAGTGGGACCTTCGGCCAAAAAATATGCATAGGCCTATTTTATATGGACATATTATGTTTACTTGTTAATTTTTTTAACCCATTTCCGCTCTCAATGTGGAGCATATTACCTCATAATGGAGGTATCTCAACAGGAGTTTTCTGCAAGAACTGTTTGTTACTTAGTCGCTGAACCTTTTTTTTTCGAAGAGGATAGTAGGGATAGAAAGGATAGGGCGTAACAGGACTAGTGATTGACTAATTACCTTCATTCCCGTTATTTTAGGATAGGAATGGTGAAGGAGAATTTTTAGACATCACATAAAATCGATCGAAAAAGTGCTGTTCGTACTGGGATTCGAACCCGTGTGGTCCAGCATGGAAGCTAGCGACGTTGACCACTGTGCCATGGAGCCGACATTAAAAAACCATTGTCATATCGTCTCTATTAAGCGAAAAGTGGATATCTATTTTTTTCTGCAAAAATGAGTTATTGTACCTACAATTTTTCAATCAATGCGAAAAGTGGCGAAGTGATGTTCTGAGTATGGAAAAAGATATAACAAACTATTGAATAATACTATTAATATAATATATAAAATATAATGCCGTGAAAAAACAATACAAATCTATTGACGCCTCACAAAAACCACGTCCGAATAGTCTTTTAGCATGCATACATGTAAAATTATAATAAAAAATATGTCGTGGTACCGATTCGACGTTGATTTTTGTGTTTAAAAGTTTTTGTTTAATACAAACAATAAAAAACTTGTAGACCTTTCCCCACCCGCTAACCAAACGCCTGTCCATAAAACATTTGACAAAAAAATGAGTTGACAATTTTATTAATGCCGCCAGTGTCAAAGTGATACAAACAGATAAATTTATCAAGAAATCAATCTCTAGTTAGGACTGTTTTAAACATACTTTATACTTTACTGCATCGGTAGACAACCTATGCCACATGTGCCACTAGCTGTCACGCGAAAGGATTTTGGATGGCACGCCTCGAAAATTACGATTTATTAAAATTTCGAAAATGAACCAAATATTGAGGTGTTAGCTTCCAAAGTTGAACCTCAAGGGAGTCAATAATGTTCAAATATTGTATTTTTTATGATACTTTTATGTAGCGTGTATTATTGTTATCAACAGAATTGTGTTAATATACGATAGATCTACTAGTTTTTTTTTCAGTGGCACATTAGGGGTCAAGTACTTTAAATTACCTATTTTTTGGCACGCCACTGCATTTGGGTTGTCAACCGCTGTTTTATTCAAGTGGACGGGAACGTTTTTACTCGGGCGGGCGCCCCAAATGAGAATTTTTATAAATATGTTTACAAAGGGCAGTATATCTTAATTTTCCTATATAAGGGATCACTTTTAGGGTCTTTACTGTCGATACTTGGTGGAAAGGTATTATTTTCAAAAATATATTTATTTAATACGATCAGAACCGGTTTCTTAATTTAATAGAATGTAACAAACAAGTGGTATTGAAGGGAATTTACAAATAAAGGTACAAAATATAAATAAGGGAAACTAAATTTACTTAAATTAAAATGTTGATTACCTCTAAAATATAATTACAAAAGTCATCAAAGAATAATTAATCTAAAGTACTTAGAGATTGTCGCCTGCTGTGGCCCAGTTGGCTAGAGCTTGCTCTACCGATCACGCAGGTCTGGGTTCGATTCCCGGTAAGATCACAGTGAATTTGAGAATTATTCAATTCAAAAGTTGTGATCAAAGACTGGGTGTTTGTGATGTCAATTCACATAATTTCCTCTCCTCCCATCCTTCTGATCCTTAAATAACTGGGTGTAGCAATAGCGATTAGCCAACCACTAGTCCTGTTCTAGCCTTATCCTTCTTTCCCTACTACTCACTTTGAAAAAAGTGAGGTTGAGCGGCTGACTAACAAACAGTTCTCGTAGAAAAACTTTTCTTGAGATACCTCCGTTAGGAGGCCATATGCTCCACATTGGGAGCGGATAGGGATTAAAAAAACGTATTTTTTTTTCGATATCAATTGCATGTTATGCATATCATTTTATTTTCAGATAAATGAATGTCTATTATATTTATATTCTATTGCCGACTACGTAGCCGAGTGGTCAATGTCGTTGGCTTCGGGTACGGAAGTCACTAGTTCGAATCCCAGTACCTACAGATAGTTTTATTGAGTTTTTCTTTAGTGCTTCTTACCATGTTATTTCTGCGTAAAGGAAGGCGGCCGCAGTGACGTTCCTAGGCGCATATGCCGCCCTTAGGCAGAGCTCTAAAATAGCGTCCATTTTTTTTATTATCTCTCATTATTCTAAGAATACATGTACACATATAGAAACTCTAATCCTCTACTCAAATGTTTTGTCACTTATTCTGTTTTGCTTTCATGTGATTCATAATATTTGTGTACCTTATTGACAAAGACCCTCACGAATAAATATGATACATAATATATTTTTCAATAATTATAAAAAAATAACTATTACCTTCACTACACATCATAAAAAATAATTTTAATTTAAAATGCGCTTACATTATATAAGTATCGATTCTTGATTTGGTATTTTGCTTATAAAAGACATTGAGGCATCATATTTATTCTAAACCAAATTCGTTTAAAAAAATCTGTGATCATTTGCCGCTCCCTAGGACTTGCCGCCCCTATGCAACTGCCTATTCGCCTATGCTCTCGGGACGTCCCTGGGCGGCTGCATACACATAATGGGTTGCGGTGGGATAATCAACAACCAAATTATTATGAGGTAATATAATTGAATATGGCGTTGTGAGATGATGATAGCTAATTCAGGTTCATCGAGCATTAATTTATTTACTTTTAATGTTTAAAATATATTATTCGTAGTAATATATTTCAAAACTGAGTTACGCCACTGCTTTGTACTAGATGAAGAGTTCATTTGCTACAATCAAAAGAATAGCAGGTAATAAAATTAAGACGTTTGTATAGATATTATGATAAATAATTCTAGCTTCAAACATCCACGTGTATGTGTATGTAAGTAAATATCTTTTCTTGTAATCGTTAAAATAAGATGGGAACACTCAACACTCTAAAATGATTTATAGAAGCATATCAAATGTTTGGAATTTATTATTGTATAGGAATTAATAATGTTAATATTACAATGCAGCCTTATAATTGTAATGTTTTTACTATAGGCAATATGTTTACATCAAGTGTGGTCTTCAAGTTTTTATTTATATCAGCGTTCCCAAAAAGTTTAGGCATTAACATAAATCGAAAATGAATTAACACTTACTTTAACTGTCAAGTTAATAACAGATGCACACAATAGCTGTTATTATCTTGGTTGTATAGATTTCACGGCGTGTAGTAACAATTTATCGAAATTTTTACCCCGGTGCATGCTATACGTATTTAATTAATATTTCACAAGGAACGTGACAGTTTTTTAATCCGAATCGTTAATTTCTCGGCTACCTTTGAAGAAAAGACCGCCCAAATTATTGCTGACACGTCTCTTGCGACAGGCTTGTAAAATCAAAACATCTTTATTATAATATTTTCTTACAATCATTGGGAGGCGTTTTAATTTATCAAAAGGTAGGGTCTGCAAAATACAATTGTACTTTTGACAACTTAACCAAAAAATACTTATACGCGTATTTGCAAATTTTTCAACGATACCCGTTCCCAATGTGAAGTATTTGCATTGAGTCAACTAAATTTGAATCGTTCAAATTATGTCAGTGGTTTCCGACCTTTTTGTCATTGCGCCTCCCTTTGAAGAAAAAAATATCTTCGCGCCTCCCCATACTTTATTTCATATAGTAATAAAGACACGTTTTAAAGGGTAAATAAATATGTTGGACTGTTCGCGCCTCCCTTTGCAATAGTCCATGCCTCCCCAGGGAGGCGCGCCTCCCAGTTTGGAAATCGCTGAATTATGTACACTCTCACAGATTTTGTCACTAACGACCCGGGTTTCACCTTTCGGCATCTTCAGGCGTTCAAGTGCACGGATGAACTTGAACTGACGCTTAGTAAATTAATGTTTCGTGTTTATGTAATAAATAAATGTATCACTGAGTCTAAAGCCATTGCTGGCGAAAAGGATAAGCTCATGGGAATGTCCAAAGATTTGAGTAGTGAGTGGTTTTAAGAATTATATTCATTTGTTTGCCGGAAAAGGTTTTATGACTATATTTATATAGAGTACAGAAGTGGCGACCCCGGAATATGCAATATTTCATTTAAAATAGGAAGGCGATACAACTGTGCCCTGTTTATTTCCAAAATTTCCTGGTAAAAGTTAGCTTATGATCGTCCGTATTTGGGTGTTACACGTTATTAATGAAATATTAAACATGCCAGGGTATGATACTATATGAAATAAAGGATGGGGAGACGCGAAGATAGTTTTTTTCTTCAATGGGAGGCGTAGCAACATAAAGGTTGGAAGCCACTGCTTTAACCCGACAAAATTGGCTTCAAGAGATTTACGCTGTAAATATCTTAAGTTCAAACGATTAAAATTGTGAATTATAATCAATCAAATGTTTTTTTTTTCCAAATTATGCATTCATTGAAACCTTCTCAGTAATAATTATGCGACATTTGTGGCTAGTAGAGATTATATCGACTGCGGAAAGGAAAAAAGACGTAACCCACAGTTTTTTCGAAACAGGTTTTTTTCGATAATCACAATGTATCAAACTTGATACACGTTCTATCAAAAGGATGCAAGCTGCAAATGCCGAATTAGTATCTAAATTTAGCTTTTATGTTTGAAAAAGATGACCTTGTAAAAAATTAAAACCAAAAAAAGACTGAAATAAAGGTTTTTCCTAGACAATTTCTGTAATTAATATTAGATTATGTCAATTAAACACCAGTTTTGAAGTTTCCGTGCACTTCAAGGTTGTGTATAATTCATAATTTGCATATGGCCCAAAATCATCAAAACACGTTTTAAGCGCCTCCTGTAAAATTTGATATGTGTGGGTTACGTCCTTTTTCCTTTCCACAGTCTATATGTATTGAGGAGAAAGATTAAATAGCAATCTCATCATTTCGTCTTACAGCCTTCTTTGGCAACCCTAAATGCATACTGAAAGTAGCAACATAAATACAACGAAAAAGTGCGGTACCAATCAATTAATTTGTACCTCAAGGCGTGCAAAATTTATCACAACCTCAGAACCTAATGAAGCTGTATTGTATAAATGTCCTTACACCTAACACTGGCAATGCGGTTCATAAAACATCAACTACTTCAAGTAAATTAAGATATAGCGCATCGGTCGCCAACTTGGGGGTTCGTGGATAAATAATCTTATTTATTTTGTACTATTCTCAAGTCGAAGGCCTTTTTTTTAGCTCTACGATTTCAAAAAGTTACGTCTGCAAAGTATTCCAAACCCTGTCGAGCTTTTTTAAGCCCTTTTTAAAAAAGTTTGCAAGTGACTAAGTATTCCATCCATTATTGCATATTATAGTGCAGGGTTTCCCAAACTATGTTCCGTGGAACACTGGTGTTCTACAGAACTTGAATAGGTGTGCTGCGAATAACCAAATAGCTTAAAAATCACTCTTTTTCAATGTTTTCCAAAAAACTATTGATTATGATTCCTTGACTTAGAATCTATTTTCCGTAACAGCAAAACCAGCATTCTTCTTAATTCAGTGCAAGTGATTATGAATATCTGACTGATTCTGATATGAATGTCATTAAATTCTTTGTTGGCGACTTGGTCAGAAGAATTCTCCAATGTGTCGAAACAAGCTATAATTGTTATTCTTCTATATATAACTTCTGCTATACAGTGCCGGGGCGAGGTTCTTTAGCGCCCTAGGCAAAGGTTATTAGCGCGCCCCCTCTTTAACAAAACGTCCCATTATTTTTTCGAAATAATGAAAAAAAAACAATTCAGAATCATTAGAAATATATATTTTTTAATATATACAGACCGTTCCCAATGTGAAACATGTGGTCACCTAATGGAGGTATCTAAACAGATGTTTTTCTACGTGAACTGTTTGTTACTCAGTCACTCAACCTCTCATTTTCGAATCATATAGAAAAAGACACACAATTACAACGAATAAATACAAACATCAACATAAAATAAAATGTACTACTATTTATTATTATTATTAGAGTATATAAAAATAATTAAAATACTCCATTTATGCGCCCCCAATGGTTTGCGCCCTAGGCGGTTGCCTATTTCGCCTGTATGATGGCGCCGGCCCTGCTGCTATATACAACATATTTATGCGAAGCAGAATTTCAGTATGGTGTTATAATCTTACTAAGAAATTTGAAATCAAAATCGACTGTGAGAAATGTAATCTCCTTTTTTCACCCAGCAATTTAAAACTACTTAAATAATGAATGGTAAAAACAACTGACGAATTCATCGATAAATTTATGATACAATGTAACTCACTCGTTGAATTATAAACCTTACAGGAATGCATCTGTTTTTTTTTTCATTCCAGTTGTTTAAATATTGTGATCACAAACAAGCCTCAAATTTGTGTGAGGTATCATTTTAATCCTGCTGATTACAGCGAAGAACACCGGTTCCTATTAAAAATATCCTTACTTCATTATTATTCGAAGGGCAGTTCATATTTGATGATTTATTATAAACCAAAAACGATATTGTGAATCAAGTTATTTACCAAATATATGTGTTTAAGAATTCGGTTGTAATAAGAAAAAAACTGCCTGCAACAGTATACTTTTTCTGATGGAAAAAATATTATATTCAATGCTTCTGCTACATTACCTCCAATAATGGCGAAGAGTTAAGAAATCTTCGATAGTTGAGTAAATAATTGCATTAAATGTGTATATTAATTAGTTTAAATCGCAGATCGGCATTTATTTGATTAAATTTGTTGCAAAAAGAAAACTGAAAAGGATGACAGACTACATAAAGGATATTTACTTTTTAAATTCAAATATAACATTTTTTTCATTAAGTTTAGTTTTAAGACGAGCTAGCAAAATTACATAGCTTTCTTGCTTCATAAACTAACCTGAAACATACTTTTGAAAATATTAAAATATCGCCTGATAGGCGAAACCCAGGTTGTTGATGACGAAACTTACAGTAGTGTACACAATTCGATAAATTTTAATTCTAGACATAATTTTAATGTAGAGGTTAATTTTGAAGAACCCTGTTTTTATCGCATTATTATCGATGGGAGCCAAAATTGTGGTTTGAAAACTATGTACGTAAAATGCCCAGTTGTTCATCAACAATTTTGCAATGATTTCGATTCAAAGATATGCCTTAATTAAACAGCACCCCATGCAAATTTAAAAATATTGCATTATAAAATAATAGCATTTTATTATCTCGGGCGTCGCAAAAATATGTAAAAGAGGCGTAAGTTTAGTTTCTGCAAACGTAAAACAACTGTTTGAATGTACACATTTAAACATTTAAAATAGTTTACGTTTTTTTTATATATTGACAAGCATACAAGCTGTGCGCTATATCCATGCGAAAGACGGCAAACGGTTGGAATTTTTAAATCCGCAGAGATCTGGAGAGGCGGCCGAAGTTTAAGCATAATTTTATAACTAGGGCGGAATAATACAATCTTGCCTGGGGTGGCCAAATTTCTAGCGCTAGTCCTGCAAATAAGATATGACTTTGATAAAGAAGATTTGATTATATGCAAAAGCTTACGGCAGCATTTATTTATAAGAAAATAAATAAAACTAAACCAGCACATACTTTCTCTTGGAAAAATATTATATTCGAATTAAATTATTTGGATCGATTTTCATTTAATATATATTTTTGTTCGATCAATGTTTTCCATCAATATTATCAATGTCATGTGTTTTATCCACTGTAAAATTCAGTTCTTTTTTATAATTTTAATTTTACATGACAGCACGGCGGTTCGTTGCGATCTGGAGGAGTTCCACGATCTTGTTAACTATAAAAAAGGCATTCAACCAGGAAACATAATAATTTCGAAACGGTAATATAATCTTACAGTACTTACTTAAGTACTTACCCTTTCTCAAAAAAAGCAATAAATGAACTAGGCCGATAATTTTTAAGGGAGCGCTTTTGACGTTCATTTCATTTAAGAAGGTATATCGAATTCACAAATGGGAATCTCATTTTATAATATTTTTATTCCTCTCTTGTTATTTGCCGTAGATGTAATTAATTCCGAATCTTTCTTAAATATCTTGACATTGTGGCTATGTTCTTTCGTTGTTTATTGACACGACAATAATGCAATAATGGTGAGATGGCAGTGCCATCTGTTACAATAATGTCAAAGCTTAGTCACGATATTTCACGTAATAATTTACACTTACTTTAGATTGTTTAATTCATCTCCATGAAAATATCCGCTTGTTTATTTAAGTGCCAAGGAAAACACTTCTTCGTTTTAGTCTAGTTGTTTCAACTTTTGTAATATTAAATTTGATGTATTATTCTAAATAAATAAAAATAATGTCCTTTTACCACTAATAATATAATAATATTTGTAGCCCCTCCACATTGTCACATTTATTCACAAAATCTTTAAGCCGTTTGTATAATTTTACAGCACAGTTAAAAAATATATTCGCTTTATAATTATTATGTATTCTTATATTCATTGTCTGAATACTTGTGATGGTGAAAACGGTCTTGATCAAATTAAATAATAGTGAAATTAGTACGGTTAGTGTTTTATTGTTTGAATATAATGCCTAGTTATATATGGAGCATGTCAACTCAATATTATGTTTTGAAAACTAATTGTCATTCAATCTCTTGGACCCGGGAGTTCCTAAACTTTTTTGATTTCCGGTGCCTTTAAAATATCAGATTTTTTTTGCGGCGCCCCAAGTCAAAACATTGGTTATCTCATGGCAAACCTTATGTTACTAATAGTTTTTTCCCAAGAATTTACCGATTTGCCCAAAATGTCAGTGACTCGTTTTTTTTTTTAGCTCTTCCGAGAATTTCAAAATCTCAAAACCTATTAATTTACCGATTTGCCCACATTGTCCATTCTATATTATTTTCAAACATAAATATATTCAGGATCTCGAACAAGTCCTGAGCCTTTGTATTTACTTTTAATAAAGTAATAATATTAATAATATTTTGTAAAAGAACATTTTCACGGCGCCTCAATAGAACAGGTTGACGATTGATGTTGCTATTACCTTTTCTCATTATCTTTTTCAAGTAGAGTAAATGATAGTTATAATTCATGACAGTGTGTATGAACTCCTACTCTATTTAAATGTGTTTCAATTAAATAAGAATGTTTTATTTCACATTAAACTCCCGAGTCACTCACCTCACAAAATTAATATAAAGTGATCTTGTCACCATCAGCTGTAATGACAGGGTGCTGATGCAGTAAAAAAATGACAATTTCTTGCCCATATTATAGTAGCCTCTGCATAAATTGATTTGATTCAATTTTATATTTAAAAACAGTCATACATAAATTGTTTCTACAAATTATAATATTTCTACTAAATAAAAATGACATTATTTATTTCAAAAACTTTATTGAAAAATATCTTTATAATATTGCGACAGTACTATTTGACAGTTGTTCCTTGGAAAATTATTTAGGTTCATTATAATCATTTTTTATGCAAACAAAAATCAACAACATTAAAAAGATTTGATAATAATTTATTTTTTTGTGATTTTTTTGTTTAGGCTTAATGATAACTAATCCAATTAATAACTAGAGATATTAGGAATGTACTTAAAAATCTAAGACCATAATTTTATATAAGCCTAAGGAAAAACAAAAACGATTTATCTGTCTGTAATGCAAAACACAATGTGCGAGTCGAATACATGTGTGAACACAAATTTAATGATAAGAGAATGTTGATATGTGCCTTGGTGTATAATATTACTATTTTTTCAATATAAAATAGCATGGTATAATGAATGTCTGGAAAAATATTTAAATTCAATTAATGTTTTGTGGAAGTCTGATGTGACAGATCACCCTAATTAAATGAAATAAGTGTAACACATCAAATTTAATGCAGTAATATATAATAAAGAATGTTACTTGATGTAAAAAAATCGAGAACCCATAATGGAAAAAGAGAAAAAGTGCAATAAAACTTCATTAAAAGCAAATTTAGGGTAAAATTGAATAAATGGACATATTCTTTCGTGAATCAACACAATTATCATAAAATGAAACCTTGAAAGATTTCGGACATCTTTATTTGAGGGATACAGTTTGAAGCTTGAATTATCTGTGTGAAAAAGGAAAAGGAAATAATACTCGAAGATATCAAAAAACAATACATATATGCGTAAACGAGCAAATGAACCTGTAGAATCAATGCCGTCGAAAAGGTTAATTTCTCGTTGAAACATCACATATTTCAGAAAAATTTTAAAATTTTATTCTTGATTTGGTTCTTCTAGAAAGTTTATATATTAGAACCAACGCCCTTTTCTTTTTGCAATCAGAAAGAGAAATAATAATAACTGACTATTTTGACACTTTTATCCTTTTCAATCATGAGTGCTGGGATGTGAGAATATTCACATGAACATCAATTAAAAAAAAGAGAGAGACACACTGCTTACTCTCTGCATAACAGAAATAAGAAATAAAAGAAAAATAACATAAAACATTGTTATATGAATCAGATTTATAAAAAATATCATTAAAAAATCAAACATATCGTATTATCATGTACAGTGCAGTTATTAAATTAAGGAAGCTTGTTAAATTAAAAAAATTTTGATTAACTATTCTCAAAAACTTATAAAATGAAAATTTTGATGATATCGGATATTCTATGTGATTTCTTTTTTAATCCTTTGTATCAGGTACATTATAAATTTAATTTTTAAAAAAGTTGTTTTAAATATAATTTTCACCATTTCATTTTTATAAACTTAACGTTTCTGATCTCGCATACCAATCTGTAAATAATTACAATTTTCCACTTTTAGGGTGTTTCACTGTCAATACTTGGTGGAAAGGAATTATATTCAAAAAATAAAACACTAATTTGTACTGTGTAATTCCACTCTTATTTAAGATCTTATCAGTTGATAATCTTCGAGCCGGTCCTGATTTTACTAAAAAACGTGTAATTAGTACAAATCAGTATTTTATTTTTATATAATATAAATTACAATCGTGTTTAAGAAAATTCTACTAAAATTAATAGCACTGCCCATAACATACCTTTTTTAAATATGTAATACATTATACATAAAACAAAATATATAATAATTTAAATACAGTAAGTACAAAGAAAAAAGCATTCATTCTTTTATATTTAATTTAAATACTAAATTGTAGTGTAGTTTATTATAATTGAAAATAAAGAAAAATATAATTTATAAATTAAACAGGATATTTAACGATCCAAAAATTTATATAATGCAGTAGAACAGTAGATATACAATGAACAACTTAAAAATTATCAAAGGTAAATATCTGCATTAAGTTGAAGGGATTCTTGGCCAGTTTGAACAATAAAAAATGAATGGAGACTATTAGAGATGTATCTATTTTCGTGTATACTTTATTTATAATTTATTTAAAATTATTAATGCTTCGCTTTCACCATCTTATTTTTCCCACTTATAAAGTCTATCGCAGTGTTTTTTGACCTTGTGATAATATAATCGTTGCCCCTAAATATTCTAGAATATTTTGTACCAATGTTTTGCGCTCAAACATTTAGGTGACCCAATGAGCGAATAAAACCCTATTGATGGTGACGCTTAACCAAAAAAATGAATACAAATATACTTTAGACGGCCGGATGTTTTTCTATCTACAACATAATGCGTTCCTTCTAGAAATATCCTTAATTCATTCTGAGTGTGGTTTTTTAGATCTGTGCTATAATGCTTTTACTTGCTTTAGAAACAAAAAATATTTACTGAAATGATAAAAAAGTAAATGAAAAAAATTATCTACAATATTTCGAAGCCCGCCTTAAAACCTTAAGACTAACTGGTAAAAAATTCTACTGTCTACTGTACTATACGTTAATATTATTCACCGTGTCCTTAAAAACGAGTAACATTGTTTATTTCAACTTAAAATAACAATCGTATAACTAAATTGCATATTGAATTAATGTAACCCATTATATTAAAACAATCTAGTTGTGTAAGGTACTTCTTTTAAAGTAACTCTGGGAAAATCTTAATATTACAAAACTTTACATTGGATTGAAATTTAAATATTTTCAAGTCCACAGATTGTCATTTCATAAATTGTTTTTACTACATTATAAATTCAATCTCATTTCCGCACACAAGAAATTACAAAATCAGAGTAATCAAAAATAAGCATTAATTAATATTTCAACAACTTTGCATTTTAGGGTCTTTCACCACCTAACTCACTCTACTGAAATTTTGTAGTGCAAATATAATTATTGTATTCATTCACTGTCTCGAAAGTATTTAAAATTGTTTATAAACAACAAAAAAGGATTTAAGGTTTGGTGTCCTTACAAAAAAGAGTAAATTTAACTATCATATTTCCTCAATTATAAGATAAATGTTTATTTCCGTTTCCTTGAATTTGGAGTGTGTCTTTTAATCAGTGGTGTCGATGAAATAGTCTTTTAAAAATGCTTCATGGCACAGACGACGATATTCATTTTGCTCAAATTGTATGTTTTCGTTAGTTGAGGTAATGTTTTCATTTTATTCATATTATTGGTATTTAAGAAGAAAAGAACACTTATAATCAATGTCGTATTATAATCGAAGTAACATGGAAGAGTTAAAAAATATTTTCACAAGTTACTCAAAAAAAAATAAAGTATAACGAAAATATATGTTAATAAGTTCATATTGACGTTTTTGAAGATTTTTCTTAAATCACTGCATTATTATATATAAAAAAAAGCAATCACTGAGGTTGATGATAATATTGTAGCATATATATAAATGTTGTTATTATTTCACGCAAATTCGAATCGAATACCTAGTACTTCAATCAAAAAATATTTACTATTTTGAAAATAGTCGAAGTATTCTTTTTAAGAAATCCCATGCCGCAGACTATTAAATAAAATAATTTAATGTACTACGAACATGCAAACTAGAAATACTCATCATACTGAATATTAATATAGTGATAACTCATACAACTTGTTTTATCTATTCGGAGCTGTTATACTTTTTGGTGGTGTTTGAACCAAATTTTAGTAAATATTAAAAAAAAAAAATGTAAAATTTCACATCTTTTATAAATTGCAGTCTGAGTTGCGGGTATGTTTCAATAACTACATAGCACTGATTTATTCAAAAACTGTTCAACAAAACTAACTGTTCTGGATAAATGAACGGATAAACTTAATTTGACTTCATCTATCCAAAAACAAGATTGTTAGTGATAAAATTTGAACGATTCAAATTATATTATCACCAATCCATTACGAGAGTTATTTATGTAATTTTTTAAAACATGTAAAAGTACTTTAAAAAAGATATTATTAAAACCTCAAATTTGAAATATTCTCTATAGTCAGCTTTACATGTGATATAAAGACATATTTCAGCACAAACTATTGATGATATTATATAATAATAAAACAATGAGAAATATTCTTAAATATTTCAAATAGCTAAAAATGCAAAAATAAACACAACAATATATCGTCTGATAGATTTTTTATCAATAGTATTGCCTTTCAGCACACTAGAAACACACATGTTTGAAAATTTGAATTTGTTACTATCGGTTCCTGTTCTATCTAACTATTAATCGTTTTTTAATATCGTAATGTGTTGTTTGTATCACTGTTTATTGTAAGGAATAACTATTACGGGTGTAACTATTTATTTTGTGGTCTGAAATACTTTTAATTTAATGTTTTGTTTATGTTTGGTGAAAAAATGGCCTACAACTTATTTAGCCTTTTAGTTGCCGTTGATAATTAATGGTATTATCTAGCACGCCGCAATTTGCAACTATTTATTTAATTAGTTATCGACGAGATAACTTGTCTCTGGCGTATTGAGCACGAAAAATTTTACAAGACATCTCATCTGTGGCAGCCATCGAGTTAAAACAATATGGCTTAAAATTTGTCCCAGAGAAAGTGTAAGTTTATTATGTATAGTACAGTACAAAAGCATTCAATGACAATCTGTCCGTTTTAAGTTATGAAAAACTAATGATTTAAAATTTCTTAACATCATTGAGACTATAATTATATTTCAGAGCGGAGGATATCATTTGAAATTGTTCATATTACAAAGTACAGAAGTACATTAATTCGCCGATTTCTAAAAAGATTGATTTTAAAATCTAATCAGTATCGAAGTTAACGTATATCATATTATGAAAACATTAAAATAAATGAATAAACAAACAAAAATAAAACTCATACCGTATTAATGACATTTCAAAATATTTGCAGCTATTTACTCTTAATAGTATAACCACATATTGACACAGCAATATGTATGTATTTAAACACTATTTAAAGTTTCTGATGTAGATGCTATGGTTGAAAGTAATGTTAAAATAATCAATATTTTAAAAGAACAAAAGATAACATTTTAGCAGAATGTTCTCGTTCTACAATATCTGTTATGTGCAAAAAATATATAATATTTTAAACTGTAAATATAATACAGTTTATTGATTTTGAATATGATGCTTATTTTTTTTTACGTGGTGATATTAAACCATTGAAAAATCAAAATTTAATGATAGTACATATTACACATAGCAGATTTTCCAGAATCAACAATAAGAATATAATGAATATTAAAACTACACATTACTAAAAGTATCAAAATTAAGAGTATCATCATTAAAATGCAGCTGTACTACATGGTCTTTTGTCATGTGTGCTCGAAGTAATGAGACTTTTCTAAACTTGGCGCTGCACAAATCACAATCTGCCTTCACCTTTCTTATTTGATGAACTTCCCACTGGTGCTCCCACTTCTGTTTCACCGTCCTGAATCTCCCCCCGCAGTTCTCACACTTGTAAGTGACGTTCGCCTTACCTTGGTGCGACATCTTGAGATGCTTCCGCAGATTCGACTCGAAGTGGAACAGTCTATTGCAATAAGTGCAGGTCTTCGGCTGGTTGCTTCTGTGGTAATCCATGTGCGAGATGAGCATCCGCTTTGTATTGAATTTCCTACGGCAGATATCGCACTGTAGATACTTGTTACCGTGAACTTTCTTATGTTTGGAATAATTACTGGAGTCGCCGAACGCTCTCCCGCAGTGCTTGCACTTGTACAATGTCAGTTTTGCATGTTCGCGTAAGTGCGCTTTGTATTTATCGACTTGGTTAAATTCTGCATTACCGCAGATGCCACATTCGTAGTGAGGCGTCCCGTGATTGCCGTCTTTGGTGCTTATCGCAGCGATTTGAACAATATGCGAAATGAGATGTCGCTTTAAATCTGCCATTCTTTCAAATTTCTTTGAACACCTCTGACACTTCTAGAATTATTTTACAAAAATGTTTTACTTTTTTTTATATCTTTATAGAAAATCTAATCAAAATTTATCCACTGAGTGAGTACTTAAGGATGAACGGTTTTCAACAGAATGATAATTTCATAAATCTTTTATCTCAAACTGAACGCTCTCGGCTTATTAAATGTTTAAAGTTTCAAGATGACTTCACTAATAATTCCTGCAATAATGTAATTAAATAATAAATCAATCACTTATACCACACAACTGAGAATCATCCGCTATTTCCTATGGGATATTATAGATTTTGAAATAATGAAAAAAATGCATTCATGAAGCTAAAAATCATATCTTTCTCTAGAAGTAGTACCAGTACCAAAATAATAAAACCATCATTCATAATATTACATAAAATTGTAGAGAGAATTCTATTACGCCAGATAGCGTGCGGATAAAATTGACTGCAGGTAATTTCCCACAAGACCAATAAAAAAAAGGGAGTTAACCAGTATTTTCCAAAGAAGCAAACCGACAACTGTCAATTCATTTTAAAATATATGAATATTTGAAATTCAATCACAAAATATGGATCTAAGAAATACAAAGTGCTCAATATAAATATTATTGTCATAAAGAGAAAACTTGTAGAACAGTAAGCGTTGAAGGATGGTAAAAAAGCGAAATATGAAATATGTATTGGTCATCAAAATAACAAGATGTCTGCTTTTGATTATCCACAATCAATTTTCTATGATCATCTGATGTGAACAACTGGCAAGTCTCATCTCTAGATCGAGGAATTGAAAAAATTGTCTCACCAAGAGCAATAATGAAAAATATTATAATCTCTTAAACTTGTTAATTTCAAAAAGATTGAAATAAAATCTTTACCAATACGAATCAAAAATATTTCTCGTGTTACCGATTCAATATTACTTTAAAAACTTGTAATGTTAAAATGGAATCAAATATCAGCACAGCTAAATTATTTCAATTGAGATGTTATGATGTTTCACTCTAAGAGGAGCTCAAGAACTATTTCCTACGTAATTAATGTTTTAAATATAATAGTATGCGTACCTTTTCCTTTTTCTCTTGGTCGGCCGTTGATTCTTGACCAAGCACAGCGGTCATCTCAAACGATTCTAATTTAACACTATCAGGATCTGTTTTCATGACAAGGTCTGATATCATCTGTATTTCTGAAGAGAATTCTTGCGAGACATTCTCTTCTAGCTTCTCATTTGTCAGTCCAACGAGCTGTGCGAATAGTTCATAGCTTTCACCCTTCGGCGAAACACTGTTCAGTCTGGTCATATTTTTTTGCAGAAGGTGCTTAACATCAGCGACGTTATTATTCTTTCTCATATTCTTCGATGAAATAAAATGCCTTCTTCCTTTTTTCACATTGAGCATGTGGCAGCTGACGTGGTTAGACAATTCAGACTTCTTAATAAAAGCCAACGAACAGATATTGCATTTGAATTTGTTAATTCTCTGATGTATCCTAGCTTGGTGTGACTTCAAAACATGCTTGAATGCAAATTTAGAGTCGCAAATTGTGCACGTGAACGGCTTTTCCCCTGTATGTATCCTTTCATGAATTTTTAAATGCGAACGGCCAGCGTAAACTTTATTACAAATGGAGCATTCAAAATCTGGATCGCCGTGTAATTTCACATGCATGTTGTATTTTGTTTGCGACTTGAATATTTTATTACATATTGCGCAGCAGTAGAGTTGCTTCGGATGATGCTGGCTCACTTTAGCACCCGGCTTGAAATCTGCATGGATGGTGCTCATGTGTCGTCTCAGAGAACTCTTTTCAACAAAATATTTTTTACAGATGTCACACTGGTGTTGCTTTTCCATGTGAGTCCACATGTGTCGCCTTAACGTAGGCTGCTCTTTGAAAGCTGAAACATAATATCAATTTACTGAAACTTTATAAAAAGTCATCATTGCTTGAATCATTTATTTATTTATTTAATTAACATTGCACAAGTTTGTCAAATTATAAATTTAAAACTTTTACAATGAAGAAAAAAATAGTACAATTTAATATGAAAAGCAGTAGAAGAGAAAAAAGAGAAATGTAGACGTATTTGTACTATGAAATCGAGGGCTTAGCACCACAGGGGGCTTATTACAAAAATGCAAATTTTCAGTTAAGCTTGGCAATACCATAAGCATAGCGATGCCATAATCATATTTACTAGTGAAACAATGCTATATCTCGTACATATAACCATTAACATACAAATGAATTTATAATGTTAGAAGCATAAAGGTGAAATTACGAAATTAAACCCTCGATTAATTTAATATTGTTTATTAAATTTTACGAAATCCTGATATAGCCAAAACATTGTTTCATATCGCATAAATATTTTCTTACCATTTTTTGTAAATACCGGTATTGCACCAGTGACTATTATTTTGTTGATGATTTTGAAATGCTGCATAAAACTAGTCATATTTTTTAATGCTGAGATATTATGTCCAAAAAGAGAAACTACAGAAACTTGAATAGAGCCAAACCAATGACAACCAGAATAGTCCAAAATTATGATATATTGCATTACCTTTTTTACAGACCTTACACACGTAAGGTCTTTCTTCACTATGTACTAACATATGATGGTTTAATGCGTTGATTGATCTGCAATTTCTCTCACACACGGGACAAACAGTGTCTTTCCGATTGCTGGAGTCTCTACTGTTATTGAAATCGTCCAGTTCCTCGTGAGCGTTAAAAGAAAACGATTGACTTAAGCTCTCATCATTCTCAAAAATCGCATCATCTGGATCCTGATGATACAGTTCCTCGAGTAAGTCTTCATTATTTTTATAGTAATGATTGCTGATAACCGAATTGTGAATTACAAAATCATTGTGGTCCTCTCTTATATTGATAGTGTCGACATAATTGTTCGGATTGCTGAAATCTTCAAAGTCTTTGTCAGGCTGTATACTGGAAAATGATATATCTTGAGTGATTGGAACTGTCTCTAGAAGTGATTCATAATCTATATCTTTACTGATATTATCTTCACTTAGAGCCGTCGCTAAGATTATATCTGTGCTGACCTGACTTTCTTTAATATAAGTGGTATTAACCTGAAATTATAATAATAAAAAAATAATGATATCTTCAGAGATTAAATCATTTGAGAAACATTCACATATGTAGCTGCAAGAGGATTTTGAATAGATTATATTACTAGCTTTAACGGATATAAAGAATATTTTTAAATCTTACAATGTTATATTGAGTAAAATAGTACATAAATAAGAAACCTATATGAAAAAGGCAAGACTATTCGCATGTATTTAACTCTCGCTTCTCCCCTATTTCTTCAAATAAAATACATTCAATGTGAATTTTAATGAGTATCTGACAGTCGTCTTGGTATTCTGGAATTATTCCGGTTTTAACCATCTACGATTTTGGATAGTTTGATGTCCCGTTTTGGTCATCAATAAATCTGGCAACCTTAAACTATTATTATTTGAGTAATAGTGAAACTAATTCACATAATGAAGTACTATTATAATAATTGTAATAAAATTTAATTAAATAAATAAAATATTATTATTATATATGAAAAACAATGTAAATTACCGATTGCAGAATTTCATCAATAGCAGATGAATTATTATTATTGCTGAATATTTCAGTGTCTGTATAAAGAGCTTGGTCGTCTAAGGGAATTTCTTTATCTTGCATCAGTTGCTGGTGTTTGTTGCGGATCTTATTAAAAGAATCTAAATCATTTGGAAAAGCTTTTGCGAGTTGATTATCCTTTGCTGTCACAGAAATGACCGTTGCCGACGATGATAATCTTTCCGGTCTATAACTATTTTGTTCCCCTGTAGATGAATCTTCATTGCCAGGTATTTCTTGAGGCATACCATTGCTCTCATTCCCAATAGTGAATTTGAGTAATCCATTATAAATAGGTACACGTCTTTGAAAGTGATCATACACATAAATGCTGGAATAGACTTCAAAGGGTTGATTGCATCCCAACTCAAAAGTTATGTTTTTTGTAAGATTTGATAACCTTATGGAATCACATTCGTTTTGTTGTGCCATTGTGGCTTAAATTTACTATATATGACACTGTAACAACTGTAAGAATACATATAATAGTTATTATTTACATAATTTAACAGTTTTCGCTAGGCTAATAATTTACTATGATAATACCCAAAAACCAAAATAAATCATTGCATCATCACAGTTATCAGCATAAGCTTTAAATATCTTCAATTGTAAAATATTTTTTAATTTGCTGACAAATAACAAATTTGTATATTAATATTATAAAATGGACGACTTACTGATAATTATTGTTTTCCAAATCTCTCACTTATTGATAATTCTTGTTTTAACTATTTTTTAAGCACACTGCTATTTTCGAACACCAATTTATGATTCACTACTTTCGATGCCCAGAAATAAAAATAATTTTCACCATAAAAATCAACAAAATATATTAAAACTTGTTATGGCCATTTCCGATGCTTGAGATCTCTTATGATGATGTTTAACTAATTAAGAATATTTTGGATACCCAAATATATAATTAATTTGGAAAAAAATATTATTGTTACAAGAAATTATGTCTAAATACTAAAACGAAAAAATACTTTTTTCTAGCAACACAAAAAAGTGGGAAAAGAAAAATAGTTTAAAAACCATAAATTAAATATATTTATACATATTTTTGTATTTGGCTGCAAGTGTACTTTGTCGTATTTTGGGCAAATTGTTAAATTTCTGAGTTTTTGAATTTGTAAATTCTTGGAAGAGCTAAAAAAACGAGTTGCGCTGAACATTTTATAACTATAAGATTTTGATTGAAGAAGTGGGACATGGAGATTTTTGAAGGGTTGAAGTGGGACGTGGCACAATTAAGGTTGGGAAACACTGGTATAAAATAATGGTATTTACACCCTATATTGTAATAATATCCTATCTTAGAAATCAAAACATTTAAACACTATTTTTATTCAAATTATTTGAATACTTTTAAACTTCATAATATCTGGATTTTATAAATTTATTTACCAATTTAAAAAATACTTCATCATTTTTTGTATGAATACATTTGTTTTTAAATTCAATACAATTTACTTTTTAGTTTCAAGCTTGCTTGTTCATAGAAACATTTCATAATCGTCTATAGTTAGTCCGCCACACTTTTGTGTAAAGCGGTATATCTGATGCTCTTTCACTTGACTTGTACCTATTGAATTGACTACGAAAATAGTACATCACATTATTATCTAATAAATTTACTAATACTACTAGTCTATGAGTTGAACATAGAAATTCGTGTGATTATTGTCTATTTCGACTGACAGCTTGGAACATATCTCCTGCGTGTTATTATTTTTAGATAGTTATGTATTTTTAAAAGGCGTGACGGCCTTTTCACTCTTTAACGATGGATAGTGAAAATGTAATAGGGGACTGGATTAGACACAAATTTTTGGGTTCAGGAAGTTTTGGTATCGTATCTTTGTGGCGTAATATTAAATCAAGCGATGAAATAGCCGTAAAAATGTGCAAATGGGCCGACGACGTTATACTGACCGCTAAACACAAGGAAAGATGGACAAAAGAAGTAGAAATGATGAATTATATCAACAATAACAACATCGTAGACACAATTGTGTTACCGGAAGAACTTAAAATCGGATTAAAACCGCATAATATTTCAAGCCTTCCAATACTTTCCATGGAATATTGCAGTAAAGGTGATCTGAGGCAAGTACTCAACCAACCGGAAAACAGCAACGGCTTGCCTGAGCTCGATGTGCGTTGCATACTCAGTGACATGAAAAATGCTGTCAACTATCTACATAATTTGAAAATTACTCACAGAGATCTCAAACCTGAAAACATCGTACTTCAGGTAGTTAAAGAAATGCCAAATACGGACTCACTTTTAAGAAACCGTACCGTCGTTTATAAGCTTATCGATTTAGGGTATGCCAAAGAGATAGACTCGAATTCTGTATGTGCAAGTTTCGTAGGTACTCTTCAATACCTCGCCCCTGAACTTCTATATAGCAAAACATACAGTAACACTGTAGACTACTGGTCTTTCGGGCTAGTGGCTTTTGAAATAATCTGCGGAATCCGGCCGTTCCTTCCCAACATGCCGCCAGTCCAATGGATGTCTCACGTCAAAAGGAAAACATCTGATCAAATCTGCGCACGTGAATTACTAAACGGAGAAGTCGAGTTCTCCAAAGAGCTATTCAAAGAAAACCAGATTTCTAACTGCTTAAAAGGGTTACTGGAAAAGTGGTTGAGGATAGCTCTGGAATGGGATCCTAAAAAACGGGGTCATTCAGATGACAACTTATGTAAATCTGTGAAGTTTTCTCTGCCTGAAGAAGTTTTAGGTGAAGATAACAAAGCGTCACCTCCAAGAAATGGACATATAGAAATATTTAGTTTTCTAGAAACGATTCTTTTAAAAAAAATATTGGTTATATTCTCCGTAAGGACGTATGAATTTCTTAGCTACGAAATCGATGAAAGTACACTGTTTTCAACTGTTCAAGGATGGATAGAACGTGATACCAAAGTTGAAATAAACAAACAAGTCTTCATATCAAAAAATGTCCAAGGCGAAGTCGATTTAAAAGGTTTAGCCCACATTCACTGGAATGAGAAACTGCCAGTGATGCTTTACTTATATCCCACCGATTGCCTTATCTATGAAAATATAAAACCTAAGTTGCCTCATAGGGTTCGATACTGCTTAGAAAATGTTAAACTGAAGTATCCTTATGCTCATCTATTGGCAGTTTTTTCAAACAGCTTACATTTTGTGGCCTCTGAAAAAAAACTATATGAGACTTTAATCAAAGCATACATGTTACGAATTGAATATTTAAAAATAGAGATTCGAAAACTCTATCGGAACCACAGCGAATCCGAAAAAAGTATGTACAAGTTAATTGAAAAAAATGAACTGCTGAAAAGAATACTACAGATTGATGAAAAAAGGATAAGTGAATTCGAAGCTGAAAATAATTTACCCCAGTACACGGCGCAGTACAAGTCTTGGTCGAAAAAAGTCAAACCGCTCTTTGAAAACATTGATAAATTAAACGAAGCATGGTCGCAGCTGACGGTGAGGCTTCACTCGGTGGCAAGACGTTCCAATGAAATTCACGACACTGAAACCAGTCTGAAGTTTTGCTCAACCGAGTTTACTGACACTTATAACATTACTTATGCGTTAGTAGCTAAAATTCGTAATACTCCTAAAGAAAATCGAAGTGTACTGCAGTCCTGTATGGATGCTGTCAAAGTTGTGTACAAATGTCTCAAATTGAGAGATAGGCTTCTCTATAATCCACAAACACAACAGCTCGTTCAAAAAATCATGGATATTCATGTAGAAACTGAGAAAATGAGCAGTCTCATTGTGAGTGCTGGTATTAACGCTCAAGAGTTGTCTCAAAATCTTTCTACGCTTTTATTGGAAAAGGAAGAACTGATGTGGAGCTTTTTGACGAGCGCCACTTCCCTGTATGCCGATCCTAACACTCTGCCCTGCACTATTTCTAGAGCAGATAATCCAGAAACTCCGTCCATTACCAGTTTCAGGATCGGAGATGCCATGAGAAGTCCTAATCCTCTCAAAGAGTCAAACAATCACACACGAGATGTTGCCGCATTAGAATCCTTAATAAATGATAATATGAGTTTGCGTTTAACTTCAGAGAATTTCCTAAAGAAAACTTATCAAAACAATAAAGCCATGCAGGAAGACTTACTCTCAAGTCTAATTTTTTAGTTTTGTTCATATTTTTTGTGTGTAAATTTTTTTAGATGCTGTTACTTAACCCCATGTGTATATGTGAAATATTGACTAACTTTAGTACTTCAGTACTGTATATGGCTTTAAACTTCAAAGATTTTATTTTGCTTATAAGGTTGACATAGGATTTTTTAAAATATTGTTTAATGAAATTATTACCTAATCATATAATGTATTATATATAAATAAATATTATCACAAATAAGCTATGTTTAATTAAATTGTATATTTCCTTCGTGTAATACTCAAGGCGGAAATGAAAATGAACTAAGATAACCATCTCACCCCCATTATTTGACGCAAGCATCTGTTCTCGAAGCTAAGTATACTGTTTCATGGTATAAGGTATAATTCATCACATCATGATAATGAAACTTGTTTATAAGATCTATGAAGGGGTCGTGATATACTTGTTCCTAGCAGGCTATACTATAAAATGTAATAAATCATTAGTGATTTTTATTTTATATTGTGACCTAAGAACTGTATTGGGTAAAGATTCCACTAATTAACAAAATGTTTATGATTATATATTGGTGTTTTGATTTATTCATCGCCCTTTATTAAAAACAGGATTTTTTTTAATTGAAAATAGTTTTAACCATTTTGCCATTATGCTGCTGAAAATCTTAATAACCAATTTTCAAGCATCGAAAATTTCTTCAAGCTTGCGAGCCAAAGGTTGCCAAAAACTACTATTTATAACCTAATGTTTTTATTTATTTACTAAATTTTGCATTACTGAATTTTTAAATATTTTCAATACAAATTGAAATACAATCCAGTGAGACATTCGAAACAATTGGTAATACGTTTTGGCAAAAGCGCCCCATTTGCATTGAACTGTTAAATATCATGTCAGCCTGTGTTAGACTTGCTCTACTGACCAGGCGGGTCTGGGTTCAATTCCCGGCAAAGTCAATGTTAAATTTGAGATCTAAGATGTGGGTGTTTGTGATATCAATTTACCTAAAGTTGATCTTGAGTGACTTACAAAAAATTCTCATAGTTTTTCTCGTATGACCAGTGGTGAAGTGGTAAACAAATAGGTACCGATCGGTCATTGATTTCCCTTTTTTTTTATATCCGTCTGAAGTTAAAAAAACACAAGTTTTAACAATTAAATCAATAAAAAAAAACCATCTTTAATATATGTATGTACTTGAAAATCAAGTTACAAGTCAAAAAGATGGCAAGGTGCCTTCCTCATTTTCAGGTGCCAGGTCGCCGACCTGGCCCCACTACACCACTGCGTATGACCTTTCAACATTGAAATATTTGACGCATTGGCATTAGCTGGAGGGTAATGCCAAATATTTTTTTACAAAAAAAAAGAAATATCTTCAAGTATATTTCTTTCTTATGCTCAAAAAAATAACACCCAACCATGTTCATTGATACTTCAATATTGTGGATACCATAAAACATGTTTACTAGACTAAATCACAATCTTATTTTCATTCTCAACATTCTTGAAATCGACAGATGATCCCTTCTACCATCTGACTACCGATATGTAAGCTATATGAATAATGGCTATATTGCAGTTATTATCAAATCACAGAGTACATAATTGTGCCACATTTCGAGATGTAGCGATGTAACAGAGGCTGGATAGAACCCGAAATGTTCTCAAAACTCAAATATCTTTGAAATGACAAGGTATATCGCAAATTTCATCATTATATTCAAATTACATACTAAAGGGTCGTTCATTAAGAACGCTCGCTCGTGCAGAATGCCCATCGTGGCGTAAAATTCACAGAATGCTTATTGTGCGGAACATTTCTCAAACAGAGATGTGACTTTAATAATAAAATTTGATGATTTGCACAAGTTGCTCAACGCTATAACCTTCCATGATGATTTGCCGTACTCTACTAAACAATTGACAACAAATTTGATAGATGTCACTTAAACAACATGGCTGCTATAAAATTTCGAGCATCCCTATTGAAAGACCTGTATATATTATACACTATCCAAATGGTTTGCTTCAGTTAAGTTGTAATTTATAAATACAATCTACTCAGAACATGGCAATTGGATTATAGCCGATTTCTAGGGGTGTGATATATAGTATTTTATCGCTTGTTTGAAAAGCATATTTTAGTCTCTAAATTTCATTGACATTGCAGGATAAAAAACAATAAAATAACTATTGTCAAATTAAGATTTGTTTAATTTTAGAAGATGTCACGTTTAGAAAATCTTTTTCGCCAACTGTGATTTGTAAACAACTCGCTTCGTCAATAAGGATTTTCAATTGGGGTGAAATTGTGGAAAATATCACAGAAACACATGCTATTATATCCAAATTTACACCTGTTGCCACATAACAGCTGGCCATCCCCACAAGCTCGTTTTATTTAAAAAAAGAAATTTCATACAAAATGATTTATTTAAAATTTACCTATGTCTTTACAAATAGTATTGAATATATACAAAAAAGAAACTCCGATTCAGAATAAAAACAAGGCAATCTTAACAAAACATGCAATCAATTGCAGTCTGATAAAAAAATACTGATTAAAATACACTTCATAAATTCAGACATATGAAAAATAATATTATGTTCTGTCACTAAAATTAAATAAAATCTAAATCATTAACCATATACATCTAGACACTTTTGTTTAGAGCTGCGTCTCCGTAAGAACTTTCGTCGACTAATATTTTAACTTCGGGAGAAACTATATCCTCCATAATCGGAACGCCGTCCTTGGGTTCTATTTTAGTTTGTACCTTTGGATACCTATTATCTAAATTATTCACTAGTTGATGAAACAAACTTTTATCTAGAGTCTTATCGAACGATATCAATGTCTTGTGATCGTCGGGAATGGGTGGCACAATATCGGGATTCTTATCAAAGTCATTTTGTCCGTTGGCGTCTTTGATGTAATGAATGGGGTAGTGATTCTTCAATTCGCTAAGGAGTCGGAAACTATCTTGGCAAACTGTGCATCTGTAACAAAAACCAAAGTCAATAAAGCAGTTTGATGACGTGGCAATGTCTGAAAATGCTGCATCGTTTAAATTGATTTCCCCGTCAAATCAAAACCAAAACAATTGTGAAGATAATGTTTTATTAAGTAACCTTAAGATACAGTTGTCAACAAATATTCCTCATTACTATTCATCCAGATATAGAAACGTAATCTTGCTGGGTAGAAAAAAATAGTTATTTTGGATATCTTATTTATAATATTATACATCATATATTTTTGATTTAGGGTTTTATTTGTGATGAAAAGAGTTGACTTAGTTTAAATAATATTTTTCAAGTCAAGTTGATGAAACCAAGAGTTAAACTAATGGAGCTGGAAAAAAAACTTAGAAAATCGCATGTAATATAGAGAAAAAAAAGAATCAATATGAATCCTCTCAAGAACATATGAATGATAGACTCTGATCATTTGCCTTTGATTTACATAAGACATTCACAATACATCACATCGGTAAAGCTTAATATTTGGAAGTTCAATTTTGGCAAACATAACATAAGAGATGATAAGGCACAAAACACGGAGCAGGCATAGTAAAATAAATCATGTAGAAATTTACATGAAAATATGCACGTGAATGGTTTCTAGATATAATTTTTCTAATAGTTTACGTCAGAATAAAAGATGTTTTTCAATTCAAAGATAAATTACAAGTTTAAATAGATTAATATAATTCCTCACTTATATATATTATCCCCAATGTGGGATCTTGTATGTTTGACAAGATCGTTACTCTGAGTGAAGGCTCTTTCGCAGTATGTACATTTGTAAGGTTTTTCACCTGTATGTATTCTGTAATGCCGTTTCAAATGATCCTTGCATGAAAACCTGAAAAATTAAAATTATCTAGGTATATAGATAGTTCAAAAATAACGAGGAAAATATATGTTTTTTAGGATTTTTTAAAAAAAACGGTTTTATTTATTAGCAGTACTTTTTTCCTCATGTAACGTAGTGGATCGGTGTTCTGGCACCTTTTTTCTCGGCATTTGTAATGTTTCAAATCAACATTCGCATTTTTTTTTGCTTTATTAACTTTTGATTTTGAACCCGAAAAAGACATGTTTAATTTTTTTCTTTTAAATCATTATCTCACGAAAAAGTAATAATAGCAAGATAAATTTGAACTGGTGATAAATTAGCAAATAAACATCAATCTTTCAATGCGTTTGAAAAAAAAATACACATTTTGAGTGAAACATCTGAAAAAAGTGAGGTTGAGAAACTAAATAGCAAGCAGTTCTCGTAAAAAACTTTTGTTAAAATACTTTCAATCGTAATCCATATACTACAAATTGGGAACTGACGTATATTAGAATTATTTTTTTTAGTAAAATGCCTGACAGGAAGTGAGTATATTTGAATTAGTAAGTCATCCTCCACTCTCATTTCCCATGTGTTTTTCAACACGTAACTTTGGTTTAGGGTCAAGACATGCAATTCGGCATGCTCTATATCGGTGTTTAAAAATGTTCGAGACAACAATATCTATTCCAACAGCATATGAAAATATCGTTTCAATAGACAATAGGGAATATATGTAGAAATTGTGTAAATGGACTTAGAAAAGGTAACAGTTCATATTTTACCTCATACTGCAAACGTCACATTCGTGGGGTTTCACACCGAGATGAATCAGCTTGTGTTTTTTTAACGAGTTGGGTTTTGTAAAGGCGTGCCCGCAGGTATCACACACATAGGGATGAGCACCTGTGTGCGTGCCAACATGACAAGTCATCTGCCCTGGAATATAATTTAAATAAAACAAATTATTGAATCGTCCTAAATACCATAAACCATACACGATCGACTTCACTGACTTTTTTTAAAGAGTATTTTTTGATAGATTCTCTGGATACCTCTAGATAAATATTTTTTACGTAATTTTTAAAACGCTTAATATAATAAATATCACGTATGCAGAAGGATACTCGTTTTGCTAACTAACCTCTTTCTTCATAAGATAGTTAAGTGAAACATTAAACAAAACATAATAAGTAATAAAATTTTAATGACTGCAATAACTGTAAAATATTACCTCGTGTTGATAATAAATCCAGCTGATATTCTAAAACTTATGTCTAGTCGTCAAGTAGGTATATTTTACTGAATTCATAATTAGAAGAAAATAAATTTTAAATGCCATCAACACAACAAGGTCAAAATGGGTTGTACTAAGTTTGTAATCTCAGTCGTGGAGTAAGATTACCTTTGGTGGAGAAGCGTTTCGGACAAAGGTTGCATGAAAACGGCTTGAGACCAGTGTGACGCATCATATGCTGTCTCAGGTTGGAGCCATTGTTGAAACCTTTACCGCATTGTGAGCAAAGATATGGGGTCTCACCGGTGTGCGTGCGCATATGATCTTTTAAGTTACACAGCTGCGAAAATGCTAAAATCAAATACAAACATTATCTGTGAATACACTGCACAATAATAAAAGAAAAAAACTCATTTTGAAACTGTAGAAATCTCATCAATAAAATAAAATCCACTTTCCTTCATTGAAAAAAGTTGAGTTGCGTTGTAAAAAGCTTGTCTATTTTGATAATCAATAGGAATAATTTTACTTCTAACCAATGATTAGTACAATTATTTTTTCGAATTAATTAAATTGTTATTTTTGAACCGATTACAATTTAATGTTAATAGAAATAATACTAAATAACAATTAATAACAGTAAAATGATCAATGTTTTATTGTTTTGATATTTAAGTTAAATTGCAAGTCAAATTACGTATTGAAATCCTTCATACATTGCAACTCAAATAAATTAATCGTTTTTTTTCGAAGGCTCGACCCCACCAACTATTTGATCCCGAAAACTAGGAAAAGGGCGTAGAGGACAACCTCTCCATGTTTAAAATACTGGTTTGCAAAAAGTTCTCTCGGGATATTCCATTAAGAGTACATGAACTCAAAAGTTGAGGAGTGCTTTAAAAATAATGTGAGAAATAAATTACTTTGAATATTACCTTTACTACAGAAGGGACAAACATTTGGTTTAACACCATTATGCTTATTGATGTGATCGAGGAGTTGATCTTGGCGAGAGTACCGCTTTTCGCACATGGTGCATTTGTGAGGTTTATCCTCTAAATGTAACTTCATATGTCTGTTGAGAGGATTCTTGGAGGAGAACTTCTTGTGGCAAACTTTGCAGGCAAAATTTTTCTGCTTCGCCTTCTCCTTGTGAATTCGCATATGGCTGGAGAGAGAGTGTCTAGATTCGAATACCATTTCACAATCTTCACAATCGTACGAAGTGGGCGTGATTGCATCTTTATTATCGAGTACTTGGCAATCGATGCCTGTAGTGTGGATGGCCACGTGCCTGAGAAGCAACCCTTCCCTCTTGAATCTTTGCAAACATTGCGAGCATTCAAAAGGTTTCGCTTCAGCGTCGTGGATCGCCATGTGGCGGTTCAGCCCGGAAAGTTTTAGGAATGTTTTCTTACAGACGTCACAACTGTGAGAGGTTTCTTTTTTTATTTTTATATGGATTTTGAGATGTCTCTCCAAGCGAGACGCTTTATAAAATTGCTTCCCGCATTCTTGGCAGTCGTGTGTGGCATTTTTTGGTCGACCTTTTTTAGTTTTTTTCTTCTTTTTCAAGTCCGGTTTAGGCGAAGGTGAAGGCGGCGGCGACGAGTCCGGCTCGTTGGCGTAGTCTTCCGCTTCGTAATTGTCATACTCCTCTTGTTTAACATCCAGCATGGAATCGACATCTGGCTCCTGTTTGATTTTAATAGGAGTCTCAATGTCGATGACGCATTGCGTCTTAATAAATCCTCTAAGCACGGAATCATTTCTTTCTGATTGATTGCGGAATGCGTACGCCGCAGTCAGGCTTTCAATGCAAACTTCGCAAAGCTTCTGTGGGAGACCATCTTCTCGTAAAACCTAATGAAAAAATTAGGATTTCATGAGTCATTTAATTGTGCAAATGACAAAATACAATAAGTAAACAAATCTTTAATGCCATTTCACCAAAAATTAGCCTTACTTTGCTTGTAAAGAAAAATATATTTCTTACAAATTAAATCTTGCACTAAAAGTTTTCCTTATATTTATTAAAATATGTATTGTAATTAAAATATAAGTCATAATATGAAAGACATTTTGTCAAAAAGGCATTGAAGGAACTTATGCGCTGGTCAAAATATTTTTGCAATATTTTTTTAGAATTACGCAGTCAATTTTTGTTTGTGATTTTGAATTTAGAATTGTTCACCATTTAATTATTATCAATCCACAATAAAAATAAAGTTTTGCATTAAAACAAAAAAATAAGTTTTGAAATCGGTTAATTTTTAAATTTCTCAAAATATTGTCTTTTCTGTTAAATATTGATAAACTTTTAACGAATTATTCTTCTGAACACACTGAGTTACACATTTTCAATAATTGAAAAACTCACTGCTCATTAAATAATCGAAAATTTATGCTACACTAAAAAATTCTAATTATATTATAGTACTTTTTTACACTGATATACAACGATACACACCCAGTACAACCTAACTGTATGAACTGAACTTCTCAATAGTACTGGCCCGATGATATATGCTAGTGTTATTTTGGTGATTATTAAACAGTGCTGCAGTTATTTTGTTTAATTATATATATATATGTTAGCATATAGTATATATATTAGTTATTTTAAGATGTGCCCGTACAATATACGGTGAGTGTCCTTAGAAAAACACTATGGCCATACCCTGCACGGACTTAGCAGTCAATGTGTTTACTATGAAATAAGCATTAACTTTAAGTAAAATAATTATGTACTTTTATAAATGTATATTAAATACAGAGAAGTGAAATCCAGAAGATATCACTATATGTATAGTCAACTATTGTCCTATTTTTCAATGTTGCTTATATTTTTAAAAAAGTTGTTGTACCGTTTACTCATCACTACGAAAGTAATCATCATGGGCTACATATTAGCGGTAGCAATTTGAATTTAATAAGATGTTAGATGGTTCAACCAAAATGTCTACATATTTATCACATTCGACTTTTTGTTCAACCTGCAAGGGACCTGGCGTCTGTAAAACATGGTTAAATGTGCATTCACCTGGACCGGAGTGCAAATCATATATATATCCGCCAAGGTTGTATTTGGTTTCATTTGTTCAGTTTCATCCATGGAATGAAACAAATCGACGAGCAAAGTGTCATTCTTCATGCAAGATCTACATATTTGACTTATTTCATAATCGCCCAAGTTTGCTGTATCTTCGCTCATCTTGATTCACTGAGCAGTTAAGCCGATTCTTCAATACAATAAGGCACAGAACGAATGAAAAGTTATTGGATTTAACAAAATATATCTACAACCCAAGTGTACTCGCTCTATGTCAATAAATTTCATAAGATTAACACAGAACTACATTTCGCAGCAAGATTCTGCAATTGTGTGAATCATATTAAAATTTAGAGCGAGTTGGTATAAGGCAGGAGTATTAAATTAGTGTACAAAAAAGAATATAAACTTATTAAACCATGACATCGAAAGCAACATCACTAACATTATACTACCGCACATAGTACCAACGCAGAAATGACATATTGTTCGAAGAACCATAAACGCTTGTCTATGAAATTAATATGTTAATGTTGGTATATACTTTAGGTAAATGCCTTTGTTTTTCTCTTTACTAAGTAGGTAATAAATATGTGGAATCGAAGTCGTCGTAGTATAATAAAATAATCATAGGACCATACATTTGGGCTCATTTCTGCGCAATTAGGTGGTGTATGTTCCTAAAAGTTTGTAAAGACCGTCAAACGGAAAGTAGCTGTGTCCGAAAAATCACGTACACTATTCTATACAAGTCTTGTCTCTATAATTTGTAGGCTTTCAAATGTATGATAAGCAAATAAAATATGAATGTCATCGTCTCGCACTCTTGACACATCAATAAAATATATATTACCTATAAATATAACCTAAAATGTACAAATTGAATAAATGAATGTTACGAGAAATTTGGTTGTCTTCTTTCTACAGTTATGATATCAGTGGCGTAGCAAAGGGGGTGTGGCAGGGGCAGACCGCCTCGGGCGGCACGTTTTTGAGGGGCGGCATTTTCAAAAATATATGCAATATTTTTCAAAACAATAAACTTATACATAAAAAAAAGTTAAGCCACCTGTAATAAAAACTCCTAGTTCAAAATTAAAAATAGCAGAAGTGATTTGAAAACAAAATTAGAGGAAATATTGGGGGTCTGCAAATTCAAGGACCGCCCAGGCGGCAGGGCCTTTTCCTACGACACTGTATGATATAGTCATGAATAAAATATACTTAAAATAAGCTCGACTTTTTCTATTACTAATGTGTACTATTTTTTAGGTTTTATGATTATCACGAAAATAACTATTAAAGTTTGAATGCGAGTTTATTTACTAGGCACTGTTTTTGGTTTTTATTTAAATACAAAACAACGAAAGACTATGATTAGTTACCAGTGGCGGAATACTTCACAATCGTACGAAGCATGCGCTCGGGGCCTCTAAATCATACATTATAATTTGCTCATATATTTCAAATTTAGTTTTTCTGTTATCCGAAAAATAAGGCCACAGTATAATAGCTTTATAAGATTTCGTGGTAAATCAAAATACTTAAAAATAATATTACCCTATGTATTGTATTAAAAATATCTAAAAAACAAATTTTACGAAATGGAACAAAAAAATCTCTTTTTCAACTACCTATCTAACCGTATTTTTATAAACTGTTGATAGAATATAAACTTTTTGTCTATGGTATACATAACTAAATTAAATCGTCTTGTTCATGAAATCCCGACTTTCGTTTAGGGCAGTGGTTTCCAATCTTTAAGTTACTACGCCTCCTTTTGAAGAAAAAATATCTTCGCGCCTCCCCATCCTTTATTTCATATAGTAATAAAGACACGTTTTAGAGGGTAAATAAATATTTTGGACTGTTCACGCCTCTCTTTGCAATAGTCCACGCCTCCCCGATTGGAAATCGCTGGTTTAGGGATCTGCATATGGGGCGCCGTTGTCCAGGATACGATGACTTAGGTCTGAGTGTGCCAGATATCGTGTCATGTAAATTGTTATCAAATTTGAAAGGTCGGCGTCCAGTAAGTACGGCACGCCTAGTATTGTCTCTGGGCACGCCGACATCTACAAGTCGTACCTCAGTCATGTTCATATATATAAGATAATATGATAACCATAGAATCTATGATCTATAGCAGGGTTTCTCAATGGTGAGCCATGTGGCCCCCCAGGGAGCCACAGCATGTTCTAAGGGAGCCACAGAGATTTATTTTTGTTTTGGGGAGCCACAACACAGCTTAGGGGGGCCACGGGCATTTATAAAACGATACAGGGAAGAGCATACTGGCGGACGTCGCGCAGCTATTTTTTGTAAATCCGTAAATAAAATAAATTACTGGCATTCTAGATTCGAAAATCTCGGAAGAGCTATAAAAAAAGGTGGGTTGTTGAAATTATAATTTTCATGGGAAGACACTCAAAGGGGGCCACGCTTTCAAAAAGGTTGAGAAACACTGCTCTATAGAACTAATAATAATTCCAATATTATTTGTTGTCCAACAGTTTTTGAACACAGAATATATTGAATTATTCCTTATTTCAAGTCAATAAGACAGATTTTATTTGTTAATGCAACTTTTTTTGAAAAATAAAAGATACAAATAATTATATCTGTTTTTTCAATTGATTATCAATAGATTCTAGTTATTTCAACGTTTTTTTTTGCTGGAGCTTACATAAAATTATAACTGATTTTAGATTGATTGTTAATAAGACAGGTTTTATATGTTAATGCGACGTTTTTTGATAAAGAATATACAACCAATTTTGTGTTGATAATTAATGTTTTATATTGTTTTTAATGTCAGGGATAAAATATAAACAAAATTTTGCGAATGTTTATTTGAAACAATAAAAATGTTAAGAAAATGGGGGCTGGAACTCCGTTTCACCGCGTTACGTGATAAAAAGCCCTGATTATTTCTGTGTTTTGTTTCAAATGGGAAGGACGGACAGTACAGGTAGTTCCCGACTTACGACGGTTTGACTTACGACAATTCGCACTTACGACCGAAAAAAAATAGCATTTAAAAAAAAATTGAATTGCATCACGGGGCACCACAGCAGATGCTTACGTAAAGTAAAATGATGTTACAATGATAATGCAATACACATTTGCTCATATGTACAAATTTAACATTAAAAAATAATATAAAAATGATTTATTTTAATACATCGTCGATGCACATCAAATGTGATATAATATGTGACTCTGGGTGCATTCTGAGATAGTCGATAAAAACTGCTTAAAAAAACGAAACGGAAAATAACACTTCTATTTATGCACAAATTAGAGGAAAATATTTTATTCAGTATTAGAATACATGTACATAATGCCAATATTTACTATTTTAAACAAGAAAATGGCATTTTATTGCGTTTTATGTACCATTTTTAATGCATTTTAAGATTCCCTTGATGTTAAAAATTATCAATAATGAACAATTGATAACAAAATAATCGCATATTTAAAATAAAACATATTTAATGAATACAACAATTTGTTAATTCTACGACCTGGGCTATCATCAGTTCATTATTAGCTGTTAAAATTGTATCAAATGTAAAATCATTAATGTTTGAGATGTGAATACATGTTTTGACATATTTGTAATGATATAATTCATTTGTGTTCTTTAAAGACATTTTAAAATACATAACTGAATTTTCGTAAGTTGCGCGAAACATTCTTGCGCAGACTTACATAATAGTATGTATATACCCAAATCGATAAAATGTTTATTTTCTAGTATAACTTTAACCACTAAATGCTAGAAACATTTTAATAGCCGATGCTAAAAATTCAACTGAAGTGGGAAACTAACGAACTTTTCACTACTTAGGTGCAGCTTCTTGACTGATTCTTTTTTTTTGTAAATACATCTGAATAATCAGAAACTTTTCTTTTAAGATAAATTCCATTAGAAATATATGTGCTCTACATTGGTAGTGGACATGGTTGTAAAATATCCATATGGTTCTTTTGTAGTTTGAATCATATATAAACACAAACTAATGTAATTTCTGTATATTATGCACATTTTTTCTTGCGGTGTGCCTTAGAAGATAAAAGGTTGCGGAGCACTTACTTTAGAAGGCTGAGAAAAAAGTAGAAAAAATCGTCACATATACCATATTTGATGTTCAGCAACGACATATTTTGTATGAAATTCAACCTACGACCAATTCGACATACGACCAAAGTTCAGGAACGTATCTCGGTCGTATGTCGAGGACTACCTCTACATGGCATTACAACTGATGCCAGTTCACCATGCACTTGACAAATATTATAATTAACAGTACGGAAAACATCATTATGAAAGAATATTTTGAACATACAAAATCACACATGTTCATCTTTAAATAATTATTGAAGTCGTCGGGATAGTTTTTGCGCAATTTGTTTATTAACCGAATATCTATACAATTTCATCCAGCAACTCCGTTTTATTTTTTTGCTTTTTAGATAAATAGGTAGAACACCGCATTTTTCATAACACTTGTCATTTGGTTATCCATTTTGACGTACAAGGTTCATGTTTGACGTTTGACGTTTTAAGTCAGAGCATAGATATAACGAACACTCCCGCTATAAGTCCGCTACTTGCAAGCGTTCCACGCGACAGGACAGCATGACCCGTTTCACACACGATTAGACATTACACTGACATTTCTACCCGCACTCCAATTTTATTACCTATTTTCGTGGACAACATCCATTTTGCTGCTGGATAGCCCGAACCGTTTATTCGCGAGTATTTACCACGTCCTCTTGTCGTCCACGCCGAGATCTCAAAGTAAAGTGCCCTAATTACGTTTTCCAACCACACTCTGTAATTATCTGCAATGGAAGCTGCTACCCTCCCTACTCTCCGAGATCTGCGCCACCGATTGGATTTGAAATATTTATTCAATATTAATTTGACAAAGATTATAGCCCGGATTTATACTCCATAGCCCGAAAAAACTGGTTTTTATACAAATTTAGAACGCTTTACGATTCTCTATGGAACTTCGGGTAACAAGTGTGGTATTAGACTCGGGCCTGAGTCTTTCGGGCTCGGACCAGGTAATTTTTTTAAATTTCGGCCCGTGCAGAGCTCTAGCCTACACATTATAACTAGTGTTGCCAGGTGTCCCAGAATTGGAATCTCTGTCCCGTATCCAGGATGAGTACTGAATTGTCCCGGAAATTTTGAGAAAACTATTTAACTTCGATTCGAAAGTCTCAGAAGTGCTAAAAACAAAAACGAATCACGCTGGTATTTTGGGCAAATTGGTAAATTCCTGGGTTTTTGGATTCGAAAGTCAGCAAATCGAACAACTGTCCCGGATTCACTTGCAAGAAATCTGGCAACAATAATTATAACGACATTTTCTTTTTACAATAAAAAGTTTATTTAAAAAGGTAGTACCCATCTGTCCAATAGTTAAACCTCAATGGTTTACACAAATATTTTTTTATTCATGATTTAAAGTGCCACCTAAAAAAATGTGCCACCTTTGCTACGCCACTGCTAGCCACCACTAACCTCATGAAATTCTTGAAAAAGTTGGACCTTGTCATTTACCCCAATCTCTTCTTCAAGAATTCAATATTTAATGTAAAATTCAGACATTTAACTTAATGTATATCTCTACTTATAGATAAGTCCTTTAAAATGTGTAAGTCATATTTGGTGGTAATGTCTACTAGGTTTAGTACCCATGGGATGATGATAATTTGGTTTCGTTGCATTTAATATAAACAAAGTCCATGCAACTGTTTCGTTTCATATTGAAAAGCATTATTATCCAAATGCACGGAACACATAATATTTAGTTGACTATAGAAAAACCATCTCAATAAAATGTTTATCTTTTATGAAATAAACCCAAAAAAAATGTGTTTTTTAGATCATAATTAAATAAAACACAAAAATCATTTACCAGATTAACAAATGTTATCAAAAGTTCAAGGCAACCCAAGATCAATGTCTTTAAGTGTTTAATAATATTTTATTTATTTTAATTTGAGCATTTACAAAACATTTTGTAGACTGGTGTTCTTCAAAATATATTTTTATCAAGCTATTTATTCATGTTTTTAGGATTTGCAGTTTAAGCTCTTATGGAAGATAAGAATCTTTTTTCATTGAATGCTGCTTGTTAAGATTTCAAAATAATATTCTTTTAACCAATATTAATGTAAAATACTTTTGAAAAACAAACACAAAAACATTTAAAATAATAGTATGCTTAACTTTAGAGCAGTGTTCGCCGAACCTTTTTTTCTTCACAGCACACTGAGAGACAGGGGAATTTGTTTTGTTTTTACATACAGTGGAACCTCGATTCTACGTTTTTCAAGGGACCGTAATAAATGAACGAATAATGCGGGAAACCGATAATGCGGGAAATATACAAATAATATTTTTAAAAATGTTTAATTTTCAAAAAACTTATTTATTTATGTAACTAAATGCGATGTAAAACTATTTGAGCGAAAAAAAAAATATTCTACAAAAACGGTCAATCGGGATAATAATTGGGACGGGACGATAATATTTAGATGATAGATCGAGGAAATCAGTAAATCAGGGAATGATAAACGTGGAATTATTAAATATTGTTATGACGGGGTATTCGTCAAGTAAAAAATAAACGATCCATGCAAAAAACGAATATAATGAAAACAGTAGATCGGAGAAAAAAACGCAAAACGAAATGCGAGGCAAGACTATTTATGAAAAATATTTAACGAAAACGGTCAATTGGGATAATATACGGGACGGGACCAAAATATTTAAACGATAGATCGAGGAAAACTGTAAATCGGGGAACGATTAATGCGGGATTCTTTTACATTGTTCTTATGGGTGTTTGGCCGAGACTATGAAAAATAAACGATCCATGCGGGAAAACGAACAATGCGAGAACGGTAGATCGGGGTTCCACTGTATAAGAAAATAAACATAACAATCAAAGTACAATTATTTTAATGTATTGAGGTGGGACGAAGAAGTCAAAACATCATAAGCACTCAGCAGTGGGCTGCCAATACGTTAACAAGATGCTCACTTAATCTCAAAGCTAACCGCGGTGTTCCATGAAAGGGGCAGATTTTTTATCAGTCTTATACACAATAATTATTGAAGAAACCGAATGTTATTTAATTTACTTATACTATGTAAAAACACATTAAATGTTAAATAATTAATATCAAAAGCTGAAAATATATTTCCTACCTCAGATTGCAAGAAGGAAGACTTGTGAAACTTTTTTCCTCTGTTGGTAATATATTTTCGTAGTTTCAAGAAGATAATAAATCAAAAAGTCCTTATGTATCTTTATAATCTTGACAATTATGTAGTTTCAGAATGATGGAATGAGATGTAAACCAACTAAAATCTCACCTAGCTAATTTGAATAACTCATACAGAGAGAAACTAAACCTTAACATACAGAACCTTCTACATTACATACTGTCATTTTGCTTAGAAAATTTAATTGAATATTAACCATGTTTTATTTAGTTTATTGCTGGTGAAACGTTCCTTGCAAGGTGGCTAGGTGAGGAGCAGAATATTTATGACTAGATTTTATATGACACATTAATCAAAAATCTGGCAAAAAACGATAGTTTTAATGTAACAAAATTGATTCAAAACCACAAGCATTTAAGAAAATAAGATAGTCTGAGCATGCCTCTGAAAGAGGCGAAACACGTGTCACAGTTTGTAGCACAATACGTGGAATAATCTAAGTTATTATATATCAAAATGAACTTCCACAATGTTACCGCCGAATCCATCGAAAGTATTGATTCAAAGCTTTTTTATCAAAAGAAGTCACAGTGGAAAAAAATTAAAAATACCTTTTAAGACGAGTGAACTTTCTACCAAATATAATTAGTACTTTCTCTATTAATACAGTTTAAAAGCCTCTGTATTCAATGATAAGAGACAGACAATTAATAAATATTTATGATAACACACTGAACCATTATTAAGTATTCTCGAAAAATAGCTTCTATGATTATTATGAATTGGGTGATGCCATTTACTCAGATAATTAATCATATTGTGATGTTCATACGTCACACACATTAAAAAACAAATGTTTAAAATAAACAAAGCGATATTTTTACTAATTATTCTCAGTTTTGTTTGATAATTTTGCTAAGACGTTTGTGAATTTATTCCTTTGTCAAAATGTTAAAATCTTCAATACGAGCTATCAATACCGGTTTTCGACGATGCCAAAAAGCCGGAATTATCGGAGTTCCTTTCGATAAAGGGCAAAAAAAGCCAGGTGTGCACTTAGGACCTTCAAGGCTACGAGAAGGTGGATTGATCAGTCAATTACTAGAAATTGGTGAGTATTCTGCCTGCATTTGGTTTGAAAATGATCAGATTGTTCATATTTCTCACACTTTTATTGACAATTATTGTGAAATATAATTTTTGCTTGGCGTACCTACTGATTTTTCACCTTACATTAAACTGTAGATCAGATTGAAACAAATAATAATATTTTGAAGTTTACTTAAATCGTCATCTAACTTTTTGGAATGCAATTCTAATAATAAATATATTCATAATATGTTCTACAGTGGAACCTCGATTCTACGTTTTTCAAGGGACCGTAATAAATGAACGAATAATGCGGGAAACCGATAATGCGGGAAATCTTCAAATAATATTTAAAAAAATGTTTTATTTTCAAAAAACTTATTTATTTATGTAACTAAATTCGATGTAAAACTATTTGAGCGAAAAAAAAATATTCTACAAAAACGGTCAATCGGGATAATAATTGGGACGGGACGATAATATTTGGATGACAGATCGAGGAAATCAGTAAATCAGGGAATGATAAACGTGGAATTATTAATTATTGTTATGATGGGGTCTTGGTCGAGTAAAAAATAAACGATCCATGCAAAAAAAACGAAGATAGTGAGAACAGTAGATCAGAGTTCCCCTGAAAAAAACGCGAAACGAAATGCGAAGCAAAACTATTTATGAAAAATATGCAACGAAAACGGTCTATCGAGATAATATTCATTATGGGACCAAAATATTTAAACGATAGATCGAGGAAAACGGTAAATCGTGGAACGATAAATGCGGGATTCTTTTACATTGTTCTTATGGGTGTTTGGCCGGGACTATGAAAAATAAACGATCCATGCGAGAAAACGAACAATGCGAGAACGGTAGATCGGGGTTCCACTGTATTAACATTATAACTATTAAAAATCATAATAAAAATAGCCAGTTTAATGAATATCGTTGTTTTTTATTTTGTCTCTTGTAACAATTCCAAACCCCAATAATTCTTGAATTAAAAAAAGCAACGAAAAATCTTATTTTTGATGTTGTTTACACTTCAGTATCAAAACTTCGAAAATATGATTGAAGAGCGACAGGGTACAAAGTGACCCCAGACAAATCAATGTAATATTTGCATTGCATTTATACCATTTATTTATTGAAGATTACAATAAATATCAGATAGATACTAATAGTATTTATTGAATGGTTGAAATAAGAAGAATTTTGCAATGCGAATGCTTCCCATAGGAACTTGAAGGCTAACAAAGCATAAATAGCAACCCAGTATAAGCACATACCCGCCCAAAAAAAGGAAACCCGTAATGATACCAAATCACTTTTGTTTGACAACAGCAATATACCTATACTTTTACAGTATCAAAACACGGTACCTACATAAAGAAGAATCTTTATAATATCCAAAATGATATTGCAATAATGATTCTCTTAATGACATGTTCCTCAACCCCTCAAACTTCTTTCGATCAATAGGGATACAATGTGGTTTCAGATATGATAAAAGATGATTATATGCAGCATTTCAGTTATTGAAATGTTTTAAAACGTTTGTTTCATCAATCTATTATAGATGGTCTCGATGTCAAAGATTACGGTGATGTTGAAATACATGACAAGTCAGCTCACGAAGGACAGGTGGATAATATGCATGCACTCTCTCTGGTTTCTGCATGTACAAAAGAACTTTCCTCCAAGGTGACAACTGTACTAAGCGATGACAGGGTGTGTGTGACACTAGGGGGAGATCATTCAATAGGAATAGGTAAGATATTTCACATTTCATGGAGCAATAATATACTTCGGCAATGAAAACTTTACTGAAATCTAGCCAGGGATCAGATCACGAAGATATTCATGCACTTATACTATGACTAATAACATCATAGAACCAATCAATCAACAATGATACAAAGGGCATAAGATTTAAAACATCACTGTATGTATATGTCCAAGTTGTTGCAACAATCTTTAATTGATATAAGCACACTATTTTTATCTGTAGAAAATATCTAGAAATATTTAACAAAGCATATTTCATTTCCAGGGACAGTAGATGGACATTTTAACAAAAATGAGGACGTTGTACTTTTGTGGGTTGATGCGCACGCCGATCTCAATACCAATAAAACATCTGAAAGCGGTTCAGTTCACGGTATGCCAGTCGCTCTATTGGTCAAAGAATTAGCCGATTACTGGCCTTACCTTCCGACAATGGATTGGCAAGTTCCAAGGTATGAAACGTATTTCATACTAATAAATTATTTCAACAAATATTATACATATAGTTTTATTGCCATCTTAAATATTTACAGCATAATTCACACATAACATAGTAAAACATAGTTGTATGTCTGAATTTGTCATTAGGGAGCAATTTGGATTTATATACTACTATTGTATGTTTTTTTTTGTGTAAACAAAACCTTTGCAACAGTAATTTTAATATAATTAAATATAATTGAACTCAAAAGGATAATTTCAGAATAACAACTGTTTTACTGTCAGTCGCCTGGCTATACGTGTATAGCCTGGCACGTGTTGAATACAGAGATGCTAGCCAACATTTGATTGTATGCGCCGCACAGATGACCTTCTCGTAGCAATGACAGTGCAATTGGATGATTTGCGGTGAATATTTCAAGCCAGCGCGTAATTCGTGGTTGTGTAATTGGGAGTTCCACTGTATTAGTAGGCGATGCAGAAATAATATTAACAGTTAAATCCTTCATTTTCGCGAGTTTTAGAATTCTTTTCTTTGGAATATTGATTGATATTTTTTACAGGTTTTCAATTCGAAATTTGGCGTACATTGGCTTACGCTCAGTAGATAAATATGAAAGACTAGTTATTGACAAATATGGCATACCAGCATTTGGAATGGAAGACATACAAAGGTAAATACCATTGAGACATAAAGTAAAACAGATTTTGTCAAATGAATATTGGTATTGTAGAACAAGTAAGTCAATTTATTATGGAAGTTGTGAGGAGTGATTTAAATCAATCTTATAATAGATAAGTGTCTGTAAGAGTGAGGTAAATTGATGGACAGCCAAAAAAAATAATATAAAATTGGCGTTTCATACTTACGAGACTTGAAAAATAATCTTCTGCCATCGACTGGTGGACTGGCCTTTTCAGTCTCTCATTTGTCTCAATTTTTGGCTACAGATTATTATTTGTACGAGGTCCTTAAAATTTTATTTTTTAAAAAAGTTGTATTAGTAACTGTAAATTTTTGTACCAATTCTTTTATATAACTTATCATAATAATGAATTATTATTAAGTATGAATTATTCATACTTAATTTTGTGATAATGTTGATAATGCTCTCGATGAGTAAAAGTGGTCCTTATCTTTATGCAAAAATTGGGAAATTAGAACAAAAAAGTTGTTTTATTTGTAGAAATAGAATATCTTTCCACCAAGAATCCATAGCTATCATCTTAAAAGCGAAAGTGTAGTTAGTAGTCACTAAAAGATTTGTTACGTTAGTTTGAATTCATATCACAACACTTCCATGACAGAATTTCTTATTTGTGATAAATTTATCAATTGTAACAAAAAATAATTGTTATTAGGTATAGACTGATAGTCACAGTAAAAGTAATATAATCTTTAAGAACCACTTTATGACCTCTGCACTATGGTACACCAAATCTACTGATTGCAAAAACTTCAAGGATAATCTATAGAGTAATTTTTGAGCAGTTATCGCTAGAAAGATCCATTTTAGCTGTAGAGTGATTGTGAATAGGATTATTGTTTGAATCCTTCAGACTAAATTTTTCATGTGATGATAATGTGGTAGACTAAATAGCCTTCCTTATGATTGTTAGGAAATTAATATATCTTGCAAGACATTTACAATCGAATAATATAATCAACTTCTTTTATATTTTTTAATGACTTTTAAACCATTACATTTTATCAGAAATTTCTAATGTCATATTCTCAAATGTGTCAAAATGTATAACTAGTGACAAATAATACAAGGATCTTATTGCAGGTTTGGTATTGCTACTGTAGTACAAATGGCTTTACAGCATTTGGACCCGAGACAAGAAAAACCGATTCATATAAGCTTCGATATTGATTCTTTGGATGCATTGGAGGCTCCAAGCACCGGAACCTGTGGTAATTTCTACCATCATTATAATACATCATCTTATCAGATAGTGTCTTGGCTTATTTTAATCTAAAGAAACTATAACCACAAATTTGACAAATTATTTTCATTACAGTTCGCGGCGGTCTCACCTTGCGTGAAGGAATTTATTTAATGGAACAAGTGTATAACACAGGACGACTTAAAGCTATAGATCTTGTTGAGGTTAACCCGCTTATTGGGTCTGAGAGCGATGTTCAATACACTGTAGAAGCAGCTATTGCCATTATAAAAGCAGGTCTTGGTTTTAGCAGAAGAGGTCTAATGATTGATGGCGTGAAGGATTTACCTAAGTAGATACATAAAATTATATTTCCTGATCGATTTTCGCCATAATGGATTAAAAAGAACGATCAATGATCTAAGTGCCTAGCAAAATCTTTGAACTGTTTTCCTATCATGCTTTCTGCATTTGTACTTATATATTTATATTATGTATTATAAATTTTACTAAGGTCTTAACAAATCATTTAGCATTGAATAGAGTAATAACTATCGTTGAACCAAATGAATATTGATTAAAATTTTATAAATAAGAAATAAAGTTGTTTCTATTCATTAGTGTTGTTTGTAGAAATAATATGTATGTTAAATAAAGGCAAAACGCTGTCAATTAATATTAATTCATCAGAATCAGTCATTTAATTTATGAAAATAATATGAAACAATAACATCATGTTTTCTTTTACTTTGATAAGCCATAATACATAATATTATGTGCTCCTTGAACATAATTAATTACTCAAAGGTCATGGGTGCAAAAACAATAAAAATGAACTCTCATATGGACATGTCAGAGGAAAAAAAAGATGAAAGAGCAGATGTTTATTGTGAAAAAAAAATTTGATTTCGAATAGGTGGGTGATAAATTTATAAAATTAACTGAATAAAAGAACAGACTAGGACAGTGAAAGTGAATGTTTTTACATGGGTGTGTCAATAAATTACCAAATATTATTTATTAATCTTTCGATGTAATGAATTTGTATTGTATCTGTACATTTGATCCTAAACGCTTTATATGTGGTTCATATTTTATCACTTTTAAAATTCATTTCAGAAATAAATACCTAAAAGCATTTTATTGATTTTTTTCAACCTTAAAGAAGGTTGATCATTTTCAACTGTTCATTGGATCAACAAAACAAATCCAATGAATCTAGAAAAAACAGCATTTCATTAAATGGGTCAAAGAAAAATATTCATATTCAAGCAAAATTCAACACATTCATTAAAAAAATCGCAAACGATTAAATTTCACAACTAATAGTGACAGCAGCGAATAACTCATATGAGTGAATACAATTATGCATGTATACATATTATGTATCTGTTTCTCATTGTATTTTTATAATCAATAAAGAAATTATTATACATGTGGAACCAATTTATCAAATTATATGAAAGTGAGGTTTTTTACAAGCCACTTTCTGGAACCAATGTATCGCGTAAAAAAAGGATTGGGTGTATTTAATTTATAACACCTCTCTAACAGCTGCTGCAGGCAATTTCCTGTACATATAAATTTAATATTTGTATCAATTTGCTGAAGTAACAGTGGTTATAGACTCTAGTATGATATCCACCAAATTTAACTCAATTGATGGGTTTGCCAGCAAATTTCTGGAAGAAAATTTCATCTTAGAAAATACTTCGTCAATGGGATTCATCATAATTATTATATAATAAATATAACACAAAAAACATCTATCTCAATTGAAAGATAAAATAATGCATATATGATATTTGAATCATTCAAACATTATACGCTTTAATTTCTTAATTTTAAGACTTTATTTGATTTGAAATGAAAGCTATTAAATTTGATTTAAAAAATACTTAATTCTTATTGAAAAACCCTGTATTGAATGCAGTGGCGGTTCTAGGTACTGGGCTAGGTGGGCTAAGCCCGACCTGCATTTTTCACCCAAAACTTTAGATGACTGAATAAAAATGAACAGCAATTTGGCCGCTGAACAAAATAAATACATTTATAAGCATAACTAATCTTTGTTTTAATTTTCCTCTGTCAATATAAGACAATGTCACGTCTACCTACAATCATGTTCTCGATTGTGTTTTGTACTACAATTTTAAACTGAGCCGGCATAAAAAAAACAATAACCCTATAAATGCTTCACAGGGAACAGGCAACGTCACGTCACTCTGGCAACACCACTCAAGGGCTAGCGGTGTTTAGCCCGTAACCACAGACAATATTTCTTTACACTGGGGCGCAATCAAGCACGATTAGATTTTTTTTGTATTTGTATGTACGGAAACGTCATCAAACACAAACGATTGTGTTTCAATCTGTCAAGCTTCTGTAGGAAGTTGGGGGCTAAGCAGATTCTTCACATTACACATACTTATGCATTGAAACACAAAACCAATATCGTTGTATTGCATGAAAGTGACAGGTATTGACTTTCAGTGACAGCAAGTGACAGTTCTGTATTGCTTTTAGTAGGTACTTGTTATTTCACTTTGAAAGAGACGAATTTAAGGATTCCGTATTCTATTATTTCTTAGTTACATTAGCATTGATTTTATTATATAATAATTCATGCATTGCAGTAATGTCGTAGTATTTGTTAATTTGCTTGTAGATTAATGTATAAGGTGAAGTAGAAATATGCTTTTCTCTAGCCCACCCAAGATTTTAGGTCAGGAACCGCCACTGATTGAATGAAGTATACTCATAAATATGGTAAAATCTCAAAAGCAACGATAAAAGTGATAAATGATGAATATGATAACGATAAATTAATACTTTCGATGGACTCAACGGTAACTTTGTGGAAGTTCATTTTAATATAAGATTTACAATAACTTAGACTATTCCACGGATTTTGCTACAAACTGTGACACTTCAATAGGACAGGTTGCTCGCCACTGCTAAATTTATTTCCAATGGGCTTAACCACCATAGCCCCCTATAATGGCGGCGGTAATTGTATAACCCTTCCTAATTGATGCAACTCATTAACAATCTTCCCGCTATTTGCGCACATTTTTTATTTTGCTGTAAATTTACTAATCACAGAAGTTGATGGTCCGCACACAAAATAGAAAAATTAGAGGGAACGTTGCTCATTAGTTAATCATTATGTAATGTAAATGTCATTTGTAGTATCATTAATGTTGGTTTGTTTTTCTATCCTCTTGCTTCCAGTTCTATTTTTATAATATGTCAGAATAGTAAAATTAAAATCATTCGTACTTAAACAAGCATTGTGAAAGTAAGATTGTATGAGAATGTCTCGAAAGAGGCGAAACACGTGTCACAGTTTATAGCACAATACGTGGAATAATCTGGAAGTTATTTTAAATCTTAAACGATAAATTGAGTTTACATTGTATTAATAATATTGTATTTATAATTCTAGATTCATTTATTAAAAAATATTTAGCAAGTTTTTTCAACATTTTTAAAGAATTTTCTGTACTTGGTCTTGCTTTAAAATTTTCAAGGGTATCAAAACTTAAGTGGAGTCTATTAGACACGAGATCAGTGAAAAAAGTCAGAAATAACTAAATGTATCGGAAATTTATTATCAATAGATAGCTTAACATTGAGATGCTGTCACTTGCGCTTGACTAAAATGTATTCTTTGAAACAAATGAAAATGAAATAAAGTGAAACAAATTATTTTGTGTAGTTTTTAATAAGAAAACAAAAAGAAGGAACTTATTACGTACTCTCTTACGTACCTTTTTTATTTCGAAGCATACGCAACTATTTAATCACACGTGAGATAGCCTAGCCCGCTAATGTTCAAATAGTTTATATAATTATTATTTAGTGCTGGCATTCAAAATATATTCATATTTTTGTTTTAGTCTATGATTTTAGACCATAGATCAGGGGAGTACCACTTAAATACTGCAAGCGTGAACAGCGTTTATACATACATATGCACGGATTTATATTGAAGAATATGAACATAGTTGCATAGTTGGGAAACGAACCCATTACATTAACTTAGACTTGAATATGATGTAGTTTTGGCAAACACGCATCTAACGTCAAACGTTATACGTCAAACTTATCCGACAAACGTTTCAAAATTACAAGATGTTGAATGATTTGGCAGTGCCAACTACATATTCCAGGTAATAGTGAAATATATTTCAGAGCATCACCATGTATATGATATCATTATATCTATCGCAAGTAAGTTGTAAAAAAAGTAAAAAATTATGACATGTGCCTAAGATTATAACCTTCAAAATATATTTTTGTTATTTGCAATAAAATTCACCTTGCAGCTTTGATAGGTGTATCAAACTAGACAACTAACGTCAGTTAATTCGGACATTGTGTCATTATATTAACTTTTATCTATGTTTACATAATTGTCTTTACTTACATTAGGTATATTTTTGTAAAAATCATATACAACGTTTATTCAATGATTTAATAATATGTACTGTATTGTATCCTCATATTTTGTATATTTACATTGTTAAGATTACTGGCTGTATTTTTGTGAGTATTTCTGTCAATAAAATAATTTTTTTTTAACAGCTGCTATTTTTCTTCCCCCACCCTCCTTCTTTTCTGGCGCCATTTTTTTATAATATAGAAATAAGGGCATCCGGATAAAACAGAACATGAAATAAGAATAATAATGGCTATTTCCTAGCTGGGTCCGACTTACAGGTACCTGTTCTACCAACTTACCGACCATAAACCAGTATAGCAACTTCATGTTCTAAGTCGCCCATCCATAAAGTATACTAGTTTATCCCATAGATTTTACACTACATAACCTCAAATTTGGTTAAGTCAATGGCGTTTTAATAATTATATATTATAATATTTACGAGTATCAAAATGAATCAGGCAAATGTTTCAAAAGTGGTGTCGAAACTGAGAGTTAAAATCAACGATACTCCTAGGCATCTAAAAACACCTCAAGGCCCAGAGGGTCGTATAAATAAAATTCGTAAAACTGTTACTGCATTAATAAAACATGAACGAATTGAATTATATTATAATAGAGCGGATGAAGCTAGAGGGTATGCTGAAAGGGTAATTTAACATTATATTTACTATATGGTAGCGTAATTGTAGCTCCTCGTTTATTTTCACATTAACTCTGAAATTCTAATGTTTAAATATAATGTATTATTTTTAAACAACTGTTTTATTTTGATTTATAGTTAATATCAGATGCTATTCGATATGGAGACTGTCACAAAAATACCATGGAAGTAGCAGACTTTTGGCTCCTGGAGAAACAATTGGTTCATAAATTATTTAAAGTCCTCGTACCGCGATTCCAAAACTGTGAAGCCTCATACACAAAAATGTACAAAGGACCTAAACCTTACCCTGGACCCACGTATGAGATTGCTGTCCTTGAGCTCAGAGGCAACCCCTACCCGGATCTCAAACCAAATACACACACAAATAAATATTTAATTCACAATGTGTTATTGAACGCTGCCAAATATGAGTTTAGACAGCAAAAATATGCAGAAATGGCTAATAATATTATCGAGGAAAGCAATACATCACCAGCATCACAAGAAAAATCTAAGACCAATGAACCAACCACTTCTTGATTTCGAAAAACTGATATCCTATATTTCATCTAAAAAAGAAGGATATCAGTTTAAATTCACGTTGAATGTGTTTTGCCTTACAGTTATAAGGCTGCAAGAAGTATAAAAACAAGTCACAACCCACTGGAACTTTTTGGCACTATTAAACTTTTTAATATTAAGTAAAGTGAGCTCTGGGAATATCTGATGGACTTTTAGTAACACTGACTGATTTCTCCCATTCATCCAAATGGATTTCGGTGGCTTCGATGTCTGATTTTGATTCCTCAAGTTGCTTTTCTAACTTATTTAAGGCCTATTAAGCATGTACATTACAATATTACCATCTAATCTAAAATTTAACCCCTAGTGAAAATATTTCATATATAAAACAAAGGGTAGAATTCTTTTGTGAATCTGTATTATTAGAAAATGTGTAAAAGTAGATGATTGTTATTATATAATAGATAATACAAATGTTTTGTTTTATTTCTTCCACAAATTGGTACTGACTGACAAATACATACATACATACATACATTAATCACACACCATAGGACTATCACAAAGTGCTTTTGTTTTTTTAGTTGGTGTCTTTCCATCGTGTTTGGGGAGGTGAAGCCAAGTTTAACTTTCATCTTTTTTTTATTGATATCAAATTCTGGGGCCGGTGGAGCCGAGCTCCAATTTCCCTTTCATCTGGTGTATTTTAATGCTGCTTTTCTCGCGTAGCATCCTGGATTTACCTGGGCGTGGTCTTCGGTTTTTGTGGTGGTATTAGTTCTCATTCATAGACATTACAGGTGACACTGGTGGTGGATTCAGTATCCTCGAGCTGTAATTAATTGGGGTTATGCTTATCTGATCAGTCAACATTTTTTTTTGTAAAATATATAATTTGTTTTTTTATAATTATTATTTTAATCTTTTGCCCTCTTTTTTGTTATTTACCCTCGAGAAGAGATCAAACCAACAGTGTCTGCGGCAGTCGTTCAGGTTTTGGAGATTGGTGTTTTAGCAGTTGTCGACAACCAAACATGGGGAGGGGCTAAGGAGGTTTCAGTAGGAAGACTCTCCGCGGTCGCGATATGTTTGTGTAAGGGTAATCAATGTAGTCATTAAGGGTGATCTGCCATGTCGCTGTAGAATTTCTTCGACAACTTCACGACATGATCAAGGATCGGGTCTGGGTTCATGTCTTTGTGTAACGTGGAACCTCACACGAGCCAGGGAGCTCCCGTGATCATGCAAAGTGGCTTTTTTGTATTGTCTGTAGTGAAGAGCTTTTGTTGCTGATACCAGTGTTTTAAGCCATCAGTGGAAAATTGACCCACTACTGTTAAACCCTCCCAGCTCTTTGTCAGAATGTTTATTTTTTACTATGTCCACACCCAATATGAAGCATCTTGACGCATGTTCTATATTTTAATCTGAACCATTCAAATGTTTTACATTTCAATGAGTTTGATATCAGATTTTGGCTAGTATTATTATTAATGTCAAAATCTTAATTGAGAAAAATAATTACATAATCTGTATGTTTTTGGTGATTAAAAAAAAAAAAAAAGTGATTACAGATGCTCGTAAGAATCAACTTTTAAAGGGCAATTGTTAAAATGATCCTAGCACAGCAGCACAATTTTTTAAGGTTTTTATTGTTTTGATAAATATCAGGTACTGATTTTTAATGGTTAAATTATTGCTAAAGTATTATTTTTCGATACTTATTGATATGTTAAATTGGTCAACCTGTTTTTTTTATTATTAAAGACTAAGTATATATGACTAGTAATTGGCTGATTGAACCCTTCACCCCTTTTATAGAATGGAATGGGTTGGTGAGAGCTAATTTCAAGCATATATGCCTTCAAACACAAATCCGTGAATCAATTTATGCATGCAAACTGGTATTCGAATCTGGAAATCGCAACTGAAAATCAGGATGTTGACTACTTGGCTAAAGTTTTTCCTTGTTTTAATTATCAGTGGTTTTGTGTTGACAGATAATGAAATGAAAGGTAGATAGGGCCTGAAGACTTGTGACTGAATTTCTTCCAAAACCAAGACATTCGGCATACTAATGCAATAGTAATTTTTGAAATAACATTTTTTTTTGTTTTTATCCATGTCCGCTCCCAATGAGGAGCATATAGACTCCTAATGGAGTTTATCTCAACAAGTGTTTCTGCGAGAACTACTTGCTACTCAGTTGATCAACCTCTTATTATTCAAAGAGAGAATAGAAGGATATTACTAGTGGTTAGTTAATAGCTCTCGCTATGCCCGTTTTTAAGATAGGATGGGTGGAAGGGAATCTAAGACATCAATGCTTTTTGACAGAAATCCATAAATCGATTTAAAATCAAATTATAAAAACTGTCCGTAATGGGATTTGAAACAACATTGACCACACAGCCAGCATTGAAATAATCTATTTAATATTATTACTTCATTTTTACCACTTGGAATAACACTAAATCGTGTTAAATTTCAGGCAAATAATTTGGGGTAAATTTCCCATATGTGAAAAACAAAAATGAAATACCACAGATCAAATCTTTTTTTCCACTTCATATAACAGTGTTTGTGGATACATTGAAATAAATAATGAATAAAAGATGAAATGTAATAAATCTTTTATTAAAATTTTTCAAAACATATAACATTATCAATTCATCGATTAATTCAGCATATATCCGGCAAATGGAAAATTATTCATCCTATAAGCGAAACTATGCCTAGATAACAATAGTCATACAGCATTCTAACCGAGTGTCTATTTATTGTTACATTATTATATTGTTTGTGAGAAATTGCACTTTGTAAACATACATTATAATACGATCATTTTACAGCTCTACGATCTCGTAACTAATTTTTAGTTTTACCACACACATTGAAAATTGGTTCCATTTCACAAGCATATAAATAAATTTTGTAATTTGACCATCCAATAAATTGGCACCTTCGAGCCAAGCTAATTTAAGCGAAAAACAGAAGAATTCATCAGGTCACAGCTATATACAATTTTAACAACAATACATTTGAATGATAAATAGATTAGATACATAGTTTCAGAAGAGTACAAGTAAGTCGTTTTGTAGTCGAAAGAAATTTATAATTGTTACATTTATTTTGTAGTAATATACATATATTTTCTCGGGTATTAAAAGTGATATATAAAATGACTATATTTTTTTATTTCTTTAAAAGAATACTAACTTAATTATGTCGGCAAATAAAGCAAGAAAGTAAATTGTGCGTAAAAATACAACATCTATAATTCCGCAGTTTTTAAAGCACATATATTTATAACGTACACAATTTAAAATAAGATACCATTGCGCAATATTATATGATTATAAGTAGGATTAAAATAGATGCAAATACTCAATACTGGAGTGTAATGGTCACATTGATAAAATACTCGCGGTACACGATTTGTTCGTATTTATTTCTTGAATTTCTGTACATAAAAATATAGTTTAAAACAAATATAAATGTTGTGATCACTTTTAAGGTGTTCACTATCAATACTTGGTGGAATGGCATTATAATAAAAAAAAAAAAAAAAATTAGCACTTTTTCCACAAAAAAAAATATTTGATCAGAACCGGTTTCGCTCATCGCAAGCATTATCAACTGAATGCTATGCTCGCGATGAGCGAAACCGGTCCTGATCATTTTTTTTTTTTTTTGTGTGGAAAAAGTACTAAAAATCTTTTATTATTTTTATTATAAATGTTGTGCATTTTGTTTAATTTAGACCGGATTCAATTTGTTAATGAACATTCATTAAGTAAATATTCACTAGAGGTCATCCAATAATGACGCAACATCAAGGGGAGGTAAACTGACCCTACTGTTTCAATAAAATGTGGAATATGTATTCACTATGTATAGTTGTAATGTTTTAATTTTATCTGACGATGCTTTTCTGTCAAAGATTATCTCGAACAACAAAGTTATTATTTTGTTCCGTTTGTAAGAGAATTCACAAATTATTTGAGTTTAATAAATACATCAGACTCGATGTAACTCTGCACAGTTAAGAGAAAATTAGATTGATAATGACATTTCTGAAATGAAGCGTTTTTTAAAGCACTTTTAAACTACCATGAACAGCAAAGCAATGGTACTCTTTCTGTAAATTGGTGTAGCACAAATCAGAAAACAGAAATGAAACATTTGTAATCTCTAACCTACAAATTGAATTTATTAACTGGGATTTTTTCGCAATTAACCTTTGCTCTGCTGCCATCTCTTCAGTGCCAATATGCATCTATATATGTTAACACTGTAACAGCGTCCCCCATTCTAACGAATTGCCGAGTTATTAGTCTCTGCTAGAAAATGCTTTTTTGAGAGTAAGAAACAACTTTTGATATTTAAATTTTACCACACAAAATTAACATCAATTTACTTACAAATTGAATTCCTGGTGGATGAATTTAAATTTTTAATACTGCTTTGTGTTTCAAAGATTCATTCTATCTAGTTCGTTACATTGCTATCGCTTATCAGTGATATATTCATATTTTGCGGGATGACTGACCTGCTGATGATGCAATAAACTTTTTTATTCATAAAGCTAGCATAATTTTCAATTTTTGGCACACGTTCGAGTAATACCTATTTAGGTAAATCCACTTATAACACGTACTAGACTGAAAAGCGAGCAACGAGGCTTGATAATGGGTGAATGGAGAAGGAGGCGGGAATGATAATGAAGGAAATCATTAAAAAAATGAAGAATAAATGCCAAACAGTTTAAAAGTTGATAATCTTGAATCGTTTACATTATTAATAGCAGCAGATCTGCAATCATTGAATTATAGCGTAATAATTTAACAGCATGATAACCATGCAAGGGAGAGGTATGATGGTTGACATATAGAAATTTGCATCCATTTAATGTTGCCGTTTACAATTGCCTAAACATATTTCAGTGCCCAATTCATATTGCTTAAATAATATACATAGTGTACTACCATTCTGTGGTTATTAAAAAATGCCTTGATTATCTAAATGTCGTTTAAACATATCACACCTCTGATAAAATAGTCGTAAATAAAAAAAGTATGATTATAAGTTTGAAGTCGGAAATTAAAAAAAAAATCCACCTGCTAAAAAATCATAAGATTAGCTTTATTTAACCTCTATGAGACAGATTGTAATGTGAGTGTGACAAGAACACAATTTGAATAGAATAACTTTTGTTTATGATTCGAAAAATTTACCTAAAATAGATTTATAGACATTTTTTTATTTGTTCTGCGCACAGATATTCTCGTGCTTATGTAAAATCAATAGTTACAAAACGTTCAAATTGAATAGTAGACTTGGGCTAATTTAATATTCACTGATACATAAAATTTATCAGAGGTGCAATACGGAGACAAATACAGAAATGTAACATTGTGGTTGCTAAAAATTCAATCAAAATTGTACCCACACTCTTTTGCTGTTCAATTTTAATTTTTGTGCGTATAAACAAGAACTAAGGCTAATAAAATCAATGCATAGAAATTAAATTACTGGCACAAAACAGTTGCGTTGTTTGACTCGGCATGGATAAATTTCTATCGATTTAATATGTAATGTAGATAAAATAATTTACTTTAGTTATTGGACACAAACAGTTACTATATATAATATATATATTTCTTAAACAGACATTTTTAACGTGTATAATATACTCTATAATATAATGTTTTTGATCTCCACAAGCTGAAGGTATTGTCGAATTTAAGTAAATATACTCCCTCGCCGGGATACGTGTGCGAGCCGGCATATACCTGTAAGAAAAAGACAGCATTTTAATAACTCGCTGAAGCAACTGCATTGATATTGCACTATTAAAATTATAGTCCAATTCAATAACGATACAAAGTTTTTGACTTATTTTATAAACAATTATTTATAAGGAACTAGCGCCGAGAATTCGTACCGCCTCAGGATCAATAAATGTTGTGTTAATTTATTGCATGAATTAAATTCAGTTTGAATGAATGCTCAAAATGAATTAAGTTCAATAAATGGGCAAAATTCAAAATGAAAAGTATTTAAATTACAATGAAATGATGTAATTCACGTGGCACAGTCGATAGATTTAAAGGAATGCAGTAGATCAACGATTTGATTTTGAATTGTGAAGTTTAAATGATCCACATCTTTTTTTTAGCCGCAAGAATTGCTCGTTCAATCAACCAATTGTGATTTTTGTGATTAGATGTTTGGGAACATTTTGTTGATGAAGCCGTTTTTGAGATGAAATTGCAAAAATTCGGCGGAATCGAAATCAATCCGTTCGATTCGTCAACAGGAACACGGCCGTTACCGACGATAGTCAGCAATTGCTTGGAGAAATCTTCGGCAGATGGATCGTTTAGAAATGTAACTCGCATGTTTGTCGTCAGCAGATGCAAGCGTTTATTTCATCGGCAACGGTCAATCTTGGAATGACTGGTAGTGTTTGGCAGAAATCGCCAGATAATAGGATCACTGCGCCTGCAAAAGATCTTGAGTCACTGCGCAGATCTTTCATAGTTCGGTTGAGTGCTTCCAATGCGCGTTTGTGTGCCATTGTGCATTCATCCCAGTTGATGATTTTACTCGCTTCCAAAACTTCAGCCATTGTTGAGTGTTTCGCAAAATTGCATGTCAGTTTTTCAGTCGTTTGGAGGTTTAACGGAAATTTCAACGCTGAATGAGCCGTTCGGCATGCTTTTATCAACGTAGCCGCTATTCCAGAAGAAGAAACTGCTACAACAATTTCGGATCTCGCACGAACAGTAGCCATAATCAATGACATGAGGAATATCTTCCCAGTTCCACCGGGCGCATCAAGGCAAAATAAGCCACCATTTCCATCATAAATTGCATTCATTAACGTATCGTACACTTCCCTCTATTGTGGGTTCAACAGTGGTAAATTCGTTTGAACTGATTAGTTCAATGCATCTCGAAAATATTCACGTTTACGTTCCAATTTTCGATTGAAAGCGTCGTTCATTCCACGATCTGGCGTTGGCATTCCTAACTTGACTAACAAACTGCCGCACATGAGGTAACACATGTTTTCGATCTAAAGCAAAGCCTGGTTATGTATCTCTCCATTCATCTCGAGATCGGGATTCCCTGAACTGACACGAATTTGATGTAAAATGTCTTCTGACATGTCATCCTTGTACCTTGTTCCACAGTTCACATGGATTCGATGGAAAGCATGTCAAAATAATGATAGAAAATTATGTGCGTATCTGATTTGGAGATTCAGAAAGAATTTCTAAGTCAGAAAACATAACCTCATTTCAATATTATCCGATTTTCTTTCGTTTTCATTTCATATCATCGATTTTTTTATTCTAATCCATACTCTATAAATTTAAAATTATTTAAAAGTCGATCGTGTCAGTGCCATCTAGTGTCATCTATCTGAACCCAGCATAAAACAAAATGTTCATTATTTGAAAACTCTATGAGAATATTAATTTTATTTATAATTTCTTTTCCGTGATATTTTTCCGATGTTTTAATGCTTATTCTGCTATTCTAGCCGGAGAGGAATTTAATAAATCAAAGATCATTGAAATCCGTGTAGCAATTCTCGAGATATACGTGGTGTAAATAACCCCGCTTTGTTTTATGTATATAGATTATTTTGTCAATTAAACACCAGTTTAGACGTGTCCGTGCATTTCAAGTTTTTGTATAATTCATAATTTGCATATGGCCCAAAATCATCAACACACTTTTTTGCGCATGTGTGGGTTACGCCCTTCTTGCTTTCCATAGTCGATATAATTGTTGACAAAACATAAAAAAGAAATTGTACAATTTTCGTTGAACTTCATAAAAATAGTCAATTGAAACTTTCTTTGTTAATAATTTCGCATTCGACATTATATAAGAGAAAAACCGTTTAATTAAATATAGAATGCTTTTCCATCAAGTATTGACAGTGGACACAGGAATTACGTACGTAGCAGTATGCATTTAAAAATAACCATAAAGTAATGGCTTACTAACGTTATGTAATATAATTCACAATGTACTTTTGCTGTCAAATATCACGATATATTTTTTTAACGTTCTATATATAATATAAATAGTATAGTATTAATTGAAGTGAAAAGAGTACAGTTTCTAATTCCAAATAAAACTAATCTAAGAACATTTAATAAATAACAAACAAACAATCACACCTAATGCACGAAACACATTTAAATGTAATGTCAATATTTAGACCAGAGATTTGACAGATATGAAATCGAAACAATCGAACACAATCGAACATCAAATTTGAATTGTCAATTCGATACAAACGTTCGTGCAAACATCGTAATATTGTTGTCAAAAAATGTATCATACCTAATTATAAACATAACCTCATTTCAATAGTATTCGATTTTCTTTCGTTTTCATTTCATATCATCGATTATACTCTAAATTCAAAATTATTTAAAAGTCTATCGTATAAATACAGTGTCATCTAGTGTCATCTACCTGAACTGAGCATAAAACAACGTGTCATTATTTGACCTATTCCTCATTTGAAAATTTTGTTCTGTATGAAGATATTAATTTTCTTCATAATTTATTTTCCGTGATATTTTTCCGATGTTTTAATGCTTATTCTGCTATTCTAGCCGCATACGAATTTTATAAAGCAAAGATCATTGAAATCCGTGGTCTAATTCTCGAGATATACGTGGTGTAAATAACCCCACTTTGTTTTATATATATAGATTAGCTTATTGAATATAAAACAAAAATACCCACGCCCGAGAACTCAAATGTTATAATATCGTAACAAACCTCCAGGTGACTATCTCTTCTATATATTGGAATGACTATGCTTGTGGGGGGTTTCAGCATTGATATGGCCGACGGACTGCCACCTTCCATACCTGAACCGCTCTCCAGATCATCACCGCCAACTATGAGAAAAATAATATTTCCAGTACAAACATTTCAAATTTATTTATAAGAGTCTCCGATACAGGTTATAATTCGAGGGATTGAAGTCAAACAACACTATCTACAAAAGTGCAACTCTTCGGGGAAGCCATAAAATGCTTTTTATTATTTTGTAACTAAACAAAGTGACAAAACTAAAATCAAAAAGTAAAAACAGTTGTTAATTTAAAATCTAACTTAAAAAAACATGTGTTCGATCTCGCCATTACTAATACAGTTCTATAAAATTATGCCAAAGAACACTGGGCCAAAACAGTGAACGAAATTGAAAACATTTTTTTTTTTGATTCTGGGAATTGTGTTAGAACAAATAATTCGTGTAAGAATAAAGTATTCCTTTTTGGTGGACTATGTTATTTCAAAATTGTATAAAAAAAACAATTGGGTGTATTAAATTTGAATGATTCAAATTTAATATTGAAATTCCACCAAGCACCTTCAGTCGAAATCTTAAATTGGGTGTATATTTTTTTGTATTACAGAATTAAGACTACCTTCGTCATCTTCGAAGTCAAAGTTTTCTATATCTGCTTCTTCATCGCTTTCTGCTACATGAATGGTCACTTGGTTTGTTAAAGATTTAGCCCACTCGAAGTAAACCCCAAATCCTGTAAAACCAATCACATAAAATAATGTTTCTAAATTCAATCTGACAATTGATAAACTATTACTTTGCCATCCAGGCAACAAACACATATTTATCTTCTTCTTTGACCATATTCGCTCCCTATGTGGAGCATTTGGCCGCCACGCGGCACCTCCATGTTTCCCTGTCTCCCGCCAATTGCTTTGCTTCCTCCCATGACATGCCAGCATCCCTCAGTTCCGCCGAGCACATCATATGGATAGTACCCGACGGATGTCCGAGGCGTCGGAATCCCACAGGTCGGAAGAAGAGGCAGGCAGGATTGAGGTTCTCGGAGGCATCCGCAGCACGTGACCCAGCGAGTTCCGACATCTCTCCATATTTATAGAATCAAACCGGACTATTTCTTAAAATAGCTGATTTTCATTGTATTATTAAATGTAGTAACATTTAAATTATAAAAAGATTGGATCTTTATGGTGAGAATTACAAAGTTACAAGGTGAACACACTAATAAATTTTGTATCCGCATGAGGCAAATTGTGGGTGTCTGAATCCTTTCCAATCCTATCCATCTCTAGGAAGTGTGAATGATGAAAGAGAATTGATTTACAGAATGAAACTATTGGTAGAAATGGGTGGAAATTCGTGAGGTTAAACCGAAGTGGTTTACCAAAATAGAATAGAGTCCATAAATAGAAAGAAAAGCAGTCTGGGAAGCAGTGAATACATTTAGGACACAGGTTATTCATCACTTGTCAAATAACACTATACATCCGTTTTGTCACAGAGAAATACGGTCCACCTAGGTATGTGGACTGTATACTTGTTGACCGAAGAATGGTACTCATTTATTTTTGGATATCTATGTATACTGAAATATAAAATTAAATAAAAAAACAAAAGAATATTTTTAAAAATTAGTAAAAGATGGTGTTATTTATGATAGGAATTATTCCACTTACCTATGTCAAAATTATCAGTAGCAAACTCCCAGAAGAGACAACGTCCACCGTCATGGGTGGGCACTCTGACGGTGAGCGTCTCGCCGTGACCGACTTGTAAAACACCGCCGCTGCCGTTCGCGCTTCTTATGGATTGTTTGAATTGGGTAGCCCCGCCCCTTGTCCACATGCTAGCCGACCCCATCGATGGGAAGCCATCTGCGCAGAAAAATTATTATTGAAACAAAAAATCTTTTAATTACTACTAGTTGCTGCCTAAGGTTTCATTCTGAAATTATACATCGACAAGTGCAGCTCAATGTTTTAGAGTCGAAAATCAGCAGGGTTATTATTATTATTTTAAACAATAACTACTTTAAACAATAATGAAAAAATATTCACATACACAATCCGTAAAAAGCATACACCCAGTCCTCTTTTTATGCGATTTTTTGGATGGAACTGTTTCATTCATTTAAGCGATTGACTCTTTGTTACAAGTTTTTTTTTCTTTGAAAAATAAATATGATAATCGAATGAACAAAATAAAATTATTAGTTTTTTTTTTATAAATAACACTGTTGACTGTAATATTGTATTCTCTTATCAGTTGATTATGCTCGTCATGAGCGAAACCGGTACTGATCATAAAAGTGAAATTAGTAAAAAAGGTATTTTTTTAATATAATGGACTTTCCACCAAGTCTCGTAAAATTATTTGTGCTCAACACGGCAGTTATGATTTTACTCATCAATAACTAATTAAATCAATAATTGCAAATTATATTCGTGTGTAATTTTGTGTCTATACATATGTATCTGTTTCTCATTGTATTTTTATATTAAATAAAGAAATAAATGGTAAATATCTAAAAAAAAAAAATTTGCGCGAATTTTGGTTGTTCATACATTATCTATATTTTTTTAAGAGACATTTTGATTTTCAGAACCAATTCAACAAATTATATGGAAGTAAAAACTTTCGAAACCAACCTTCTCCTTCTTCCGATTGACTATCTTCAGCTTGGTCTTGTGAACTCTCATCATTTGGCTCATTCTCATGTTTTTCTAAAGAAAATTCATTATTCCTACAAAGTAAAACGAAAAAAATACAAATTAAATAGTATATTTTCACAATTTTTCCTATGATCAAAGAGAAATAAGTTTATCTTATAGACAGCTATCGTTTGACTATGCAGCAGAAAAACGCCAAGTATTTGGACAACTATAGATTCTTCAAAATTCGTATAGCTTACCCTTTTTCTGATATCACAGTGTTTCTGTCGTCTGTTGAAGTTTGTTTCTCAGACAATTCGTTTTCGTTTCTATTATCATTAATATGATTTCCGGCGGCCACTTTCTGGTCTATTGCTGCTTGTCTATTTATGGCTAGCTGCTGAACGTATTGGTGATAGTGTTGATCCTGCAGTTGTCTGACGAGGATCGCTTGCTGGTCTGGATTTCCGGGCAATTGCTGGCGGGCATACTGCAGAAATTGCTCATAGGTTTGCTCATTGAGGGCGTCTTTAATGCGCCGGCTGAAATAAAAAGTATGTTTTTCATATAAAATATAAATAAGCGTTAGTGATAAAAACTTAAGAATAATACTGATAAAAATTGCAATGCTCTAAACATAAATAACATGCTTAGTTTTATTCAAGTCTCTGATAATATAGTCTGCTAAAAAAAAAGCAAAGGCTTCAGGCTTCAAACACCAAATGGCCAAAAAAACACCTCATCAAAATTATTTTTCTACCCAATTTTTCATCAATCTTTATAAAACATCCAGTCTGAGAAGTTGATTTTCAATCAAGGCATTACTAGAAATATATTGGACGTTTTTTTATTGTGATTATAGTTATAAAAATACTGGAGTATTTCAGGACCAACTGAAATTGTATTCCCTCGTCAGGACGGATACCGACCGTGTCGTGGTAAGAAAATCTCACAATTTGTTATTAGTATAGTGATTATGATAACAAAACTGATATTAGTTTGAACTACAATAAAAACACGATTATGTAAATCTTGCCAGAGATAAAATATATCATCAAAGTTAATCTAAAAAATTCATCGCAATTGGCAAAATAAAGATGTGTATTGTTTCCCGAACATTTTAATTTCACACGTGCACCGAAGAAGTGTTTAAACGATAATCCAGCATATTTTTAATACTTTTATTTATTTCTAAAAATTCTAAATCCTGCTTGCCTCCATTTTTATTTGATTTTTATTATAATATATCATAATAGTAAAATTAAAATCATTCATACTTAAGCAAGCATTTGTGAAAGTAGTCTGTCTGAGGATGCCTCTGAAAGAGGCGAAACATGTGTCACAGTTTGTAGCACAATACGTGGAATAATCTAAGTTATTTTATATATTATATCAAAATGAACTTCCACAAAGTTACCGCCGAATCCATCGATAGTATCAAATAATTAGTTACATTGTTTGAACAAATTATTGAATTGAGTTTCAAGCGATGCATTAAATAATAATCATTATTTGTGTAAGACAAACATACACATGTTCCTCCTCGGTTGCCCTCTGCTGCTGAACTTTTCTCTGTTCCATTTCTGCATGTCTTTGCAATTCTTCATACTGTTTGCATTCGGCTTCTTCTTTTTGCCTATATTTGTCGAAAAACAAAAACAAAATGATTTTTCGACCCTGATAAAAGTGTTTGTTAGTAATATAATACATTTAATTTGTAATGTGGATTAAAATCACATTGACAGCTGAGATAACTTGATAATCAATAGGTAACGATATTTTGCTGACACAAGGGAAGCAGCCATTGGTGAGATATAGTAGAAAGATATGTTGATGGTTTTCAAACTCTCAAGGACTCATCATACAGTAAATTAGAGTAAAGGACATTGAAATTCAGTCAAAACATTTCCAATAAAAACAATAATTATTTAATAAGCAAATGTGTTGGAAATACTACTTAAATGCATCTATCGAGTTGTTTCATATAAAAAATAAAGATACTGGGCTTGCCATAGGAGAAATCAAGGGAATAGGTGCACATTCCTCAGAATATATTACACATGGAGAGGGGAAATGGTCACATGTGAAGATTAAAACTAGCTTTGATTCATTAGTTAAAATTTTCTGAGTGATTGTCAATTTTATTAGTATTTAAATGGCCTGGTTTGATGATCTTATGTCTAGTCATATAGAAAAATTAATACTGCTCTTAGATAATCAACTGCGAAAGAGTCACATATCTTTTCATAACATAATATAATGCATTGTAAACATGTTGAAAGATCGCAAGTCTATACACATTATTGACAGATTCAAATTTCATATACAGACAACCGCCCATTTTCTGGTTTTAAAGTGGGTAGCGAAAAAAATGCAAATAAAGACAAAACATTGATTTGAATGAAATTGATACCCTCCCCCCCCCTGCATAGATTTCTTCTCTAAACATATTTTTTTATACTTCGAAAATCACATAAATTGGTTTTATTCATATTTTTGGGTTTTTCGTATAAAATACTTTCGATTCAATAAATATATTTGAAGGTTTGGTTGCGTAAATCATCAATGTTATTAAAATTCAAAGGCCTTAATTTAAAAATAAGATGTGTATCATTTTAATTGAATTTTGAATATTTTTAATGCAAATTGCAGGAAATAAAAATGTAAAAACTAGTATTATCTGTTCTTAAATGAATTAAGGTCTGCAGAAATTGCACTCAAATAGCAAAAAGACAAGAATATCGGATACATTAAATCGGGGTTTCACTGTATATTTAAATTAAAGAAAAAATAATAATATTTTTTTTTCTACTACTTACTTTTTGTTATTTTTTTCATCGCTATCTTTTCTATTGGCTTCCACATATGGCGTGAATAATGGACACAACCTGAAACAAATAACTCACAGGTATTATTTTACATGAGTAAAGATAAATCCCAATCAGTTTCATGTTGTGTCTGTCCTTACTATGGGTAAAAAAATAGCTTTGTTCAACAGTGTTAACCTTTTGGCAGCCGTAGAAAAAAGTGCATATGTACCTATCACGTTGGTTACAATTTACTCTTATTAATTTAATTATCTATTGATGAGATAACTCGTCTCTGGTGTGTTGAGCACGGAAAATTTGACAAGATATCTCGTCTATGACTGTCATCCAGTTAATAGCTTCAAAAATTAATTAAATAAACATTTGCACTAATTCCACTTTTATTTAAAAAGATCAGGACCAGTTTCGCTCATGAGCATTTCGAGCATTACCAATATTATATATAGAAACAATAATTCACAGCAAAAATCAGTCTAGATAATATATTTTTTTAAATATTAGATAAGTACTGCATATTTGAGCACATTATATTTAATTCAGAAATACACAGCACTACTGTATACAGCAGGGTTTCCCAAACTTTTTCTGCAATGGAACACTGAGAATTTTAAAAATTTAACGGAACGCTGAACTAATTTCTTAGGTAGGGTAATTCAAACAGTAAAAATAAATATATTACTAAAACACTTGACAATAAAATATAAATCGTCATAAAAATCACTCGCCTTTCAATATGAAGTTGAAGATTTTTAAATATGTTGCAGCTTATAAAACCATTCCAAATTTTCGCGGAACACCTATTCGGGTTCCGTGGTACACCAGTGTTCCGGGGAACATAGTTTGAGAAACCCTAGTATACAGTATGTCTATTTTTCTCCCTCTGTAGAAATTATGTAAAGAAAAAACAATATTCTTCCGCTAATTTTTCTAGCACCTGTCAAAACCCTGTTCTGCAGATGTGGATAAAGTAAGGATGCTCGGAACATTTCATATACGATGACGATGTTTTCATACTAAAATATATTTCGTATTTCGCATAATTTATTATTGATATTCATAAATAACGTGTGATTTTATTGGGATTGTCAAATCTGCAAAAAAAGATTTCAAATCATGGCGTTATTTACTAAGTATTTCGCCGAAATAATCCATGACACGCTATACGACAATTTTACCTTTTATATTTCTTAAGAATTCTTCCATTGGGAAGAATATATTACAAGACAATATATAATATTATAAGTGACAAAGGTAATAAGGAATGATATGCTTCATTTCAAAGTAACTGCTTATCATTGGTAAAATAATGTCGGTGGAATGTGTGCTCACCTATCTAACATGTGTATGAATCCCACCATAGCCTGCGTTTGCGACATGCTCCCTAATTCCAGCCATGCTGAACGTCGATCTTTTCCTATCATGTCTAGCACTCCCAACGGAGGAGCGGTTTTATCATTGAAAGCTCCTTGTGATGCTTGCTGTGTATAGGCTATTAATTTGAGTTTATCTTCATAGCTCAAATGTAGGGCTTTTCCTTCTTTATCTAAAAAGAAACGTCAGTCATAAAGATCGCAACACAAAGTGACAGTTCATTTTGTGTACCATGTAAACCAATAAATTAATAAGTGTAATACCTTTGTAAAACGTAAGACTCAGTCTATAAACTTCTTTGAGGGTTAAACCCCATTTTTGTCTCTCACTCTCTAGTATTCCTTGGTCGGTATCCAAGGATAATTTTTCTAATCTAACTTTGACACCGCTGTCCGCGGTTACAGCCATCTTCCTTCATATAAAATATTATAATAATACGTATTATTTAATTGTCTATGCTAACCAAGGTGGAACATAGAGTACCAACCTCGAATATACGACAATCAAAATTTAAGAATAATTTAAAATCACAGTAATTTTTAATAATGACTAATCAATGGGCTGTATTTAACAGTGCTTCGAACCGTTATTTTTTTCGTTCTGGTTCAAGTAAAAAAATATGTATCGGTTTGGTTCCGGTTTTCGTTTCGGCAAAAATAGCGGTTTTTCCGGTTTAGCTCGAATCCAAAAACCCAGAAATATTTACCTATTTGTCCAAAATACCAACGTGTTCGAACACGCGCTGAACCGAAAAATATCGAAATTTTCGGTTCCGGTTAAAATAAGGGTATTTGGTTTTCGGTTCAAAGCTCTGTTATTTAATGTATTGATATCTAATTTGATGTGTGGTCATAAAATAAATTAAATGGCTGACCAATACTAAGTACTGATAATATATAAAAATGGTCAGTTAATATTATAAGCGGTCCTTATCCACTGTATCAGTATGAATGTGGTCAGTTATTAAATGAAACGATTTGTAACATTGGGGTCAGCACAAAAATTTTACTTTAATGGAAAAATTTCTTCGTTTGTACATTTTTTTTTTGTCGAAAACCTAAATATTTTGAGGGATAATTTAATGCCTTGGGAAATAGTTTGTTTCTTACGTAATATATTTGCTATACGTGACAATTATTTCTTCGAAAGCAAAAATGATCTAACCGAGAGTTTATTTAATTCTATACCATTATACATCCATATTTTTTTTCTTTGCGGTTTTGAAAATCGAATCCATTAATTCGATAAAGTTAAGAATCCCACAGCTAGAAGGGTTTAATTTGTTATAATAAATTAAGAAATAATGTTTGCTGCTATTTTAGAATTTATATAAAAACAATGTATTTTTCTTGTAATATCCTGAAAAATTTTAGTGCCTAGGTGTGCCGTAAGCGAAAAAATGTTGAAGAAGGCTTCTCTATATAATTAATATTATTCAGAAAGAGAACAAATTATTGATAATACTATGGGTGGCCAAACTTTTGACGCCTTGGACGACCATATACTGAAATTAGGGGTGACGGCTGCTCACACTAGGGCTTATACAAAAATCAGTTTTCGAAGTTTTACAAAAAATGGACAATGAAATGAAAATAGCGAAAAAAAAGTTTAATTTTTTATTTATATACATAGTAATACACAACAAGAAATTATTTCGTGGTACCCTCCAGAAAACATGATTTAAGAAAACACAAAGCGTCCACTGATCGATCACTTAGTGATGATCTAATTGTTGTAACAAAATTTGCTGATATCGAAAATACCCTTTCGCTGGGTAATGATGTAGAGCAGCGTTTTCCAAATGATGGGTCGCAGCGAATATTTCAAGCCAGTGCGTAATTCGGGGTAGTGTAATTGGGGGTTCCACTGTATATACAATAAAAAAAATATCCATATATATATATATACCTACTTAAGGTAAAAGTGGCTCCCTGTTATCGTGATTATGATCGTGAAGTTTATTTTTCATTCAATATTTTAAGACATTTTGACTGTTACAAACTCGCAAAACTTACCGCAATCCATATGAACAATAATCGTCTTATAATTAACATTCCCATCACCTATAAATTTTCTACATGAAATAATTGAAAATATTATCTCCATTACTTTGAAGTAGAGGTCTGCACGGGCCCGGGTTCGAACAGGTAAGCGGAATTGAGATTCGGGCTCGGGCCGGGCATGGAATTTATTCTTCAGAAAAATATTTCAGACTATGTTCGTGTCATAAGTCAGCCATGATGATTTTAATTATTACCAGTTCTATAATGAATCGTAAATTGTTGTAAATTTGTAAAAAAACGTTGGGTTTTTTTCAGACTGTAGAGTATAAATCCGGGTTTTGTGTCGGGTTCGGGTAAGTGAGGTATTAGACTCGGGTCCGGGCCCGAGTCCTTCGGGCTCGGACCGTGTAATTTTGTAAAATTTCGGCCCGTGCAGACTTCTACTTTGAAGGAATGAATATCATAATATTACTCATGTCCTAAAAAGTATTATGAAATTCCGAGCTAAAATAAATAATCTTTTCCCTCAGTTTTTCAACCTTTTGCAAATCTCATATGACCTCAGAAATTAAATTATATTATTTGCACTTAAAAACTGAATTTTTCGCATTTCTTCAAATGAAGACCTAAACCTTAAATAACATCCCTGTTCCTTATTATATTGGATCGAGTTAAGAATTTAACCCATTTAAAAAAATAGGTTTATAAACACTTAGAAATTGATAAATTAATTGGGTATTCATCGAATATGATCCATTGACGAGTTTAGAGTGATAACTACTATAAAATATATAAAAACGGTTGACCTAACAAATTTCATCAGGCTCCTATTTGTTGAATGCTTACCAGCTTTCATTTGAAGAGACAAAGAACTTCATCAGGAATCGAAAAATCTTACCTTTTTCATCATAGGTTTCTTCTGTGTGTTGTGGTTTATTGAAATTATTTTTCGGTTTCTATAGCCCTTGGGCTAGTCTCTCGCTTAACCGTAAAAACAATCCCAAAATTCATATTTTTGTTTACACTGTATAACATAATTTGTTATTTTTCAAGGTATAGAACAGGTAAGTTATTAACATTATTTTTTTCAGGGGTGGGAGCAAAAGTTCGCAGTTTGTTATTTTTTCTTTTGTCGATCAGTGCAGTATTTGTCTCTTCAAATTCAATGGGCAAATTCACCCCCCCCCCCTCCCACATAAAGTCTTTGGCTATACATAAAGAGGATGCTCATGATACATAATGGAAGACACACACCAATCCAATACAAAATAGAATGATAAGTTTCAGGATATCCAAAATGAGTGATACATAGACAATAAGGATATGTACTCCAGAAAAAATATATAAATTAAAATAGATTAGTAGAAAATTTTGAGGATTTATATTATTTTTACACAAGTACACAGGATAATTGCGCACTAGCTTTATGCGTAATGAGGATTATTTAATTAAATATTTATAGTGCCTATTTCAAATCTTAATTTCTATTTCTAATTTTTTTTTGTAACTCAAATATAACCAAAGAATCCATATTTGCCGAGGATTATGCCAAAATCAACAAAGTTTTTATTTAAAATTTATGTATATATTATAATTAATTAACCCTCTAAGGATGAGCGTGACCATATGGTCACAGTAAACACCATTTTCTATTAATCCCACTATTCATCCTTTTTCTAGCTGAATATTGTTGTGTTCACTCAAATTTGGTTAAAAAGTATACAATCATCAGTTAGTCATTAGCCGCAGGGACGGAAACGATCACCAAAGGCACATGTGATTTTTTGAATTTCCATTTATTTTTAATGGACTTTTTGAAACTGTTAGCATAAAATTATTTACAGTTCTTTTACAAATATATTTGTGTTGAAATGATATTGGTCTAAGGAGGTAAAATTGTAAATATTTAAAAAAAATCACATTTAGCTATATTTCAACCCCGAATGTTTGTGTGCCCATACGGTTACGCTCGTCCTTACTACTGTCCGTACACAATATTACACGGTAATATAAGGATGAGCATGCCCATATAGTCATGCGGGGTTTCTATCCAACGACTTTGCGTTTTTTTTTTTTTGTTTAATTTTTATTATAAAAAGTTATCCATGACTTCAATATGGCTTAAAAAATATTTTTTATCAAAAAAAAAGCTCTCGCCTCTGGAGGGTTAAATGCTGATCTTAGAAGAATCAGCTAATCAGCGCATTTAAAAAAAAGGTGACGCAGTTTTAAAGTGAAGCAGAAATGAAGCTGCATAGATTCAAAAGTACCGGTTTTATAATTACGGGCTAATAATTTAAACTTTGAAACCTGGTATGCATATTTATGGCATGAAATGAAATTTTAAGCAATAAATTTATACTAAACTACTCATTCATTGGCATCATTATTGTAATAAAAAAATTTTTTTTGAAAGGATGACAGTCATAAAAAACAAATGGGTCCTATTAGAGTTTTTAATAAGAAAATGTAAATATTTTGTGCAAAATTAAATTGAATATATTTGGATAAACATTTTATTTAAAATACAATGAATCAAAGCATTTTTCTGCAAAATTGATGTGAGCATTTTAGTATAATATGATCATTTAAAATCACTGAGAGAATGTAAAATAAATATCGTTTTGAACAATTGTTTAGAATAAACCTTGTGAATCAACAGACGATGTAGCTTCAATGTTTACTTTGAAGCACAGAATGATCTGTCCTGCCGATAACACATATGCAGTTAAAATAAAATATTCTATTGTTCGCCGATACCAGCAAATGCATAAGATACGAAATTTACTTCGACCCGCCTAAAAAGTGTTAAGGAGCCATTTATTTAGTTGGTATTACTATAATATCACTGTGTATTAACATCGCAATGACTCATTATTTGTGGAACACTCACTGATCATCTTTCATTTACTTTTTTACCATTTGATTGACCAATAGATAAATATTAATCATTTACATTTTAGGTATTTTTCATAAATGTGTTAAGGAAACCTAGTAAACCAGGGTTTTGTTATATATATCTAGTATACTGTACGTGTTTATTATAAAATGAATACATGGCATTACAGCTAACACCAATGTACCGTAAACTTGAAAAATATAATGAAAACAGTACATAATAATATTATAACATAAATTACATATAACAAAATAATAATTTAAAAAATACTTTTATACAAAGCTAATAAAATAGAAAACAAAAATATTATTTCAATACTAGTCAAATAATAAAAATGTCTACAGGACCGATACGAAGAACGAGTTTTAATAAAAAAGATTCAGAATCAGATGATTTTGGCCACATAGATAAAAAAAATTGGAACTGTGCATGTATTGTCTTACAAATCTCAAGACAAGGTTCCAAAGAAGAAAAAATAATGATTCAAAATCAAAAGCTTAGAGCTTCAAGAGAGTGAAACATTGGCATTTTTAAAAGAAATTTAGTTAGGTAATATGAAATAGAAATATCGCAGGAATTTCTTATATACTCACTCCAATTGCAGCTTGTATGAATTTTCATATAGGCTCCAAATAATAGATCCATATCCAAGCTTACTAAAACCAAAGAAACACCAAGAGTGCAAAACACAATAGAGTTTTCAAATGGTTTACTTTGTCTCACAGTTTGCTAGAACACAGAGAAATATAAGTAAAATGCGAATGAAGTTTAAATATATTTTCATTCATTAAAAAATACAATATTTATCAGTAGTCATTTTTAACCAATGCAGGATAGACACCCAATCTTTTTAATCCATGGTTCTTCATTGTTATGTAATGAATTACTTAAATAGCTCAGCAGCTTCTGGATCCTCTCAGTTGCTTCACGTCTCTTTGGTACCACTGGATTATTGTATCTATCTAGTGATTTTCTTTCCTGTTGACGACATGCTCAGCCCAATGCCAGAATCTTGTATGATCACTGACTAATTGGTCCATTTTGCGGTTATCACTTGTATTTAGGGAAAATGTCTCAAATAGTTCAGGTAAAATTTGACAACACCTGCATTCAGTTGTCAAAAAGACAATCTGATGCAATTTTACTTTGCTGTCAACAAACTTTTTGTAACATTACATCAAATCACAAAACATTTTTTTAGAAATCTTTTGTAGTAACATGTTTTTGTTAGAGATTTGTTTTTTAAATTAGCAACACTTTTTTTAGCGACAGCCAATTTGATAGCTGACAGCTTATTTGCGCTCAGTTTGGCTAGCCATTTCACCATGAACAACGCTTACAAATTGTGCAAATTTAAGTTTCAAAATTTTTTTTAGCAATGAGGCTCATTTTTAGTTGAATGGTTTCGTCGATAAGCAATTGCCGCATTTGGAGTGATGAAAATCCACAAACCACTATTGAGACGCCGTTACATCCACAAAAAGTCACTGTTTGGTATGCTTTATGGGCTGGTGGAATTGGTCCATATTTCTTCAGATCATTAGTATGATTACAGACATTTTAGTTTCCCAATCGAATGACATTCATGTGGAAGAGCTGTGGTTTCAACAAGATGGCACAACATGCTGCACAGCGCGCACCACAAAGAATTTGTTGAAGGAAACTTTCGGTGAGTGCATAATTTCGTGTAATAGACCTCTGGATTGGCCTTCATGGTTGTGTGAATAAGCATCTTTGGGGATATGTGGCACACTAATGGCGTAAAATTATCTTTCCAATACATCCAATACCATATTCAGTACTACAGTATTTGTGTTTTATTTCATTTTAAAGTTATATATTCCTAAAAAGGCACCTTAAAAAGCCTTAACATTTTACTTGAAGTGCAAATTTATTTGTTTTGCTTTTGGTCATAAACGCTTATAGCGAATTGATTGATACACAAAAAAAAAATATTCACAGCATAAATTCACTTAATTAATACAAACCATCACATGAAAATCTTTTCGATTAATTTTATTTTAGACAAGAAATAAATCACGGTTTAATGCAGTGGCGGTTCCTGACCTGAAATCTTGGGTGGGCTAGAGAAAAGCATATTTCCACTTCACCTTATACATTAATCTACAAGTAAATTAACAAATATTACGACACTACTGCAATGCATAAATTTTTATATAATAAAATCAATGCTAATGTAACTAAGAAATAATAGAATAATAACACGGAATCCTTAAATTTGTCTCTTTCAAAGTGAAATAACAAGTACCTACTAAAAGCAGTATAGAACTGTCACTTGCTGTCACTGAAAGTCAATACCTGTCACTTTCATACAATACAACGATATTGGTGTTGTGTTTCAATGTATAAGTATGCGTAATGGGCTGAATCAGATCAGCCCCCAACGATCAACAGAAGCTTGACAGATTGAAACACAATCCTTTATGATTGATGACGTTTCCTTACATACAAATACAAAAAAAATCTAATCGTGCTTGATTGCGCCCCAGTGTAATAAAATATTGTCTGTGGTTGCGGGCTTAATATCGATAGCCCTTGAGTGGTGTTGCCAGTGACGTAACGTTCCTGTTCCCTGTGAAGTATTTATAGGGTTATTGTTTTTTTATGCCGGCTCAGTTTAAAATTGTAATACAAAACACAATCGAGAATATGATTGTAGGTAGACGTAACATTGTCTTATATTGACAGAGGAAAATTAAAACAAAGATATTATATTCATTTGGGAAAGGTTAGTTACGCTTATAAATGTATTTATTTTGTTCAGCGGCCGAATTGCTGTTCATTTTTATTCAGCCATCTAATGTTTTGGGTGAAAAATGCAGGTCGGGCTTAGCCCACCTAGCCCAGTACCTAGAACCGCCACTGGTTTAATGTCTACCCTATTCAAGATCCACTTATGGTACAAATACTTAGTTTATCACCAAGATGCAGTCCCAATTGATTGCAGTTTATTAAATCACTTTGGCATCGTTAGAACACAGCAAACTTCCAATCACTATTGTATTTTAAAGAAAATAACAACCAAATCACACCATCGATGCCTTGATCAACTGGGGTGTTAAACGTGAGCTTTTCGAGTCGTTAGCATAGTCCGGTCAATAACAAACAGGAGATAATGACACAAGCAAAGATATGAAAAAGCATTCAAACAAACAAAGATTATGACGATTCTTTTTATTTAACGTATCGCCGCTTCTGTAAACTTGTAAAATGTAAATGGCCTACTTTGTAACACTTCCATTCTATAATTTACTCTCAAATGTATATTGGCATACTTTTTGTAGTACTTAGTAACTTGATTTCAATGATGTTAACACTCCCGCACATTTAAATATATGACAAATTTATAACCACTGTCAATTTAAATAATGGGCCAACTTATGATTATGCGTTATATTGTTCATCTTCATTGGCATTACCCTGATGGGTGTTGCTTGTATATCTTATTCGTCAACTACCAGTATATATGATTCTGGTATTTATCCATGTCGTCAGTAACTATTACACATATTCGACATAATTAAACAAATCTATAATTTGGGTAAATAAAACTGCTGGTAACTCAGTTGCTATATCTCTCTCAAAAGAGAGAGTGGGAATAGGGAAGTATATGGCAGTAACACGATAAGTGGTAAGGTCATCGCTCTGCCTACACCTCATTTTAAGGATTGGGGAAGTTTGTAAGGGAAATTAGACATCACATACCTTTGAACAGAAATCCATAAATTAATTGAAAAATCAATTTATTCAACTGCCCATACTGAGATTTATGCCGGTGACCACATTCATCAAAGCCAATATTGACCACGCACTGTATTATTTGTTTCCAAAATAAAATAACCGTTTATTAAGTGTTTAATGAAATTTTCAAAAAAATAATTCAGTATCAGACCTGACGTCTTACTCAACACTTTTTTCTCATGCAATTCTATCCGCAACCCGCGTATGGATTGTTTTCACCCAGTGACGGATTAATCACTTAGGAGGCCCCAGGCGCCATCAAATTTAGAGACCTTGTTTTTCAAATTACTAAAACTGAAAAATATTATTTGGATTTTATAGAATATAAGCTATTTTGAGGCCCCAAGCACGCACCTCGTGAGCTTATTAGGTGATCCACCACTGTCTGCACTACATTCTTTAACAGAACATTTTATTGTGGCGTGGCCGTCAGGCGCAGACCGCTATCAGGAGCGGAGTAAAATGTCATCCGTACAATATAGTGCACACTGCGGACGCACGCATGCGAACTGGCTTAAGATATCAGCTTTCACTGTCATGCGGATAGCACTCACGCGAACTGGCTTAAGGAATCAGCTTTCACTGTCATGCGGATAGCACTCACGGACATACAGCTTATTAAATCAAAAGTGGACACGGAAGGGATTATTAACGAAGTGCAATTGATACAAAATTAGAGATGCTTATATAGCAACGTTTGTGGACATTTCTAGAGAACTGATGACGAATTATGATGAACTGAAAGCGAAAGAAAAATTCCTAATAATAGGGTGTACATGCATGCTGCATTTCTTTTGTCGCTTAACACACTGATCGCTAAGCAAGTTTGATGAAAATATATTGATTATTTTTTCGGTCACCTCATATAAACAAATTCAGTATGCATGCCCGCTCGCCATGTACAATGAATAACAATTCAAAGCTAGGTCTTCCTTGCCGGTCACCGGTCAACCCATGGCGAGCAAGTGTTAAAAAGTATATAAATGAGAATCACTTTTTTTACAGCAACGACGACCATCATACAACTAACTGTATTCAAACAATCTGCATCACACTAAAACGGTGTTTTGTGTAGCCTGCAGATGGAATCCCCGTGACACAAAAAGCATACTTACACAATATACAAAACAGAATTTGGTGACAAGTGATTTAATATTTCTTTACCTTCACCGCTTACGCACTAATAACATTGATTGTAAAAAAAAAGGCTTCCGATTTTTTCACAGCGATCTCAAGCACAATTAAAGTATATCATTTAAATAACCTAACTGTCCATTTGTATTCATTATTGTATTATTTATATGTTATAACGTAACAAAAGTTCAGAGTAACCGTATACTAAGCACCTAAAACAGATGATAAGAACTATCATTTAAGTCAAAAATATAGGATGCGCTGGCCCTAGCTCGGACACATACCCTAAGGTAGTCCAGTCCTACCAGTCACTTCTCCAAACTAGATTAATTGTTAATTATGAAATTAAAATTAAATTCTCAACTGATTTGTAACAACTGTGAAGGTATGAGGTGAAATAATAACGAATAATGAATAATAGGTAACAAGTTAATTTAAAAAAGACTCCTTCAATTATGATGGATTTAACTTTATTGGATTTGCAATCGGTCAAAACAAAATAGTTCAACAATTAACGCATTAACATTATTACGAACTACCCGACATACACTTAGAAAGACAGAGAATCTCAACGGCATTGCGGTGGCGTTAGAGCCCATACACACTATCACTGCAACTCGGTGGCTCTGTAAACGCGACAGTCGTCATACCAGGCGCGACCCGCAAGCTTTAGATGACGAACCGCAAACACAAACTTTTATGATTCAAATAAGGAGCAAACATAGCTCAGTATTGCGAAAGGATAAAAGATGTAGATTTGCAAGTTTCTTTAAATTGTTTTCAACTCTTGGTAAGTTTTTTTTACTATTTTTCACAATATACAAATGTCTAAATTATAATTCTTATAAATAAAAACAATTTGACACAATCTTCAGTAACTTATTTATTATTAAGTTGAAATAACTACACAATTAAAAAAAACTAAATTAGCTTATAATATACCAATAAAGAATACAATAACAAATATATCCATTAACCCTTTGAGGAATATGGCCGCATACGTTGCAGCCAAATGTTGTGTTGTCTAATATTTATTGCAATTCTTATGCTTTTAATTGAATTGTCATTTGTGATTTTTGGTTTGTGATTGTCTGTGATTTTTGGCGGTCGCATTATTTCTATTATTTGTAGCAAATGAACAAAACAATTTTGTAAAAAGGATAATACTTGTACACAAATCAGTGACCGTACAATATTGAGCATAAAATTACATTTCGGCGCGATTCCCTTTCTGGAATCAACATTTGTAGAGCGGGACATGCTTACAGAAGAAACCAAAAAAAGATCTAGGCCCAAATTGGAAGCAATAACTTCTTGAAAATAAGTAAAAATGAGTTTATATGTTTACATTTTTAATTAAGCGTTGTAAAATCATAAAAAAACCTTTACCACCTGAAATATTATTCAACATTTTAACCAAAAAAAAAAAAAAAAATTGTATGTACAATAAGATACAAAAAAATCTAAATTTGGTAAAAAAATAACTGACTACTCAAAGGGTTAAGTTTAAAACATGGATATGAAGAAAATATACTTACACAAAGTAGCAAAGCCAATGAGATTTCTTAAGCTTCATTCAAATCAGCGCTGTTGCAATTATTGAAACCCTGAAAAGTCACCTTGTTGAGTAGCATCAAAATTATTGTTCTGGTAAATTTGATATTGTTGCCTGATGCGTTCTTGAATATGATCAGGATTCATATATCTCTGCCGCATGTGAGGAGGAATGTTTGCAAAACCCTGGTGCTGCTGCATATTAGGAGGTCGATTGACAAACTGACCTCCCCTGTTCCTCCTTTTCTTGGGAGGGTTATTCTTGTTAACTGCTGCAGTATTTTCCGAAGGCTGCTGCGAGGAGTTGAACTCGGGATCGAGAATCTTGGCCGGAGTGAGGTACATCAGTGAGACGGGCGCCGAAGGAACGGGAGGTGTAGGCGGTGGATCGTTTTGTTTAACCTTTACTGCCGGCGGTATAGCCAACTGATGTTTCTCAGTCATGGTGCTTTTGCATAAAAATTTGCTTACTTTTGCATTGTTTATTACGCAAACATCACACGAGATCGAGTCCGTCTGAACTGCGGCATTTTTAAATTTAGTAATCGTGACCCTCGGCTCAGACGGAACGTCATCCATATCCATGTCCAGCGTTGAAAATATGCTAGCGACAAGAAAAGACTTCTTATCTGAAGACTTTGAAGTGAAATCATAGGTGACCTGCTCGCGTACCAGAGGAGACATGTACTTGGATTCGATGATTTTCGGCTTCTTTGTAGGCGGGGAGTAAATTCGATTCGGCATGTGTAGATAGTCCAACTTTTGAATTGCAATTTGACATCGTTTAATAACGTCTGCAAATAAAGAATTACAATAATGATATGATAATTACAAAAAAATAAACTTTATAACATGTTGATCATTTAAATGTGATACATTTGCTCACAATAAACAAACCCACATAAAATAGTGATAAAGCAATAACATACAATAATTATTTTGTTAAAATAAAACTGAGCCCAAAGTTAAAAATAGTTCACACAAATGTAGATATTTTTATACCGTATTCGAAAAGGCGAGCGTTGTGCCCAGGTACACGACCTTTCTTCCCATACAACTGCGTTAAGTTGCGCAATCAAGGTACGCGTAGCGTCCAGCGAATATTTTTATATGCATCTTTACCATCGAAAGGCAACCTGTTTATTTACAGCACACACATGTATGCAGTTTCTCGAGCGCTCTTTCGAATATTTCATGTCTCTACTTTTGTATTAGATTATTCTTTATTAACGGGTCATTTTTCATTCATATTTTGGTGAAAATATTTTTTATATTATTTATTACTAATATTTATATTTCTGTGTTTTATTTTACCCTTATTACTAATAGTTTTCAAGACATTTTGATATATATATTTAAATCCTTGTCCGCTCCCAGTGTGGAAAATATGTCATCCTAATGGAGGTATATCGATATAAGTTTTTCAACGAGAACTGCTTGTGACTCAGTCAACCTTTTTTTCATATACCTAATTGTTTTTTTTTATTATATTCACACACAGCACACCCAAAGCCAACACTCACCATACACCACTGCTTATACAACTACGTTGACGGATGGTCTTAGCCAGTTCGACCTCTACAAACAGATTTTCGTCTCAGCAATCCTTCTGCTCAGTGTCTTCGATGTGTCATTCATTCGTTACTCCGACCCATTAACGATCAGGGCATGGAGAATAGTTTCTGCTACAGAGTGGGTAGCAAACGATATGGTCTAACCATATCTTACTTCTTAGAGACGGTGTGTTATGTAATCTTGACGGTGAACGTTTGTATACTAACGTCAAATCAGAATACAAAATATAGTTAAGATTTATTTTGCAAATGCTTGGTCATTTAATTTACAGCGCATTTCTCATTTATCATATCCACTCCTATGAATCGAGCGAGTACCATGCGGTACCTCCAGCATTTAACACTTGACAATTATATTCTCATCCTTTAATTGTGCCAAATGTTTTTAACAATGTACATCACGGTCTCCTCGAGACACTGCAATCTTAATAGCCAGGTGACGATTCCCTCAATTAGGGTCGAGGCTATTCCAGGGTATCTGCAGCACGTATTCTAGTCATAAGCATTAAAAAATAAAATCCTTTTCTTAATACTGATTCCGCATTAACCCTTCAACTGCCGCGAGATATTAATATGGCGGTACCCAGTTGGCCGCAAATTTCATCGAATAAAAACACCTAACAAATATATCCTTTTTTTTAAATAAATGAAAGTGTATCATAAAGGCTTATCAAATAAATATACAGTGTGTCATTTGTGCCGCCATGATAATAGAAAATTCGCAAATTTAATAATATATGTATAATACGTAATTGCATACGCAACTTTATTTTTCAAGTATATAAAGTCAACGAAATTTCAAAACATTACAACTAAACTAAAGGGGAAGTTAACGTATCCCAAAATATTATATAGTCTACATGCAGTAATGTATTTCCCAACCCTGCATAGCGGCGCATTTTGGTTGCCCGATGAAGCTTATTGGTAATATTTATAATTTGTCACTTCTAAGTATTTCATTATCATGGTAACAGACGTCTTTGTGAGAAAATATATATTTTTTTTTTAATAATCGATCTCGGTCTAGTATAATGAGTTCAAGTCGAGCGTGTAAACACGCTAATTCTGTATGGCCGGCCCTGAGGGCACGGAATCATAGAGCGAGTTAACATGCTCGTGGCATAGAACGGGTTAATAAAAAAAGGTGGCATTAATACTAAGTGCTTTATTTTTCTATCTGCCTTACCATCAAAATTTGCTAGTGAACACCTTAAAACTGATTCTAAACATAACTGCATCTGACAGAGAACACCCTAAAAGTGATAACAGCATCTATTTATTTTTCAAAAATGGGGCTGTGATTCATTAACACAATGATGACATTGAACAAATGGTATTAAATTTTAACGTACTACCAGCCAGCCAACATTGAGTCGAACAGGTAGAACTTATTTTGCCCACTTTTATATTTTTGTTAAATTATAAAGTGAAAGATTAAATAAAATTGAAAATGTCAAAAAACAATAATTGTAATGAAGTCTCGAATGTAAGCCCGTATACATCCATTATTCTCGATAATCTTGGAAGGTCAATCTAAAGCAGGGGGAAGGGCGGCAAACCTTTCGGATAAAGGGCCACCACAATCAAGAATTCAAAACGAACGGCAGGTCGCAAGTAAAAAAAACTATTTATTATTCATACACAAATGAAAACTAATAACTGTGCGGTATTTTCTAGACGCTACTTTCATCGAAAGTGATGGAGTACCGTGTCGATCAATTCTAATACTGAATGCAATTGCTAGTTTAAATTATTGTTGATACCTTTGATTCTCCCTACAACAGTTCGCCAGTATAAATTTAGCTTCTCAAAGAGACGAAGCATGTGTCACAAGTTGTAACACAACAAGTGGAATCTTTTTCAGAAATACAAAAAGAGGGATCTTTTTCAGAAATACGATTATCGGCAGTATATGGCCCACGGTTTGCCTGCCCCTAAACCTACAGCCTCAAATACCTTCTCATAACCGCACAGTGAGAACGGCACACGAGATCGTTGATGAGCTCGTGATTCATTTGGAGAAGACATTTCAAGGTATGCTTTTGGTTTGCAGAGGATATTTCAGGTAGACACTATAATTCGTCAAGGAACTTCCTTTTTCATTCACTAATTTAATTATAACATTATTTTTTAAAATACATTGATTAACAAACATCATCACCAGCACTTCTGTTCGAAATGGCCGTCAACTGCTTCAACTAAATTTCTCTTATCTATAATCAGTCGTAGAACTCTTGACTTTTTAAATCTTAAAGATAATCTATCAGTTAGAAATGTGTTCACTTGGCATTTATTCTACTCGTCCTGTTCTACTTTAAGTCTCAGTCAAGTAGACTACTTGCCAAGTGACTATCATATACACTGGGTATTTAGTTTTACAGTAGACTGTATGTGTAACACTAAGAGTTAGTAGTTTTTAAATGTAAAACTGCAGAAAATGCTCAGTTCAACCTTCCATTCATTCTCTTGATCATCAACAGTCCGTGGCAGTTATGGTCCATGTTTGGCCAGCAATGGTCGAGCCGAAACTCTCATACAAATTAAATATACATAATATTACATAATACTTCCAACAAAATCCAAGAGCAGACATTTTTATAAACTTCTGTACATTAATCAACATAAAATACAGTGAAGCATCGTGTCACAAACTTAATTCATTACACAATCCGGTTTATGGTATGAAAAGTTCATTGTACAAAATGTAATTTCCAAAGTATTCGATGAGAAATAAATTTGAGCAAAAAAGAACCATCATTGTGGAACAGGTTTATACTTCTTTACATTCAGAAGATTAAGGTTTGTTTGCTAGTTTTTTTTATTAGCACTTAAATTTACTGACTGGTGTCTTTCATCTTTTACAGAGAAGAGCTATTCCTCTATTATTTATTTTCCTCTTCTTTACTTCTTCTTTCCCTTCTTCAGTGGCTGTTTGATTCTTATAAATACTTGTCGTCAGTGTACTTTTCATTTGTCCAGGGTTTGACGTTATCAACCAGGCAGATGAGATAGGGAGTGGTGGAAATTTATCTAATGTTGATTGTTTTTCTCTTTTTTTCCAAAAGACTCCTGCATCATTATCACTAGATCTTCAGTGGTCCTCCCACTCGGTCCAATTCAGCTGTGTGAGGCTGCCATTGCAAAGTCCACTGCAAAGCTTCTTCTAGTGTTGTAGAAACTCTATTATTGTAGTTAAAAGGAATTAAGCCTCTTCTTCCTTCTCTGAAAAAGCTTTTTTTCCATTTCCCCAACAAGATGTCTACAAATCACCTTTAGTTTTTCTGTAGTAAGCTGCACTTCATGTTTTATTAACTCCTCAACGTCTTCTTCTGCTTCCAAATCCAGTTCCTTAACTGCTGTCTCAATGTTCTTCAAGGCTTTGTCTTCATTATCAGGATGTTCTTCTCGAAAACAGTTTGGCCACAGATTTTCCCATGCAGAGTTCAGTTTTCTAATTGACACTTTTAACTTTTTCTAGGACTTTAATTTATAAGTTGTGAATTGTCAGGTGCATTATCCATAGTTAGGACAGCTTTCAGTGGCAGTTTCCTTTCCTCTGAGTATTTCTTCGCTGTGGGTACAAATACTCTAAGCACCCAGTACTTGAAAAGAAGGTTTAGGATGTTGCTTAGCAACCAATGTTTAGGAGTTAAATTTCCAACATAGCCGCTTGGGAACCTAAGGTTCGTGGTATGAAAAGTTCATCCTCAGAGACTTTAGCAGCAGTGGCGGGTGGAGACAAGAATATTAGGGATTGCAAAAATGTCCTTTTTATGAAACAAATCCATTTTTCAATTCTTGAATTTAGAAAAGACGTCAAAATTCAATATAGAAGATATTCGCTGCCCCTCTTCAATAAACATCGCAAGATTGTGTCTGTCTTGAGTCATGGTATTTCTTAGAAATAATGACTTGCCTAGTAGTTTAATTTCATCATTTTACTATAAACCGTCTTCTAAAAACGATTGGCATGAGATGTCCTGCTGCTTTAATGTCAATCCTTTTCTATATTCTCAGAAATGCGCATCATAGTGCTGTGTAGGGTGGTCTAAGAATCTAGCTGGGATCACTGCTCCTCGGTGTCACTAAATTTGGCATACAAGACTAACATGTCAAGCGATTTATATTTATTTTTTGGTGCGGGATCCTTCGCTAAGCATGTTTGTGAATCTCGCTTTCTACAATATTTTGTATTGGAAATACAGGCGTAATTTAAAATGAGTGACTTGAAATATTTGAAAATCGCTTAGTAGTTGAATTATTACATGGTAGTTCAGTTCTTTTTTGCTCTTTCCCATGAGCTGCCACTGATTAGCATTATGATATTATGTAAAATATTAATATTTTCCAGTATCCAAACAGATAGTAGCATTATTTAACACATTCAATGATAAGCTATGTATGTCATCATCTTGTACTAGAGATAATGTACCTAGATGCAATCGCTGCTTCATGAAACTCAAACAGCTCAACAGCTTTGTGTCCTTTAAGCCCGTATCTATTCTTCATCTTCATGGGTTTCAATATCTTATCTTATAAGTATATAAAAATGACTTTGCAAAAACTTTGGCGTCTATGGATTCAGAAGCCACAGGTCCGATTGCGATAAAACTTCGACAATAATTTAGCTTGCCTGTCCGGGAAGAACATAGGCGTATTAAAATTAACAGTGTCGAAAAACTAAAATATTCGTAGATTTCAATGTTTTTTAACAGTCAAACTCCCGAGTATTCCAAAACAAAAATGGCCGCCATTTGAATTTTGACACCGATTTGTATCGATTTGACAATTCAAATTTGATGTTCGATTTCATATCTGTGGTATATATGGTCTAAATTTTGACATTACATTTAAATGTGTTTCGTGCATTAGGTGTGATTGTTTGGTTGTTATTTATGCGATGTTTTTAGATTAGTTTTATTTGAAATTAAAAACTGTCCTCTTTTCACTTCAATTAATACTATACTATTTATATATAGAATGTCAAAAAAATATTTCGTGATATTTGACAGCAAAAGTACATTGTGAATTATATTACATAACGTTAGTAAGCCATTATTTTATGGTTATTTTTAAATGCATGTGAATAAATGCAGTACAAAATTCCTGTGTGCACTGTCAATACTTAAAGGAAAAGCATTCTATATTTATATTAAACGGTTTTTCTCTTATTAAATGTTCTTATATAATCTCGAATGCGAAATTATTAACAAAGAGAGTTTTAAGTGATTATTTTCATGATGTTCAACGAATATTGTACAATTTAAGATTTCGACTGAAGGTGCTTGGTGGAATGTCAATATTAAATTTGAATCGTTCAAATTATGTACATTCTCACAGATTTCGTCACCAACGACCCGGGTTTTGCCTTTCGGCGTCTGCAGGCGTTCAATTGCACGGATGAACTTGAACTGACACTTAGTAAACGAATGTTTCGTGTTTATATAATGTACAATTTTTTATGTTTTGTCAACTATTATATGTAATTGCTAAGAGTATTTTGATGGCTATGCATGCATTGATTATACGTTTTAGGTTTGAAAGACTTTTTGAACAAGGTTTTAAACCAGGGGTGGGGAACCTTTTCTTCTCTAAAGGCCGCATTCATTTTTCTGATTCGACATAAGGCCGCAGCAAACATTGACTAGGGAATCTTTGGCCGGAAACAGGAATTTACGAATTTGCATAAAATTACAGAATTATAGAATTGGCCAGAAGGCCGCACCAGAGTAGTCAAAAGGCCGCATGCGGCCTTAAGGCCTCAGGTTCCCCACGTCTGTTTTCAACTATTAGGTGTGTCAAGTCATATAAGTGTAGATGAATAAATATATATCTTATATTCTGGAATTCATATTTTTAAGGTTCCCATATACTACAGATTACTAACAGTAAGAACGAAATAACATTAATTTATATTTTTTACTATTTATATTTTTTTTAGGCAGTTTTTTAGTGAGGCACATCTTTTTAGAAACGGTAATCATAGAACAATAATTTCGAATACGAAAAAAGATTGCAATAAAACTTTTACAAACTTTTTGCTTGCACTTCCGGGAAGGTTATAAATCTTATATATAAAAATCAATGTTTGTATGTCTGCCATATAGTTCATTTTGACAACGTATGCTTGCACTTGCGCGAAGGTTATAGTACAATTAAATTACAGTAGGTGGCGCGTGTGTTGTACCATAGACAATCAGCAGCAAACGTCAAACAGACAGAAAAAGAAAGCATGCACTTCAATATACATAATTAAAACACAAACATTTTCTTTCTTCGAGTGGCATTGCAACGCTTGCCGGGTTCCGGCTAGTATTTTATATATATTAATGTATTTCCAGCTCAGTCAGCAATGAATGTAGTTAAGACATTGTAAAACCGTTTCGCAATTCAAATCACTGTCTGGCTACAGAAAAAATCCTTGGCCTGCTGTTATAATCGTGAATGAAATAAGCCGAAGAGAGTCTTTGATTCCATCAACGGCTCTCGTCACCATTCCCTTTTCAGTGTGGGAGTTTTCTGATTTCCTGCTGATCTACGGTAATATCATCTACATTTTCGGCAAGCCCATCTAACCAGAAAATTCTTATTCTGCCTCTCTTCTCCCTACTCTTATGCAATGTTCCCTCTAATTTTCCGAAGGTTATGTGCGCAAAATACATTGGCTGTGCAACTTTGAAAGGAAATTAAACAATTTGTGCGCCACAGACAGTATTTAGACCTACTTAATGAAATGGTTAATTTTTTATAACAGCAATAATTAACAACACTATATAATGTCAATTAATTTATTCTGGTGTTGGTATAGCTGGTGTAACTCTTGTGCGCTCTGTTCTAATGCATGTGTGCGCTCTCGGCGAGTTGTGTGCGTGCACAGCTTAGTGGGAACACTGCTCCTATGCAATGTTCCCTCTAAGGCAAGAGGTAAGCTGCGCAAAAATTTCAAAGGCTGCGCGGACCGATCAAATATTAATTGAACAACTGTCTTGTAGTGCGCGCCAACCCAGAATGAGTGCGGGTATGGGGGTTCCCAACTACTGCGCAGGAGCGCAGTTTAGAGGGAACGTTGCTCCTATGTCCTACAAAATTGCTGGATATTTTCTCTTTGTAGGTTTGTCATCACCCATAACAAAATGGGTAATACTGCTTTGTGGAGCACAACTTAAGAGAAGCATTTGAATAGAATAGAAGCATGTCATATTTGTCTATCAGACTTTTTCCAAATTATTGTGTTAAGAACTTACCTTCTAAATGCAGTTTGTCTTTCAGCGGCATTTGTGCTGGAAAAACTGAAACAACACAATAATATTCACTTTAATAGGGTAAAATATCAAGGTATTTCAGTTCTACAGTTTTTTAAAAAGTTAAAGGTTGATAGCTATTTCGGCTTACGCCATCGTCAGAACTATGCTTTAAACGTACATTTACTCAGCTATATATACTGTCTAAGAAGAGATACACAATGCATCATATTATTCACTCTAACATACTAATTCAAATTCTAATTACAATATTGCACTTATTAAATGTGATTTTAGTGTTACAAAGAAAGATAAGCAGTCTGGGTTTTTAAAAACATTAATTAGAATAATTTATTATTAATTAAATTAAAGAATAACTGATATTAATTAAAGAATAACTGATATTTATTATTAATTATGCAACATTAAATTTATTAACTATGGCTTTAGTGTTTTGAAAAACAATAAGCAATGTGGGATTTTCCACAGGTAAATTAGGAAAAAATATATTGATATTTATTATTAATTACATTAAGGGTTTTAACAAGGGTTGTTATCAATATATAATTTTCAATATAATGAAATGTATGACGTAGGACGCGTATATGCGTCCACGGTCCGCAACCATTGGATTTCAAAGACTTAAGTACGCGTCCACGGTCGTTAAGCTGTTAATATATAGATAAGGAACCGGTGATCGCTCACTTTATGGCGAGAATCATTAGTACATTTTTAAAAAATAAAACACTTTCTTGTACTGATTTTATATTTTTTTAATATAATCAGGACCAGTTCACAAAATACGAAAAAGTGGCAATAAATTTGTATCTTTATCTGCAATTCCTTTCAAATTTATATTACAAATTACTTGTTACACTCTTAATAATTTTACTTAGTTCAGTATAAATAACAATGTATTAATGTATAATCTTATCAGTTGAAAATGCTCGTCATGAGCAAAATCGGTCCTGATCGTATTAAATAAATGTGAAATCAGTACAAGTGCTTTATTTTTTTAATATAATGCCTTTCCACCAAGTATTGACAGTTAGTACCTTAAAAGTCATCATTAGTACGATGGTTATAAGGTTAGTTAGTCAACGCTAGTACTGTAATTAAAATATACATTAGTTTTAATTTGTTTTTCTGTATGTCTGTAACACACAGCAGTGCGCTTGCCCACAGTGTGAAGTCCAACAGAGTGTTGAGGATATAAATCCACGTTGAAGACATTTCTGTACTTTTAGAGTTTTATTGCAAAAATTAATGAACATTCTTACCTTTAAGTTGAGTGTCATATCTGCTATTATCATTAATACTTTGTGTGGGTGTACTTTCTGTAATCAAAAAGCTTGTCAATTATGCATTTAACAAAAATATTTTTTTTTCAAAGAAGACACTCATAGAAGTCAAAAAGCACTAAAAAAATCTTCGTCATTATTGGCGGTGAAATGACACAAGTAGAAAAATAAGTGAGAGGAGGTTTACATTTTGTAGAGTATTTATTAATCTATATATTAACACATTGGCTTCGGATGACTCGTATATGAGTCTTTTTGCCGGTCTGACTGATGCATTGAAATATATACATCCAATGTGACAAATGTTTTAAGATTCTCGACAGAGATGGAGTAGCAAATGTTTGATGCATCACTTAAAAAACAAAATATTATATATGCACAAATAATTTTTTTATTCGGTGATTTCGGTGATGAAAAATCAGCAGACAGTTAAAATATAACTTTAAAAAATAGGCCACCAACATATAAGCAAATTGTAGATTAAAAATAAACTTTTATGTTTTCTAATTTTGTTTTGAAATAAAATAAACAGGAGCATATGTATATTTGGCTTGTTATTTATTACGTTTTCGATGAAATTTATAATTCTATGTCAAATACCCGATTTTCTATATTAAAAAATACAAAAGTTAAGTATCACTAATAAAAACAGGCTAAAATATATAAAGTATTATGCAACAAAGTGTTGTACAACTGGAGTCCAATTTATTTTTTAAAATGTCAAATAGTTTTTAAGTTATACCCTTTTTTCGAGAGTACCTAATTTTTTGCAAAATTTCACAAAAATGCCCCGATGCGAATGAGTTAATAGCGGATAACGTTCGTAGATATGGCTGTCCGTATGTCCTGTGGCACTGACCTTTATGTGTAGAGATTTGAAGAAGTTTTGGTGTGGAACATTGCTGAATCTAAATTGAAGTATGTGTGTAAAAGCACATTTTGTGGTATGAAACATCGCTAAACCTATACATATAAATATAAGTTTTAATTTCACATTAATATAATATAAACAAAAAAACTTAATTTATATAATTTAAGATTTCGACTGAAGGTGCTTGGTGGAATTTCAATATTAAATTTGAATCATTCAAATTATGTACACTCCCACAGATTTTGTCACTAACGACCCGGGTTTCGCCTTTCGGCATCTTCAGGCGTTCAAGCGCACGGATGAATTTGAACTGACGCTTAGTAAATGGATGTTTCGTGTTTATATATTAAATAAATGTATCACTGAGTCTAAAGCCATCGCTGGTGAAAAGGATAAGCTCATGGGAATTCCCAAAGATTTGAGTAGTGAGTGGTTTTAAGAATTATATTTATTTGTTTGTCGGCAAAGGTTTTATGATATTATTTATATAGGGTATAGAAGTGGAGAGCCCGGAAGGTTTAATATTTCGTTTAAAATCGGAAGACTGTGCAACTGTGCCCTATTAATTTCTAAAATTTCCTGGAAAAAGAGCTTATGACTGTCCGTATTTGGGTGTAACATTTTTATCCCTTGTTCCTGATTGAACACGTGTCCTTCCGAAATTAAGTGATTAGCAAAAGTAGACGTGTCCTTTTTCAGTCTAAAGGCTGCCATATGCTCTAATACTCTGATGTTTAAAGTCCTCTCTGTTTTGCCGATATATTTTTTTTTACAACAAGAGCATTGTAATCTATAAATTCCAGATTTATTTAGGTAATGTATTTTATCTTTATTGTTAACTAATAATTTGCCTAAAGAGTTTTTACAGTAAAAGGCTGGTCTAACACTATCAGCTAGTTGTTTTTTAATTTTAAGACTTGTATTTCCTAAATAAACGATTCTACGCCAATACCTAGTATGATCTATGTCCTTTGACAATGTACCTTTAAATAACATTTTTTCTGCAAGTTTAGTTTGTTTTTTTGATAAAAGATTGTCTATAAGAGACATATCGTATCCATTGTTGATGGCGATTTGTTTGATGATTTTCAATTCGATATTAAAGTTTCATTTAAAGGAACACTCACAAGTCTATGAATTTCTGAATGAAAAGCGGCTAGTTTATAAGAAAATGGGTGCATTGAATCCTTATGTATCACGGTATCCGAAAATGTAGGCTTCCGAAATATTTTAAATTCGTGAGAACCGTTTTCAATATTAATATTTAGGTCAAGAAAGTTAAGATTCTTACCTCCGACTTCTAAAGTGAATTTAATATTTTTATCTAATGAATTTATAAAGTTATGAAAGTTAGTTATTTGTCTATCCGTTCCATTAAACAAGCAAATAATATCGTCTACATATCGGAACCAATAGACTATAGGTTTGGCTTCTGTTTTGTTTCTAAAATTTTTATCTTCTAAATAGTTCATATAAAATTCAGCTAACAACGGCGATAGACAGTTCCCCATCGCAAGGCCTTCTGTTTGTTTATAAATTGTATTGTTAAATTGGAAACAATTCTGGCCAACGCAAACATCTAATATATTTAGTAACTCTTTTGTTACTATTGGGTTGACTCTACGTGCATTTAAGGTATCTTCGATAATCCTTTTGCATTTGTTGACTGGTACATTAGTAAATAAACTGACCACGTCAAAGGAAATTAATTTTGAGTTGTAAGGAATGATTTGATTTTTAAGTTTTTCAACTAATTCTAATGAATTTTTTACACTATATGTCGGCTTGAATCCACTATGGTTACGAATGAGGGAGTTAGCTTTTTTCGATAATGCATCGGCTGGGGCATTAATATATGACACTACAGGGCGAATTAAATTAGCTGATAGTGTTAGACCAGCCTTTTACTGTAAAAACTCTTTAGGCAAATTTTTAGTTAACAATATAGATAAAATACATTACCTAAATAAATCTGGAATTTATAGATTACAATGCTCTTGTTGTAAAAAAAATTATATCGGCAAAACAGAGAGGACTTTAAACATCAGAGTATTAGAGCATATCAACACGTCTACTTTTGCTAATCACTTAATTTCGGAAGGACACGTGTTCAATCAGGAACAAGGGATAAAACTGTTACACCCAAATACGGACAGTCATAAGCTCTTTTTCCAGGAAATTTTAGAAATTAATAGGGCACAGTTGCACAGTCTTCCGATTTTAAACGAAATATTAAACCTTCCGGGCTCTCCACTTCTATACCCTATATAAATAATATCATAAATAATATCATAAATAATATCATAAATAATATCATAAAACCTTTGCCGACAAACAAATAAATATAATTCTTAAAACCACTCACTACTCAAATCTTTGGGAATTCCCATGAGCTTATCCTTTTCACCAGCGATGGCTTTAGACTCAGTGATACATTTATTTAATATATAAACACGAAACATCCATTTACTAAGCGTCAGTTCAAGTTCATCCGTGCGCTTGAACGCCTGAAGATGCCGAAAGGCGAAACCCGGGTCGTTAGTGACAAAATCTGTGGGAGTGTACATAATTTGAACGATTCAAATTTAATTTAGTACAAAATAAAAATCCGTGCCATTGCGAATAACAACCCAAATGAATGCTAGGGATGGGAAATTTTATATTTATTGGAATAAGAATCTTTAAAGATAACATGATTTTTTAAAAATGCATTTTAAGATTTCTTGGAAGTTTAAAGTTATCGATAATTAACAATTGATAAAAAAAATAACCACAAATTAAAACTAAAAATTATTTAGTGAATACAACAATTCTACAACCTGGGATATCATCAGTTCATTGTTAACTGTTGAAAATTGTCTCAAAGGTAAAACCATTTATATTTGAGATGTGGATACATGCTTAGACAAATGTGTAATGATACTTATATATAATTTATATGTACTCATAAAGGACATTCTACAGTACAAAACTGAATTTTTCGCAAGGTAAGCGAAACATCCTTGCGCAGACTTTAGTTATAAGTATCGTCTTATGCAGTCAATTTGACGTTTTCGCAGCATTTTATCAAACCGTGTTAAGTTGTATTCTAACACAAATTTCACCATTCTGCGGTAAGTGTTGATTTAAAACGTCAGCTAATTTAGGGCATGAACCAATTCCAAGCCAGTTTAAGCCGTATCACATCACCGAACAAACGAACCGATGCAAGCAATATGAACTAAGCAGATAATCAGGAAACCGTCAGAAGTTTATAGAAGAACATAACTATTATTTCATTGATTGATGATTCAATAACCGACAACATTTAGTGCAAACCAATTAGCGTAGATTAACAGCGTACGACTATAATACATAAAAATGATATTTCTGATGATTTTAAACATTATTTACATTTGTTCATGACTTTGGAGGTCAGCCATGAACAAAAATCGCGACTCCTACATCAGTTTTTACAAAATGCAAAATCTGCCTGATTTTAAAATATATTCTGAGTATTCTTTATTTGTAGGTGTTTTTGTCTTTAATTTCATATTATAAAAATAAGTATATTTAATTCTACTAGCCATAAATGTTTATATTTCAGTGGGTGGAAAAGCTGCTCGGGAGCTTAACACATTGCTTTGACCAGGGTCTACTGTGATATTAATATGGCCCTGTATTGGAAACACTTACCTGATGTTTGAGTAACTGTAATATTATTGGATTTCTGCTTGGCAGCCGTATTTTGAGTGGGAATGTTTGGTGGAGGCCCTTGAATCATTCTCACTTGCTGAGTTTGCTGTGTGGCAACCGGCTGGGGAACAGTATGTTGAAAGCCCATTGGATTCGCTGTCACGGAATGCGGTTGATTAAGAGGCATTCCCTGAAAGTTATTCGAGTAATGACCGCCAGGAACGGGCTGAGCGTGTTCAGGCATTCCAATATGCGGTGGAGGGGGGGCAGAAAACATATGCTGAGGGTGTGGCATGGTAAAGATGAGAGGTGCCGGTTCCTCATAGCAAATGTTGGGTACACTAGGTGGAATATAAGGAATCATATGCGGAGCGTTCATTTCAAATACCGGAGGCAGGTGTTCTTGTTCAAAAATAGAATTCTGCGGAGGCAGATACACATATGACGGAGGCTCAGAAGGGGGACCATCGATGATACCAGGATATTTAACAGACATTTCAGTCAGAAAATTTGGTGGTTTCTCTCTTTTAGGTGGTTTCTCTCTTATGGGTGATTTTTTCAACGATACACTTCTCCTACGATCGTAGATGTCATCTTTCGGGTCGAATTTGGGTAGGGATTTTTTTTGTTTTAGTCTATCTTTGAGGCGTTGTCTTCTGCTAATTTGCCGTTCCCTGGTATTTGGCCGTTCCCTGGAATTTGGTCGTTCTCTGGAATTTGATCGATCCCTAGAATTTTTTAACATCTTTGGAGAAAAATGTTTTTTTGCAATCCGTCTTTCAGGAACATGTCGCTTGGGAGAATTTAATACTCTGCGGCGTCTCACATTGAGACCTTCATTGGAGAGTCGCCGCTCTCGCAAATCAACGCGTTCCTTTGAGTATTTTTCATTTGATGGTGATCTTTGTCTAGGAGGACGGATAGGACTGATCTCCCTTGATCGGGCCATTCGGAGAATCGGAATGCGCTGTCTTAAGTCAACACGTCTGTCTGGACTGAAACTGGCAGAGCGTGATTGTCTAAGCATTTTCATTCGATCTCTTTCCCTCGAGCGATAACTTCTTTGATCAAGTTGTCGGTTTCTCGATGTGTAATGATCATTTGAATGACGTATTTCAACTACCTCTTCTAAAAGATATGCATCATTAACCATGAATCTCTCTTGAGAGTGACTTGTCTGAGAATAGTTATGATTAGGAAAGTTTTCATAATGGTCTCCTTCTGGAGACACAGAAGTCCTATCAACTAATACATAATCGTTCATAGCCGGACTACGATATCTCCTTCCTCTCAAAGCCGGACTACGAGAATGTCGGGAATAATCCATATTCCGGGGCGGACTAGCCGACAAATGTCTATTCATTTCCTTTAATTTATTTTCGCCGTGATCTTCCATCTCCATTCCGGGAGGAATCAATCCAGATTCCAATTTTTTCACAATATCTTCTTTAGTCTTGTTAAACTTATCTTTTTGTATGTCTCTTTTTGTCTTGTTCGGATCCCTTCTCGGACCCAGCGGTGTTGACGCCTGCGGAATGGATGTCGGGCTGCTGTTGAACTTTTTGCGATTTTTTTTGTTTTGGTTTCCAATAGCAGCCTTTCTGTCATTAGCAGCCTTTTTACTATTACTAACCTTTTTAATAGTACCTGCATTAACTTTTCCAAATTTCGTGATAGGCTTCGTCTTACCCGAACTGTAGTTTGTTAAGTAACCTTTGAATTTGCTCACTGCGCTTTCATCGGTGAGCAATCTTCCGGTCGGTCCTGGTCTCTTCACCGCAACATAGACAGCCGGATGCTCCCCGGAGACCTTCAGCTCGTGTTCTTCGGGTTCGGCCAGCATATGGTCAACAGACGCAGACACAGATTCATTTGTATCTGATAAGAGTGCAAATTATCGTGTGTTATCCATTCCGAAAGGCAGACCTTTTTTAACGGATTTTTAGGAATAACGTTGTATGATAATGTTATGCCGACACCAGGGAATGGCTAAATATCCATTTATATATCTATAGGAACAAATTCAAGTACATCAGACAAAGCAATTGAAAATTAAATACTGATTGGTGAGTACCACCGATACTAAGAAAATTTTCTACCAATATATCAGAGATAACTAACTCAATAGATACCATAGATAATACCGATTTCTTAGCATATCAAATAAACCCATAGATAATATGTATTATCATTACCACCCAAATACACCTACTTAAATATAGGTACATATATAATATTATACGTACGTATGACCATAGACAAGCCAAAGCGAATATTAAATTATAGGGTCGACGATATTATTGCAGTCGACATTTTTAATATAATATACAGTATACATATCAATCTCTTCACATAAGAAATAATTAGCATGTATCCATTGAAAAATGGCCTGAAAATAAATGAGTGTAGTGTCGAATTTTGTAACACAACAAGTAACAAAGTTATCAAATTAAATTTTATATTAAAATTTAACTTCCACAAAGTAACCGTCGAGTCCATTGAAAATATTAAAATGGAAACTCATTTTTTTTTAGTCAAAACATCAAATTGGAAAATATTCTTGAAACGGTATTGTGTAATAATTTGTTTTCAATTAAGTATTTTACATGAAAAAATGAAATTTAAAGAGTATATTTTAAAAAATTGTCATGAAAATACATTTGAACTTATGTCTCAAATGAATGGGTGTCAAATATTACTCAGAATATATTTTTTAAAAATTGTTAACAAGTCATATCAATTCGTGATTACATAAAATTTGCAAAGTCCCTGATTTTTCAAAAAAAAATAGCATAAGTACCATATTATATTTTCTTTCAGTTTTGATTCTTTATAAGAAATAAGATTTTCGTCCACCCCATCTAAAAAAAAGCTGGGAAACAAGCAAATCTTTTACAAAATTCTGTTGAGATACCTCCATTAGGAGACCAAATTGACTTTGGAAAGGAAAAAGGACGTAACCCACACATAGCAAATTTTACAGAAGGCACAAAAAACGTGTTTGATGATTTTCGGCCATATTCAAATTATGAAATAAACACAACCTTGAAATGCACGGAGAAAAAAAAGTGTTTAAAATAATTTATTTAAATTTCATAAAATAACACGGATAAGCTGATCCATAAATAAGGCTTATTTATTTTAGCTCTATCCCTTATCGAATGCCGTAAGTAATGCCTGTGGAAGTCTTCCTTTAGTGTGAAGGTCTCATGAGCTCACACGTATGAGCTCATCGGTGTTATTTAATTAAATTCAAATGAATTATTTTAAACACTTTTTTTTTTTCTTAAAAAATATTTTGGTTCTACTTCTGACCCTACACATTTACTTTCTATATACTTAATACAGTAATGTTCTATATTATCAAAGCCATTTTCTAAATACACCCATTTTTTGTTAGTATCACTTTAATCATTTTTATCATTTTTCATAATATATTTAATGAATTCGGAGATAATTTTGTCTCCACACCAAAAAATACATATCTGCTCTGTTTACACCAAAAAAAATTAATTATAACTAGAGACATAATAAAATAAAATATTTATTTGATTTATCAATTGAGATAACGAATAAATTAAACACACTAACAGATAGCGTTCTGGAACGCAAACGGATCAATAAAACACGATAAAATCGAGGTGCAAAATTTCCTTAATACATACGACATTGACGCCCTACTCCGAGATAACTACCCTACTCGTCAATGAAACGCATCTCAAACCCGCGACACCGCTTAACGGTAAGGGTGCACCATAAGCAATTCACCTAAATTCATCCTTCGTGACGTCTAGTAGGAAATCTATCAACTTTCATACAAAAGCTTTAACCTTTTGACGCGAACTAGCGCCAGAGAATTCTATAAATTTTGCGATCGTTGTCTATGAATTTTGTATACAAAAGGTATCTGTCAAACTGACGTTTAATCGGAGATACGTTTAATGTCGGTTTGGCAGGTGAAAGTAACTTCGCTAGCTTAGACATGAATTAGCACATGAAAGTGCATTTGCATCGACATGAAATAAAATGCACACAAATGCATGGTAAATATTCCTTACAAGATGTGTGTTCACCGTCGTTGGCTTCGAATCCCAGTACAGTCTTATAAATTGATTTATGAATTTCTGTTCGTAGGCATGGATGTGTGATGTCTTAAAATCCTCTCTCCCACCCATACTATCCTATGAACGAGGCGTATCGAAAGCGATTAGCTAACCACTAATCCTGTTCTAGCCCTATCTTTCTATTCCTACTCTCTTTGGAAAAAGAGAGGTTGAACAACTGAGTAACAAACAGTTCTTGTAGAAACACTTCAATTGAGATAAACTCCATTAGGAGTCCATATGCTCCACATTGGGAGCGGACATGCTAAAGAAAAATCACATGGGGAAAGAATGCTAGTCTTTTTCATTTTATTCTTCCAGACGTCCTATCTGCGACAAGTAGCAATTGCCACGGACAATAAAAATATTTTTTATTTTAACAAATTGCATTGCTTACTATCAATTTTATTTAGTAAGATACCTATTGTAAACTGATTTTTGTTTAGAGCAGAAAAGGAATTTGAGAACAATTTTAAGGTCATGGTTTTAATAACCTTGTATGTATCCTCTTAAATGTTTAAAAAATCTGCAATTGCTGAGCACACTTCATTTGGTCCTCTCCCCAATTCAGTTTCCTGTCAGTAATTTAGGTAGGTAAGGTAGGTAGGTAAAATAAAATAAAAACATCAGTGGTGTAAAAAAATGTTTATTTCCAAAAAATCCGACAATTCGATCATGTTTATCTAGAAGAATTGCCAAAGAAAACACTAACTAAACAAAAATACTGAGAGTCACCAATGAATAAGGAGTTCATTAAACAACTTAATAGTATCGAAAAGGTTTTAATGTATAAAGCAATGTTTATTAATCATAAAAGTAAACACCATTACAGGGCAAATTTTAAGTTTTGGGGGGCACTTTTTACCTTGCCAATCACTCATGATTGGCAAAGGCAGTTATTCAAAATGGATAACGGATGACAACACAGACATGTTGCTTGTAACAAAGTTTAAAAACCTTCAATAATAATCTGATAATAAGTGTTTAATTTCTACAAATATTACTTTATACCAGAGCTGTGGAGTCGTGTAAAAAAAAGACGACTCCGACTCAAGCTTAAAAATAATTAACGACTCTGACTCTGAGAAATTTTTCAACAATTTCATTTTAACATATATATATGTATACCATCAGATCATCTTTAGTCAGCCAAGCATTCAATGTCAACACTTTGGACTATTACGTTACGCATCGAAACGATCGACTGCACGCGCGTTGCGGCGGAACCGCAATCATAATAAAATCACACATTGACCACTGTGCCATCTCTCAACAGCCAAGACCTAACTCCTGCCCGCTAGAATCATCCGCGATATGCGTTAACACGAAAAACGCCGGCAAAATTAAATTAGTTTCAATTTATTGCCGATCAGGAAATCATCGCCTGAATACAGCAGACCTAGACAGTCTGCTAACGAACGACATACCGGCTACCGTCATAGCAGGTGACTTTAATGCAAAACACTCAGCATGGAACAGTCGCCGAACAACAGCCCGCGGAAAGATGGTACACAAGTTTGCACTCGATAACAACGCCGTCATATCAGCTCCTTTTGAGCCAACGATATACCACACAGGATTGAACATAACAGATGTGCTCGATTTTGCTCTACTAATCGCGATGTCGCATACACCGCAAATAAGGGTCGTTGACGAACTAAACTCAGACCACCGGCCGGTCCTTCTTTTACTCGGTGACCCTCTAGATCCTCTCGCTATTGTGCCGAATAATACCAGGACCAAAGTATCCTGGGAAGACTACAGCACACACATTATAAACAACCTTCATAGCCCAATCAACCTCGCCTGTGCGGCGGATATTGATAAAGCTATTACCGATCTGACGGATTCAATTATCAAGAATATTCAAGAATCCGCCACGACCGCCGTTCCCGCGAACGAGTATAGACCCGATATCCCGATCAGAATTAAAAATTTAATCAGGGAAAAAAACCGTGCAGCAAAGGAATGGCAAAAACGTGCCAATCCGATAGCGAGAACGCACAAAAACCGACTCATCGCGGAGATTAAGATGTCGTTAAAAGAACACAGAGATTCTTCTTATAACACATATCTCATGGGCTTGGAAAAAGGAGGCGACCCCTTCTGGACCCTCAGCAAAGCAATCAGACACAAAAAATGCCCCATTCAACCGCTTAACGGAAGGAATGGCCCGGTGTATACAGCCGCGGAAAAAGCAGAAACCTTCGCGGAATCACTCGAGAAACAATTCTCTCCGAATGCATTCGACCCCAACGACCTTGCGCTTAAAAACCGCATAGAAAACATATCCGCTAAATACATTAGAATCACTGAAGAGATCTCATCTCCATCCGCGACATCTATCGAACCCGCAACCACGGGCGAGATAGAAACTAGAATCAAACTTGTATTGAATCGTGAAGCCCCCGGCAACGATGACATAAAACATAACGAGCTTAAACACCTTCCCGAGAACGGTGTCGAAGCACTCAAATCGATCATAAATGCATGCCTACTCGTCCAACACTTTCCGAACGCATGGAAAGCCGCGGACGTCATTCTCATTCCCAAACCAGGCAAACCACCTGCAATTCCAGAAAATCACAGACCCATCAGCCTACTCCCGACGATGGGTAAGCTTTTGGAACGTGTAATTAAATCCCGACTGGAAGAATTTGTATCGGAAAAAAAACTCATACCGGATGAGCAACACGGCTTCCGAACCAAACATTCCACAAACCACCAATTACTTAGAGTTGTTGAATACATCACTGAAGGCTTTAACCGCCGATGTTTCACTACAGGCCTGTTTCTAGACATAGCCAAAGCCTTCGATAAGGTTTGGCATGAAGGTATGATTGTTAAACTTTCCGAGGCCGGCCTCGAACAACCGATGATTAAACTAATAAACTCATTCATGTCAAAAACTGCAAAAAAAAAACAGGCATCAACTATCATGGGCCAACTCTATCCCATGCTAGGACACAATAGTAAACTCGCATTGAAAAGCAAGCTACTACTGTATACCGCGATAACACGACCAATCATGACCTATGCATGCCCAATATGGGCACACGCAGGCATGCATAGAGACACTAACCCAGCCCCAATTCTCGATCACGTCGTGAAGCTGTCGAAGAAATTCTACAGCGACATGACGGATCATAAAAGCCCTACTCAACGATTACGTTGAGTACCCGCACACTGACATAGCGCGGCCAAGGAAAGTCCTCCTCCTGAAACCGCCCTAGCTCCCCTTCGACCCCACCACTGACATGCCTGGTTGCCGCAATCGCGCGGCCTAAAATAAAACAGAAAAAAAAGAAAAGAAACTTTCTTCTTTTTATATATCATATAATATTTAATTGTAACCTCCTCTTACCTTTCACTCCCCATCCCCGCATATATGCTACCTTCCCTTTCCCTCACCCCCACCCCCTATCACTCTCTATAAAAAAAAATCAATAGATAAACCCACAACAAAACAATTATATATAAAAAAAAATAGAATAATAAAACTGGGTCCACAACATTAAAAAAAAAAAAAAAACAAAGATGAAAGGGAGATTGGAGCTAGCTCCACAGTTCCCCATATAAAATGAAAAGACACTGATAAACTCAACTTTCTTATATAAACACGAAACATTCATCTAAATCAGCGATTTCCAAACTGGGAGGCGCGCCTCCCTGGGGAGGCATGGACTATTGCAAAGGGAGGCGCGAACAGTCCAACATATTTATTTACCCTTTAAAACGTGTCTTTATTACTATATGAAATAAAGTATGGGGAGGCGCGAAGATATTTTTTTCTTCAAAGGGAGGCGCAATGACAAAAAGGTCCGAAACCACTGATCTAAATGAATGTTTCGTGTTTTATCTATGGCTCTAAAGCCATAGATAAAATATATGCTTAGAGCGTCAGTTCAAGTTCATCTGTGCACTTGAACGCCTGGAGTTGCCGAAAGGCGAAACCCGGGTCGTTAGTGACAAAATCTGTGTGAATGTACATAATTTTAACGATTCAAATTTAATATTGAAATTCCACCAAGCACCTTCAGTCGAAATCTTAAATTATAGAAGTTATATTATTTTCTATTTTCAAAATCGTCTTTTATTAGATATGTTGACTGTTAGTGCCGTTGCCATAATAAAAAGTATATATAATAAGTAAAAAAAAAATGTATCGGAAACATAGACTAGAACGACTAGAATATAGGCATAGATAATAGAGGTTAAAAAATAGACCCGAAATGTCACATACATACTTCAGAGAAACATTATGTAAATATTTAGAAAATCGTTCAACTCAATTCTTAAAATATGGACCACGTTACGTCGTACGATCAAGTACGTCAGATTTGTCGAGCATGTATGAAATCTGATAATATGTCAACTGAATTATCTAAGCTGATAGATATTAGCAACAGTGATTCACAATATTCTCTTGCAGATATTTTCACAATATGTACTACATTAGAGGTATTATTATTATTCACACATGTGTATATACAATGCTAAATATTGTTGGTAATTGTGTGTTAAAGCATTATTCATTATGGCCGCGAAGCCATAATGAATAATGGAGGCGATGTTCTGAAAAATATTTCGCATTTCTCCTAATTTATCAGTGTTCTTCGTAGTGGTTTTAACGCGATTATCAAAGCTTCAATATTTTTTTTAAATAGTGGCGTTGTTTTTAGCTTAGCTCGTGAAGTTCTTCGCTGAAATAATCCATGACTAGCTTTAACACACAATTACCATATTGCTTAACAATAAATAACTAAGGTACCTAAATATTGTTTTGACTGTGTTTGATATTATTTTATCAGGTTTCAAATGAAGATGGGCTACCTACAACGGTCTGTCATAGCTGCACTAAAACGCTTATTAATTTATACGAATTTCGAATGCAGTGCCAAAAAAATGATTTAAAATTACGAAATACATTTTTAAATATTGACATTCCTACTGTAGGCGAAGAATGTTATAATACTTATGATGAAGAATATGATAATACACTACATATGAAGATTACTCCCCAAATTTTATCAAAAAAGGATAAAACTAAATACAATAATTCCAATCAGAATATGGAAGATAGTACATATTTAAAAAACAAATTAGACAATCATAAACATCACAATATATGTCATGAAACTGAAACATCTAAAGAAAATTTTGTGGAACATTTAACAGTTCAAAATAAATTTGAATGTTATCAGTGCTTGAAGACATTTCAAAAAGAGAATGATTTTAAAAAACATGTGAATACACATGCCTCATTGATGAATAAAAACGTTCTTATTTCTAAAACTATGATTTGTAAGGAAAATAACTTTTGTGTTGAATGTAATCAAAAGTTCAGGTCATACAATTTATTTGTGAGCCATATGAAAATTCACAATAAAGTTCTTGATGTATTCTGTTGTAAATTATGCAATGAGACCTTCACACTAAAGGAAGACTTTCACAGGCATTACTTACGGCATTCGATAAGGGATAGAGTTAAAATAGATAAGCCTTATTTATGTATATATTGCAGTCGATGTAAGTTTTGTAACACTGGCATAAGCTAATAATTCTTTTCATTTTGTATAAAAAAAAACACCAAGCAGTCTACTGCCAGAAAACATTATGTTAGAAATTGGGTGTTTTGAATTATGACTGCAGATCGATAGATTTAAACACACTATCGCATGAAAAAAACAAGCTCATTCATATTATATTTGAAGAAGTAATATAAAATAAGTCAATTTCGTTGACAGTTATTACTGGCAGAAACCTATAAATAATATAACGCTTTTTTGCTGTACAGATTTCACATTTCTACAGCTACCCAAAGACGATTTGACAACTAAAGGTTTTTGTGATGTAAAAGTTTTGATCAATTGTTATTTATTCATTTGTCTCATTTTGTACAGCCGCGCTACATTTCATTTTGTTTCATGATATTTGAAGTGGTCGATTATCTCAAAAAAGGTTTTTTTGACTTGACGTTTTCTGGCAGTAAAGGGACAAAATGTTTTAGAGAGGACAGCATAATATTACTATTTAATTACTTACTTGAAATAGCTCATCAGAACTTTTTTTTATGATACTGCATGCTTAGTTACAACTTCCTGTATTATATCAACTATATATAGAAAGCTGACTGCGTTGTCGAGTGTCAACATCATTGCAGCATGGGCAGTTTTTATAGATTTGATTGATATCTATACATCAAATTCTAGGGCTGGTGGAGCCAAGCTCCAATTTCCCTTTCATCTGGTGTATTTTGATGTTGCTTTTCCCGCGTAGCGTCCTGGATTTACCTGGGCGTAGGCGGGTGCGTGGTCTTTGGTTTTTGTTTTGTTTTTGTGGTGGTATTAGTTCTCATTCGTAGGCATTACAGGTGACACTGGTGGTTGATTCAACAACCTTGAGCTGCAATTAATTGGGGTTATGCCTATCTGATCAGTTAACATTTTTTATCTGTTTTTTTTTTATAATTATTATTTTAATCTTTTGCCCTCTTTTTTTGTTATTTACCCTCAAGAGGAGGTCAAACCAACAGTGTCTGCGGCGGTCGTTCAGGTTTTGGAGACGGGGGTTTTAGCAGATGTTGACAACCAAATATGTGAATGTGGAGGATCGGGGGGGGGGGGTAGATTAATTTTTCAATAGATTTATGGATTTCTGTCCGAAGGCATGGTTGTATGTGAAAACAGGTGTATCGAGAGCGATTAGCTTACCACCTAAATCTATTTATTTCAATATATCTTCTAAAATAGATAAATGAATAGATGTACTTTCTTTGTAAATTTTCTTATAACAAAATAAAGAAAATTGATTAATTATTCTCATTTTCAGCGTTTAAACAATTGAACAGTCTAAGTGTACATAAGCGAACACACACTGAGGAATCTCCATATTTGTGTTCACAATGTGGAAAGAGTTTTCAGTCCCACTCAAATCTAAAGCAACACTTAATCAGGCACACTAAACTTAAACCATTTGCCTGTCATTTATGCCCAATGAAGTTTAACAGTAAAGGTAGTCAGTGTTTTTCTATATCTATATTTCTATCATTAGATTATTTTTTTTTATGTCTGAAACATTCCCCACCTGTCCCTCCCTTAAACTCGTGTCTTAATATTATGTTTCAGGATCATTAACTTGTCATTTACAGACACACACAGGCACTAAGCCGTGGATCTGTGATGTTTGCGGGAATTCCTTTTCACATCCAAGCACTCTCAGAAAGCATAGAATGAACCATGAAGGAATTAAACCTTGGAAATGTGATTCTTGTGACAAAAGGTAATTGCTTTATTTTCTTAGGTATTGATACATATTGCTGGAGAAAGGTGTTAATCTCCGTTTCAGCTACTACTTTTCTGTTTTCATTGCGTGCTTCTTTTCGACAGGAAAAGTATTAATACCCGTCATGTTTTGTTTTAAGAATCTTATGAGGATTGATTCAAGATACTTTCGCTACCCATCCAATACTCAAAATCAGGGGAGGTAGGAAGAACGATTAGGTTATTACTAGTCCTGACCTAGCTCTATTCTTTTATCCTTATATCCCTACTCTTGTCGAAAAATAGAAGTTAAGCAACTGCATAATAAACAGGTCTTGTAAAAAACTTATGTTTTAAAAATCTTTAATAGTAGTCTATATACCCCACACTGTTTTAAGTATGTATTAAATTAAACGTTATGCAAGAATTACAAAAATTTACATACTGGTGTAGGAATGGAAACATTCGTGTGAAAGTCGACACCCCGTTACTGTTAGAAAACAATCATTGGCAATTATATTTATATTTGAATTTAATATCTTTTAACGTTTTTAATTTATGATTTATAAATTATTTTATGCTTGTGTTTCCTACGAAATTCAATAATAATAGTTTTTTTTTTTTTCAGTTTTACAGTCAAAGAACATTTAAAGAGGCACATTTTTGTTCACACCGGAGAAAAACCATTTAAGTGTAAATATTGCGACAAAGCATTCAATCAGAAGTTTAATTTGGTTGTTCATACAAAGTCGCATGTCGGAGATAATCTTTATCAATGTACAGTATGTGACATGAAGTTTCGTCTTAGTAGTGAACTGAAAAAACACTATCCTACTCACTATAAAGAAGGTACAATGGAAACCTATGTTCGAAGTGAAGAAGAATTAAATGTATAAAAATTGAAATTTTTCGAATAAATTTATTAACTTGCCAATGTTTGACTCTTATTTACCCCAACTTATCTATTTCCATATCGACATATTGTAATTCAACTTAAGTAAATTTTCTTAAAACCTTAGTAATTTAACAGCTGAAATAGAGAGTTCTTAATGTTAGTAAAAAGATTCAGCGGCATTAATTAGCTTCTTTTCATTGAGTGTAAATATATTTTTTAAAACGATTCACAGTAAACCCTCTTATAGCATTCTGCTATAGAGAGGTTTTCTATATTGCGTGGAAGTTCCTCGTAGAGCGCCATTTTAAAGAAAACTGTAGACATCAAATATGTAAAAAAAAATACGTAAGACAATCATAATTCCCCATTCCAATCAATCAATAAATCAACAAGAATAGTGATCAGTATCGAAAACTTTTTCATTCTTGTGAACGCTTGTATTTTGATGAGTGCATAGTATTTATTGTCTCTGTTTGTTGCCCGCTGTGATCTAGTTGTTTAGAGCTTGCTCTACCAATCAGATGGGTCTGGGTTCGATTCCCGGAAAGGTCAATGTTAAATTGGATTTTTCCAATTTCAATTTGAGATCTAAGACATGGGTGTTTGTGAAGTTAACTCTCCTTGAGTTAATATCATGTGACTTACAAAAATTCTCATCGAGTATATCGTGTGATATTTCAAAAAAAAAAAAAATATTTCTTTTGTTGGAATTGATATGGTCTTTAAAAAATTCCTTTTTCAGAATCTTCTTGGTTGTCGATTTTGTTTAAGTATGTACACACACCAACTACTTGAAAGTGGGGAAAAACGGGAAACTATCATTAAGCCTATTCACTTCATTAATGTAGCATTTTATCACTTTGTCAAAAAAAATCCCAAATTTTAATTATGTTTGTAATTACTCTCAGTCACCACTCTAAATTTATTAATCTTGGATGACTTTTTAATTTTGTGTTATTTTAGAATCGTTTACAACTTTTCATTTTTGTACAAATAGCATTATATTTCTTATCAGTTGACAATGCTCGCAAAGAGCGAAAACGGTCCTGACCTATTAAATAAAGTGGAATGAAGTACAAAGGAATATTGTGTTTTTATTAATATAATGCCTTTCCACCAAGTATTGACAGTAAACGCCCTAAAAGTGATCTTGAAATAGCGTTCCAAAACCAAGTAGAAGAGTCCTTGGGCTCAGAAGACCTTAAATTTATATGCATATTTAAATTTTCCAAAAAATAAGAAAACTAATAGTAAAACTTGAATAATTTTAAAAAGTTCCTGTGAAACGAGTAATTAGTGACTTCCTTTTTCACCTGTACGTGCGAAATAAATGTAACTGTTCTTTGTTATTATCGCCAGCCAAAAATTCTCGAAAAAAGATGTATACTACCCCTAATCCATCGACAGCTGTCATCCTTCGAACTCAAAGTCGTCCTTTTCTTTGCAACATTTTATTTTTGTAATAAGAAAAACTTAGGAGTACTTTTGCATATGGACTCAGATTTTCTAGTAACGCCACTATACACAAGATATAATATACTATTACACATGCTTTACTTTTACCTTATATTATTGTATAAATATACACGTTGGATCCTATGGCGCAGCGGTTGGCGTTGTTGGCTTCCGTGCTGGACCTCATGGGTTCGAGTCCCAGTACGATCAGAATTTTTTCGATTAATTTATCGACTTCTGTTCGAAGGCATGGGTGTTTGTAATCTCTTAATTTTCCTCCCACCCTTCCTATCCAGTCCTGTCCTGGCCTTATATTTATATCCATACTACTCTCTTTGTAAAAAGAGAAGTTGAGCGACTGAGTAACAAACAGTTCTCGTAGAGAAAATTCTGTTGAGATACCTTCACTAGGAGGCCATATGCTCCACATTGGGAGTGGACATGGATAAAAAATATACATTCGACTGTGGAAAAGGAAGTAACCCACACTTTTTTCAAAACAGCTTTTTTTTTGATTATCACAATGTATACAATTTGAATTTAGTGGCTGCTCTACGTACTGGGCTAGGTGGACTTAGCCCGACCTGCATTTTTCACCCAAAATGTGTAAAAAAAACTTAAGATGGCTGAATAAAAATGAACAGCAATTCGGCCGCTGAACAAAATAAATATATTTCTAAGCGTAACTAACCTTTCGCAAATTTATACAATATCTTTGTTTTGAATTTCTTCTGTCAATATACTACTCTCGATTGTGTTTTGTACTACAATTTTAAGCCGAGCCGGCATAAAAAAAAACAATAGCCCTATACATACTTCATACAGAACAGGCAACGTGACGTCAGTTTGGTGATATCATACCTACGTATTATAATAATCAGTGCTTTTTTTGAAAAAAAAAAGGTGCCGGAACGCACTTTTTCGAGCATCTCCTAAGAAGGTATATTATTTATTATATATTCGAGTATCATTTTGATAGAATTAAAGACGGCTTTTCATATAATGCATAGAAAATAAAACAAAGAACATTACATACATTATGTAACATAACATTAAAAAAATATGTTATTTATTAAAAACGCTATCCAAAATTTTATTCCAATAACAATGATTTCCACAGTTTTTCCCAATTTTTGTCAGGTTAATGGTCCCTTTTTTTTTTTTGGTGTCTGTGGCCGAATGTCTTCTTAGAAACCATTGATCAATGTATTTTGAAGGATCAAAAAATATCAAAGGTGGTCCGACGAGTTTAATAAACAAAGGTGACGAAACTGTTTTGGTCATCAACGAAGCTCATTGGGCTCATAATTAAATTCACTTGTGAAAACCTGCGTTAACATTCACTTGAAGAAATGGGAATAGAATTCAGTGCATAAATTAAACGCCCTTTCCAAGAAAGTACATACCTGATAATCTTTTGCATGACATTAATTTATGGGTCCTATGATACCCTATATATTCAAAAGGGATTAACAGTCAATGGCTTCCAAGAAAAGAAACGAAAGTTTTAAAATAGAAAAAAAAAAATACGAACACTTATTAAAATTTCGAGAAAAAAAGGTGCCGGAACGCCGTTCCGCCGCGTTACAGGGTAAAAAAAAGCCCTGATTAATAATAATAAAGGCTTGGACTATTTTGAAGTTAGTCCGATGTAAAACAAATGCTTTCATTACACTGGGGTACAATCATGCACGATTAGAAGACGAAATGTTCTTTATACACATTGGTCATACCAAAACGTCATCTAATCGTACACGCCTGCTCCTCGGTGTACAACCTGCAGTCAGCAAGTAATGTGACGTCAGTTGGGCTGAGTCAAACTTAGTACATACATAAAAAGTAATTTAATAATAATTTACAGGCTAACGTTACGTAATCACTCGCACAAATTTCTGTTCGTTAAAAAATAAACAACAGAAGTCACATTTGGCATTTTGTTCAGAAAACAATATTAGTGGACTGAATTTTCGTATATTTATAACTTTTTTAATAACTAAGGTAATGAGAGTCTGTAATCGGAATTTTTAACCAATTCGTTTATTGCTGACTACAGTAGAGATAAAAATATCAATTTAATACGAATTACTAAATTAATAATCTTCTGCGGTTCATACTCTAACACGTAATATGTAGTCAGCCATTCTTACTGCAAAGTAAAGATATACGTAAGTCTACATATGCACTTTAGTTTAATAATAATAATCATTCATAATTTACAACAACATAATACACTAAATATTTTTTTATACACATAAAAAGAAGTTTAAGCATTATTATCGAACTCACATTGGTGAAATACGCAACCATTTAATATAAGTGTCTTTGAAATAACTAACGAAATTAATTTGTCTAATAAAATAAAATAGAAGTACCAAACTGAATAAGTGAAAAAAGCGGACTTCCTCTAAGGTACAGAATATAACTCTCTATGCATTTCTCTTACGCGAGTTTGTAGTATTATATGCTTTTCAAATTGAAAAAAAAAACATTTTGTCATCGTGTATGGCTTTTCACCACATAGGACAAATTAAATGTGTAGCGACGATGTGTTTTTATACACAGTATGTATTAAATTTAACAGCCATACAAAAAAAGAAGAAGAAGAAAACACAAAAATGTATGCAGAGTTGTTTTATATTGTGGTCAATGTGGCATTTTGAATTTATGAGCATTTTGTTATTTTTCGTTGTATATTGTTGTAGTTATTGTGAATTCAAGTAATTTCCTGTCTGACAGATTAATAAGAATGGATGCTATAATAGAATTGCAAGGCGATCCGTCTTCGTATTGCCGAACTTGCATGGATCGTAATGATAACGCGCCAAATAATATTTTCACCAATTTTATCAGTGTACCTGTAATCGGAGAAATGTTAATGTCTTGCACTGCAATACAGGTAAATATAAATAAACGCGGCTTTCGTGAACCGAGCGTCAATCTCCGCAGTCGGTATGTTAATTCCTTGTTATTGTTTACAGTTAAATTGCAACGATGGACTGCCAGAACAACTGTGCAAGGTTTGCATATCGCACTTGACGAACGCGTTCGAGTTTAAAAAGAGGTCTGAACAGTCGGATGAGGAGCTCCGGAGGATTTTCAGTCTCTCCGTGATGAAAACGGAGCCAATGGTTCAAATTAAACAGGAGCCCGATGATATAAAAGCCGAACTGGATTTTCTCGACAACGATGACGACTTCCGAGGGTCCGATTACGAACCGTTAAAAGTAAAAAAGAAAATTTCTAAAAGGAACTTAAACGGAAAACACGAATGCCAAATATGCGCAAAGATATTTCCTAAACCTAGCAAACTGTCTAGGCACATGAAGATTCATATGAAAGAAACGAACAAGATCCATCCTTGTGACGTCTGCCACAGAATTTTCGACAGAGCGTCTAAACTCGAAAGGCATATTAAAATACACAATCCGGAGCTTAAACCGTTTGAATGTTCCGTTTGTCAGAAGCGATTCAAAAGGGAGAGCCTTCTCTTGAGCCATGTGATAACTCACCCTCCGGCTGTGATATTACCGAACGGTCAAACCGAAGAAATGCTGGTCAAACAGGAAGATATGGAGATCAAAGCCGAAAATGAAAAGCATAATTGTGCCCAGTGCACTATGTCGTTCGATTCTAGCCATTCATTATCGGCGCATATGAGAAAGCACAGGGTGAAAAATAGAGTCCTATCCTGTCACATATGCGGGAAGATATTTAAAAAGTCCAGCCATCTCAAACGGCACGAAAGAACTCATGAAGATAATAGGCCATATAAATGCAACCAATGTACAAAATCGTTCACCCTTGAAAGGCAACTTATGGAACATATTAATAAACACAAAGGTGTCAAACCACATCTGTGTCCTGTCTGTAGTAAAGGTACACGGTTTTTCTTTTCATAACCATACCGCCTTACAATTTAAAACATGGGTCTCACCCCCTTTAGAGGAGATATGTATGGTTATAGAGTACAATCAATCCTACCCGCATCATCATTTAGTGTATTCAACTGTTATACCTACCAGTGCCACAGTAATTAAAATTGACACATGTGTGAAGTCATTTTTAGAACGGAGGGCTTATAAAAAAACAATACTCAAACACATCTTTTGATTAATTCTTTTGTTTGTCGAAATAACCATGGGTGTTTGTGATATCTAAAAAAAAAATCCTCCCACCCTTCCAATCCTAAAATGAACGGAAAAAAGCTAAAGCGATTAGTTAATCACTAATCCTGTTTTAGCCCTAACCTTCTATTATAAATAAAAAGAGGTTTAGCAACTAAGTAACAAGCAGTTCTTTCTCAAAAAACGTCTGTTGAGATACCTCCATTAGAAAGCCGTATGCTCCTTATTGGAATCATATATCACTTTTAGGGTGTTCACTGTCAATACTTGGTGGAAAGGCATTATATTAATAAAAACACAATAATCCTTTGTACTTCATTCCACTTTATAAAGTGGAATGAAGTACAAAGGATTATTGTGTTTTTATTAATGGAATCATATATTATTTTTCAAATAACTTTAGTTAGTAAAAAGCTTGACAAAAAGTGAGTTCCGATACCTAATTAAAAAAAAAAAGCGCTGGATTCCTAATGGAGTATCTTAACCCTTTTAACTCCAGCTTTTTTGGAGGACTTGCTAAAACGTCCAAGCAATATTTGAGGTTTTTTTTGGGTGTTTTACAAAACATTGTCATAACTACCTAATTTTTAAAGTTATATTTTTGTTTTTTTTATTTTACATTTGTTTTATAATTCTTCAGATAATACAATCTCATAAAACAATATAATTTACTGGAACAACCTAGAAAATACGCAAACATGAAATTAACAAAAAATTGAAAAAAAAGTTATTATATTGTAAGTTATTTCACATATATTTGTTGCAGAATATATCTTCAAACTATTGTCTTATCAGTATAAACACTAAAAAATTTTAATATTTGATATATATTTTTAAAATCAACTAAACTAAAAAACAACCGTACTTACCGTTTTCTACCGTCGGTTGTTTGCGTGACACATAATATCACGGGTTTGTTTGTCGGCGTGAAATAAAATACTGCAACTAATTACCACTAGTCCAACTTCTTTGGTAGAAGATTATTAGGGTAAAAGCTTAATAAAACATGTGTTAAAACAACTTGAGGGTTACCAGAATGGAACATTGTTTTCGCAGCGCGATCGCGCTGCTTGGATGATTTAGCACAAGTACCAAGCAGCGCGATTGCGCCGCTTGGACGTAAAAGGGTTAACAGATGTTTCTAAATCTCATTTCAGAAAGGGTAAAGGGAAGGAGTAGTAGGAATAGTAGTTGGATGTACCCCGCTTTTAGTATTGACTCAAGGTGAGTGGGGATGAATGTAATAGTCCATACACCCAACTCGGACCCTGAAACAGAATGTAGAGAATTTGAACTAGGATTATTTAAACAGAAGTTTTCTCACGAGAACTGCTAGTTGCGCAACCCACTTTTTCAAGAGAGTATAGAACTAAGCAACCACTTCTGTTTCACTCCATATGCTCTGGTAGCAGATATTTATCTGACACCTTAACAAATCTGTTATTTATTTTTCATATGATACATTTAAATTGCACCATTAGATAGACTGTCAGGCTTTTTAGTAGTCTCGGCACAGAATTTTCACCAGAGGGGGCTAAATTTTTCAATTTTTTTAGCCATAATTATAATTTTTCTTTTCATCAATAATATTTTGTATGTATTTGTATTTATTTATTGTTTTCTCTTTCAGCCTTTGCACAAACGAGCACATTAAATGCTCACTTAAGAGTCCACACCCGAGAAAAGCCTTATCTGTGTGCCACTTGTGGCAAACGTTTCGACAGCAGTACAAACTTGAATCAGCATTTGAAACGGCACCGCGGCGAGAAGACATTCTATTGCACACTCTGTCCTGGAAGATATGTCAGCAAAGGTCAGCTTTTTTATCATTTCGTTTACACACAGAGAACGTGTTCTCGAGTATTAGACTTATCTGTAGTAAATTAATTATTAGATAAATCGTGATAGTACTTTTCTTTCGGAGAGCCAACGTAATTCAGTATGAAGCAGCAAAGACTTAAAATAAGAATCCATATTTTCACAAAGTGATGAAATAAGTATGCAACAAGGAGAATTTTATTTTATGTACTTTACCACTTTAATATCATTGCTCAGTGTCTTCAAAAGCTGACCAGGCAGTTACTGACACCAATACCTCGCTGTGAAGCATGCAGTGTACAATCTTCACTTGTGATTATTTTGTATTACATGAGCCGCAAAGCCTTTTTGATTCTTTCACCACTGATATTCACAGAAATTCAAAAATCTGAGCCATTTATGTTAGTATTTTCATCGATTAGCAAGGATCATAATTTGTCGAGTTCATTCTTTGATTAGCAAATGATCTCGTAGCTAATCATCAATATATCGCGAAATATCTTGAATTTGACGCGAAATCTTATGAGCTGACAAAAAGGAAATTGCTTAATTTTAATGGAGTTGCCTCGTCATAAATCATTGATTCAACAGCGGTCTTCAATGTCAGTTAAATAATATTTTTGGCATCGGAATATGGCTTTTTCTTCTTTGCCAAAATCTGTGTATAATTTAAGAAAATATTAACCAATAGGCATTATTTAACATGCAGTTTTGAGGCTTTGAGACACTGATCTACATCTAGGTATGACAAGTTACTGTATGAAATCCCATCATATTTTCCTAATTTCAGGAGAGCTTCAGTCTCACATGTCAACGCACACGGGGGCCAGGCCGTTCGTCTGTGACACGTGCGGCTCGGCTTTCACCAAGACTAACTCGTTGGCTAAGCACAAACTCATCCACCTCGGCATTAAACCGCACGAATGCGATGTGTGTGCAATGAGGTGATTTATATATTTTTTAAATACAACAAAATTTAATAGCGACCGGTTTATAAAATTAAATGCCACAATCTTTTTTTTTTATTTTACCATGTCCGCTCCCAATATGCACTCCTAATTGAGTTTATCTCAACAGAAGTGTTTCTACGAGAACTGCTTGTTACTCAGCTGCTCAACCTCTTTTTCAAAGAGAGTAGTAATAGAAGAATAGGGCTAGGACAGGACTAGTGGTTAGCTAATCGCTCTAGATACGCCCTGTTCATAGGATAGGATGGATGAAAAAGGGGGATTCAAGACATCGGATACATCTATGCCTTCAAACAGAAATTCATAAATTGAAAATCAATTTTCAAAATTTTCTGTTTTCCCCGCTTCCAAGTAGTTAGTATGTACATATACTTAAACAAAATCGACAGCCATGAAGATTCTGAAAGATATTTTTTTAATTGTATACCATATCAATACCATATCAATTCTTTTCATAGAATTGATATGGTTTTTAAAAAATTACTGCTAAATTATATTTCTTATCAGTTGACAATGCTCGCAATGAGCGAAACAGGTCCCGACCTTTTAAATAAAGTGGAATAAAGTTCAAAGGAATATTTTTATTAATATAATGCCTTTCCACCAAGTATTGACGGTGAACACCTTAAAAGTGATATGTATATATTCAGAGAGGGCGTGTAGGCAAAATGTCCAACTGTTAAATATATTTATATGGGATAAACAGAGAACAATCTTAATTGGACATGGTCTTACAGAGAAATTACTTGAGTTGCTAAGATGCTCTGCTTTTAAAACTTTACTTATTATGAATTAAATTTAATCTGTTTTGATTTTTAGGTTTAATAGCAAAGATCATTTGAAGAGGCATTACCGAATACACACAGGGGAGAAGCCCTATAAGTGTGAATTCTGCGACAGAGCCTTCACCCAGAGTAACGACTTGGTTAAACACACGCGATCGCATTTAGGAGACAAAATGTATAGGTAATAAATAACTTCAATTTATATTGCCTAAACTCAACACAATGATCACGTCATAAAACTGTCGAAGAAGTTCTATAGTGACATGGCGGATCATCCTAACCAATCTATCAAAAATTTACTTAACGACTACATTGATTACCCTCACACAAACATAGCGCGACTGCGGAGAGTCCTACTGTAACCTCCTTAGCCCCCCCCGATCCCCCACATTCACATGTTTGGTTATCAACATCTGCTAAAACCCCGATCTCCAAAACCTGAACGACTGCCGCAGACACTGTAGGTTTGACCTCCTCTCGAGGATAAATAACAAAAAAAAGAGGGAAAAAGATTAAAATAATCTATATATATAAAACAAAGTGGGGTTAGTTACACCACGTATATCTCGAGAATTACTGCAAGGATTTCAATGATATTTGATTTATAAAATTCGTATTTACCTAGAATAGCAGAATAAGCATTAAAACATCGGAAAAATATCACGGAAAATAAATTATAAAGAAAATTAATATCTTCATACAGAACAAGATTTTTAAATAAGGAACAGCTGAAATATGACATGCTGTTTTATGCTCGGTTCAGGTAGATGACACTAGATGGCACTGTATTTATACAATAGACTTTTAAATAATTTTAAATTTAGAGTATAATCGATGATATGAAAACGAAAGAAAATCGAATAATATTGAAATGAGGTTATGTTTATAATTAGGTATGATGCATTTTTTGACAACAATATTACGATGTTTGCACGAACGTTTGTATCGAATTGACAATTCAAATTTGATGTTCGATTGTGTTCGATTGTTTCGATTTCATATCTGTCAAATCTATGGTCTAAATATTGACATTACATTTAAATGTGTTTCGTGCATTAGGTGTGATTGTTTGTTTGTTATTTATTCAATGTTCTTAGATTAGTTTTATTTGGAATTAGAAACTGTACTCTTTTCACTTCAATTAATACTATACTATTTATATATAGAACGTCAAAAAAATATTTCGTGATATTTGACAGCAAAAGTACATTGTGAATTATATTACATAACGTTAGTAAGCCATTACTTTATGGTTATTTTTAAATGCATGTGAATAAAGATACTATGCGTAAACTGTCAATATTTGATGGAAAAGCATTCTATATTTAATTAAACGGTTTTTCTCTTATATAATGTCGAATGCGAAATTATTAACAAAGAAAGTTTCAATTGACTATTTTTATGAAGTTCAACGAAAATTTTACAATTTCTTTTTTATGTTTTGTCAACAATTATATCGACTTTGGAAAGCAAGAAGGGCGTAACCCACACATGCGCAAAAAAGTGTTTTGATGATTTTGGGCCATATGCAAATTATGAATTATACAAAAATTTGAAATGCACGGACACGTCTAAACTGGTGTTTAATTGACAAAATAATCTATATATATAAAACAAAGCGGGGTTATTTACACCACGTATATCTCGAGAATTGCTGCACGGATTTCAATGATCTTTGATTTACAAAATTCCTCTCCGGCTAGAATAGCAGAATAAGCATTAAAACATCGGAAAAATATCACGGAAAAGAAATTATAAAGAAAATTAATATTCTCATAGAGTTTTCAAATAAAAGTCGAAAGCAAGGCGATGCGGTTCCTGATCACCCGAATGACTACTGATGCTCTTGGTCGCATTTAAGAAATTCTTTCTGAATCTCCAAGTCAGATACGCACATAATTTTCTATCATTATTTTGACATGTTTCCCATCGAATCCATGTGAACTGTGGAACAAGGTACAAGGATGACATGTCAGAAGACATTTTACATCAAATTCGTGTCAGTTCAGGGAATCTCGATCTCGAGATGAATGAAGAGATACATAACCAGGCTTTGCTTTAGATCGAAGACATGTGTTACCTCATGTGCGGCAGTTTGTTAGTCAAGTTAGGAATGCCAACGCCAGATCGTGGAATGAACGACGCTTTCAATCGAAAATTGGAACGTAAACGTGAATATTTTCGAGATGCATTGAACCAATCAGTTCAAACGAATTTACCACTGTTGAACCCACAATAGAGGGAAGTGTACGATACGTTAATGAATGCAATTTATGATGGAAATGGTGGCTTATTTTGCCTTGATGCGCCCGGTGGAACTGGGAAGATATTCCTCATGTCATTGATTATGGCTACTGTTCGTGCAAGATCCGAAATTGTTGTAGCAGTTTCTTCTTCTGGAATAGCGGCTACGTTGATAAAAGCATGCCGAACGGCTCATTCAGCGTTGAAATTTCCGTTAAACCTCCAAACGACTGAAAAACTGACATGCAATATTGCGAAACACTCAGCAATGGCCGAAGTTTTGGAAGCGAGTAAAATCATCAACTGGGATGAATGCACAATGGCACACAAACGCGCATTGGAAGCACTCAACCGAACTATGAAAGATCTGCGCAGTGACTCAAGATGTTTTGCAGGCGCAATGATTCTATTATCTGGCGATTTCTGCCAAACACTACCAGTCATTCCAAGATTGACCGTTGCCGATGAAATAAACGCTTGCATCTGCTGACGACAAACATGCGAGCTACATTTCTAAACGATCCATCTGCCGAAGATTTCTCCAAGCAATTGCTGACTATCGTCGGTAACGGCCGTGTTCCTGTTGACGAATCGAACGGATTGATTTCAATTCCGCCGAATTTTTGCAATTTCGTCTCAACGAAGGACGGCTTCATCAACAAAATGTTCCCAAACATCTAATCACAAAAATCACAATTGGTTGATTGAACGAGCAATTCTTGCGGCTAAAAAAAAAGATGTGGATCATTTCTACACAATTCAAAATCAAATCGTTGATCTACTGCATTCCTTTAAATCTATCGACTGTGCCACGTGAATTACATCATTTCAATGTAATTTAAATACTTTTCATTTTGATTTTTGCCCATTTATTGAACTTAATTCATTTTGAGTATTCATTCAAACTGAATTTAATTCATACAATAAATTAACACAACATTTATTGATCCTGAGGCGGTACGAAGTTCGTCGGGCCAGCTAGTAATTATATAAAAAAAAAAAAAACTGATCAAAAAAAATATATTCTAACTGATCAGATAAGCATAACCCCAATTAATTGCAGCTCGAGGTTACTGAATCAACCACTAGTGTCACATGTAATGCCTACGAATGAGAACTAATACCACCACAAAAACCAAAGACCACGCACCCGCCTACGCCCAGGTAAATCCAGGATGCTACGCGGGAAAAGCAACATCAAAATACACCAGATGAAAGGGAAATTGGAGCTCGGCTCCACCAGCCCCATAATTTGATGTATAGATATCAATCAAATCTTTTTCATCTTGAGAGTTTTTTTGCAGCAAAAGATCGCAATTTATCCTTTGCAATCATGCCGTAGTGTTTAGGTTGTCTATTATTATAATCAGAATCATATTTTTTTTAAATATTAATGAGATTTTTTATTGGAGTATTTTTCCAATAAATATAATAATCGAGGATAACTTTTATTAAACAAAAATTTAAAAAAAACACACAAATATGACTATATGGTCATGCCCATCCTTATATTGTTTACCGTGTAATATTGTTTACGGACAGTAGTAAGGACAAGCATGACCGTATGGCCACAATCATTCGGTGTTGAAATATAGCTGAACGTGAAAGAAGATTTTGATAAAATAAAAACTAACAGTTTCAAAAAGTTCATTAAAAATACACGGAAATTCAAAAAATCGCATGTGCTTTTGGTAGACTTTTTTTCCCTGCAGCTGATGATTAACTGAAGTCTGTATCCTTTTTAACTAAAATTGAGTGAAAGCAACGATATTCAGGTAGAAAAAGGATGATTAGTGGGATCAATAGAAAATGGTGTTTACTGTGACCATATGGTCACACTCGTCTTTGGAGGGTTAATATATATTCTTGACTCGTTGACTCGAGCAGGTTGAATTGTGTGATTAGCGAAACCCAAATATTTCTTGATTAAACGCAGCCGTTCATAAAAAAAAGTTATTTAGTACTAAGATATTTATTTGCAGAGAAATGTAGAATAAGTCAACAACAGTGATGCGGAACCGTGGGATCAACAGGCATAAAATCAATCATATCATCAAACGCATCACTTGAATCTCATCACTGTTAAATAAAGTCTTCAGCCGTATTCTAATTATAAACTATTTCTGTAATCAACATCGACAATTCTTTTTCTGAAAGTGTAAAATGCGGTAGTAATTTTAAAAAATCCTTTTGTGAATGAGCAAAAATATTATTTTTAGTGATTGGAATATCTCTAATTATTTGGCGGCTACATTATTTTTATTATTTGTTTCAAATAATAAAGAAAAATACTCAAATATCTTCGAATAAATCTCTAGCCATATAATATTGAGCGTAAAAGTTTTTACTTAATTCTATTCATGAAATCGGTGCCCACAGTACCACAAATTAACTCAATATAAATCTTACTGTAGAAAATAAATGAATAAATAACTTAATTTAGAAAATGATTTAAAACTTTCAACGAATAATTTAACTCATAAGTATTATTCTTCCCAGATTTGCTGATAATAGAGAAAATGATTTTATATCGATGGCCTAGTTCCATTACATTACCCATTATATTCAAATACCTCTCTTCTTTAGCTCCACAAAAGAACAACTAGAAAAACTTACTAGTTTTCTCTCGGTATGTAGATGTTTACATATGAAAATAAATAAATACATACAATCTTCTGTCAATTCCATATAAATACAACTCGATTATTATTTTATGGTTTTTTCGATTTTTCAATAGATTTGAATTGAGATGAATTACTTAATGATTCACTAAAAACATGAGACAAATAATAATTATCACTTTTCTACGAATCAGTTTAGATGTGTCGAAACTTTAGTCAGCCATATCTCAAAACTACTAATTTCCAGATGTAGCAGTATGGAGCAGTATTGGTCCACACATCTTATCGTTTTTTTATTGAAAAATGTTCTACTTTATTTGTATATTTGAAACATCACAGACGAAACACTGTAAAGCCGATTGGCCATATCAATTGATGCATTTGAACATTTTCCTATAATGTATGAACTTCTTTTGCAGGTGTACAATTTGTCCGGAAGGCTTTAGACTCAAAACTGAACTTAGAAAACATGTATCGATTCATTTCATGGACAAGAACGTCAGCGGGGAGGAATCGTCGCAGGATAAGTTAGAGAAAGAAATGAAGAAAGAGCCGACATATGATGTCATGTCAATTGTCCAACCGATGCCTGTCGAAGTTATCACAGAAATTATTTTAAAGTAGAACATTCCCAATATATTTATCCAAGATATCCTTTATACCTCACCGATCTTTGGATTTTTAAATTGATTTAACGTGACGTTTACGGGAATAGTGAATTAATAAATGCTATTTTTATGTTGACCGACGGTTGTGTCGCATTTACGAATATTCTGCTCTATCATACTGTGGTCCTAAAGTATGATCCACGTCTGAGACATATCTATTTTTAATAGAAAGTAGATATAGACCGAACATAATATATCATCACCGTGACTTAGGTAGGTAATAATTGAGTGCACAGCGAGATTATTGGTTAACAATTCTTTGTTTCGAATAACTCTGTGGGTGCATTTATTATACCAGTTTGACAAAAGGCAGCAATTTATTTTATCGGTAATTAAAGCAGATTTATCAGCATGAGATTTTTTCTGTCTATTTGTTCCTAACTTATTGTGTCAGATCAATGTATATTATAATTATCAATGTAACATAAAATAAGTAAAGGTTAAATTTTAATTTGCTGTCGACTTAAAACTATCAATTTGTTACCTACCAACGTCTGCCAATATGGTGTGGTGACGCTATGCTTATTTCTCATTTCAAACCAATATTTTATCAGTTATCACATAACAGGTCTCGACTCTATTGAGCATGGGAGTGTGATTCACATTTTATCGCTGGGCAGACGGAGGGTGACGACTTCTCCATAGCACTGATTATATCATTTCATCAAATTATTATATCACTTTTGGAAATGTTTTATCATGCAAGTTTTATCATGAAAGTTCCTGAAGAAGCAAGACGTAACGAAAACAATCATTTTTATAAAATATTCTACAATTTTTGTTTAAATACCAAGACCTTTTAAAATATTTATTAATAATACTGCATTATACAACTGTGAGGCTACTCTCAAATTTATTCAGGACAAAGAGAGTTTTCTAATACTCAACATGTCTTTTGTATTTGGTTTAACATAAATGTAACAATTACAGCTGTATTCTACATCAGGGGTTACCAACCTTTTTGGACCCTAGAACGCATTCTAAAATATTGGTAGGGCGGCGGGCACCACATTTTTTCAAGGTTATTTAGAACACAGGAATTTAACGATTTGCCCAAATTATCAGAGTGGCTAATTTTTTTTTTTGCCCTCTTCTATGAATTTAGAAATCCAAAAACCCAGGAATTTAACGATTTGTCCAAATTATCAGCGTGACTCATTTTTTTTTCTCTTCCGAGAATTTTGAAATCCAAAAACCCTTTTGGATTGGGATTGGGAACAGGGGTTGGTAACCCCTGTTCTACATCTTTCAAGTGTTTATATTTCATACTGACTACACATACTGGTTATAGTGTTGAAACAAACAGGTTATATTCGCAATTATTACATTTATGTTATACCAACAGTAAAACTAAATACAAGAATCATGTTGAATGTTAGAGACCTCCCTAAGTTAGTATCTAGATCCGTGTTCTTCAACCTTTTTACATCCGCATTTCACGGACCAGCGTCAACCAGATGCATATATTTACACAGCCAGTTCTCAACTTATGACTATTTGGACTTTTAAATATTTTATAACACGGCCGAGCCATATAAATGTCATAATTGGCTGCATTTATGGCTATATATATTTTATTTAAATGCCGTCTATTGGATTTTATTTTTTAAGATTTTAAATATTTCAATTTCTTTTTATGAAATTCTACTGATGACCGTTTCGACTTACGTCCAAGGTTGCATAACGGAACCTGTTGTTATACGGGAATCGACTGTACAACCGTAAATTTTTGCTTAGGATAATCTTGCATAGAATTTTATTCGTGAAAGAAATCTCATACTACTATTTTTTCGTAAAACATTTGCTACGTTGTTGATGTTTTGTAATTTTTTTAAATTTTGTCATTTTTAGTAGAAAAGAGATATTCGAGTCGAAATTTTTTCGAAACAAAGTTATCGCGGTCCGTTGCCGGTCCGCATACCATAAGTTGAAGAACACTGGTCTAGATCCTATTGGATTTAAGAATAGAGTTGCCCTACTGGCATTCAAAATTTTAATCAATGTTTCTTAACCTTATTGAAGCCATTAATTCTTTACAAAAGGAAAAATGACATTTAATTGCAATATTTTATATCTACATGTCATGCCATGGATTTGTTGAACAATCTTCAATTTATATCAAACTGCTATAATGTGGACAATCTCAGACACACCGACACAGAGACATAAACGTGCCCGTTTCACAAAATTTGACGGATGACTGATTGAATTGTATTGAAAAAATTGTCAATCTAATTTGGCCTCGCAGCAAGAAGCTAGAATTGTTTATTGCGAATATTGTTTTGAGCCAATGGCTGCTTCTATGTGATTTATTCATTTTAATATACATACAAACATTTTAATACTATTAAAAAATATCTCTAAATCCAGTGTCGCAAGAAGTTCGATTTTTTTTCAATTGAATATTTGAAGTGTATAATACTACTGCGTAATAATAATGTACCTTTATACGTATAGAACCTAGGTAATATTGAAAAACTGTACCTATTGCATCTTTAAGACCTTTTAATTTTTAAGATTAATCATGCATACATATTGTAAATAGAAAGTACCTCGATAGATAAACCGTAAGATTTATTTTCCATTTGCGTAGGGTTTTTTTTTCCAAAATATAATCCTGTTATAAAATACTATAGTATGTATGTTGAAATAATGTCTAGTGTTACGATATATTATATGTAAGTAGGCATATATATTTTTCTTGTTTGCCACTGATGCATGTCTCGCCGGCCTGTTTTTTTATTTTTTTTAAATGGTGTTGCCATACCAAAGTATCTTTTATGATAACCGGGGAGCTTATGCTTGAAAATTATTATTGTTGTGAAATTTTACTCAGGGTAAGGTCGAAACAAAATAGGCAATTTTGAATTCCCATTTTGAGATGCACAGAATGAATGTACATTTAAAGGGTCTTGTGTACTACAAGAGAAATAATAGTTATTTATTTAAATGTAAAGTGTGAAATTTTTTTGATTACTGCATTTCTAATGACAATTCTCGAAGAAAAACAAGACCATATGGAAATACTATACCTAATATGATTGATTTTGTTTTTTGATCACAGACAATCTCTATCCTAGTTCTAGACTCTATACTCATTACGATGTCTATTCAACTTTTTTGAAAAAATATTGCTACTTCAATGAACAGTAGAACAACCTTGAAATCTCAGTTTCCAGATAATGGCTCTTTTGTCTCCTTATTTATTGACTATCATAGTTCCTAGCTAAAAACACTTTTTTTCCAGTTATTCTACTGTTCAATTGATTGTAATAATATAACATAAATTTCATCATGCAATAAAGGGAGTATCAGCAGAACTTATTATAATGTATAAAGTCCGTTCATAGCCTTCAAATTAAGTGCAGCAACTTCTTCTGTGTGATGTGAAACAAGTTGAATGCTTATTCTATCCACAAATCCACAAAATTGATACTTATTCTATATCAATATCGAACATCACTTATATAGTCTATCTTATACTGTCAAAATTTTGCATATGCAATTTCAACAGCAATAAATTTTACATATTAAATGGGTAGATGAATAGAATTAAAACACTAATTCTCAGATATCAAATCAAGATGGAAGAATATTTCAAACACCGGTGTCCTGTTTTTAAATGTTAAATTGAAAAATCAAATATGTCAGTTATTTACCCTGAGAAAACTCGTAACCTTTTGGTCACTAGGCGGATTGCTTTACCGCTGTGACTGACAAGCTCAGATAACATATTGACTGGAAAGAAAAAAGAATGTAACCCAGTTTTTTCAAAACAGCTTTTTTTTTCGATAATCACAATCTATACAACTTAATACACATTGTAATAGTATTAATGTAAGCTTAAAATGCCAAATTATTATCTAAATTTAGCTTTTAAGTTTAAAAAGAAGGGCATGTGAAAATTGCGATCAATAAAAAGACTGAGAAAAAAATATCAGATAGTCAATTCAAAACCAGTTTATCAGTCTCCATTCACTAAAGTTTGCGTATATTGCATAATCTGCCTTTGGCCCAAAAACGCCAAAAAACGTTCTTTGTGTCTCCTGTAAAATGTGTGGGTTACGTCCTTTTTCCTTTCCACAGCAGATGTGTTAAATATATTTTTAATCGTCGTTCTCCCAGAATCTTTTAAAACAACGCTCAAGAAATATAATGAATCTGAAAAAGAATAAAAATACTCGCAAGTGTGATACTACTTGTTTTATGTATTTTCAACACAATTCTGTAAGCGAATAAATAAACAAGTGATATTTAAATCATCGGGCTCGGACGGGCACGCAATATGTGAATCAATATAATTGAATAATACTAATAAAGGTATGAAATAAATGATACTAAAATAAAAAAAAAACAATAATCATGATGGACTATGAAATTAAACCTAATCTTTGTTGCGAAAGAGAATCAGTTGTACACTTCTAAGAAAAGGTAGTATTAGAATCGCTTGCATTCCCACTCAAATACTGTGGTGTTGATAGCAATAAGAGTGGGAAGACAGGTGACTTATTTTAACACCGTGATATGAACAAATCGAATATGTCGATTGACACTTTTTCATATTAATTCCACATTTTTATTAAAGACCAGAAACTGTTGCACTCACTACAATAAATTGATTCAGGACTATTCATTAATTTTGTTTAAATAGGTTGTATATTGATTTTATTTTCGTCAGTTGACCATGATGAGCGAAACTGATCTAGGTCTTTAATAAAATATGTTGAATTAGTACAAAATAGTGTTTAATTCTTTTAATATAATGCTTTTCCTCTGCTATAATAAGTATCGACAGTGAACAATTTAGTGAGAGAGCAAAAATATGTTTTGATACAAAAATCATATATTCAAAAAAATAAAATGTTATCAACAGTTTGTTTAATTATTCTTATATGTGTATCTTTACAACTATGATCATTTAGAACTTCGACCGAAGGTGCTTGATGCAACTTTAATATCGAATTTAAATTATTTTGATTCTGTACATTTCCATAAATTTTGTCGATAACGACCCGGGTTTCGCCTTTCGGCATCTTCTGGATTTATCAAGTCCACCCAGAAGATGCCAAAAGGCGAAACCCGGGTCGTTATTGACAAAATTTATGGAAGTGTACAGAATCGGAATAATTCAAATAACATAAATTGTTCACTTTATTCAGAACTCCACGTGACATTTTATTACAATGTTGAAGAAAGTTTTATGTATATAATTATTGTTTTGTCTTAAAGTTGTTTCTCCGTTTTGTTATTATCAGCAAAATAATAACATGTTCTACAAAATGTTTAAAGAATTTTTCATATTTTATGTAGGTAACATAACTGTATTCAAGCAATTCCCGCACGTAATCCTTTATTATAATTATGAAATTTGATTATATGTATATTAGACATGCATACTTTTTGTTTTATTTATTTGTGGCTATTATATCAGGCTTAATAGAAAATGCAATAATTGTTTGTTTTACGAGTACTCAATTTCAAATATCCACCTTCTCAAATATTTTAATTTTATAGTTTAGTGTCAGTATAAACCCTATCAATTTATTCTATTGCTTGCCACGTTACCAATTTGATTACCATGTAAAAATAAACATATTGATGTAAGCAGTACAACACAAATAAAAATCAAAAAACTTTCCATTTTCAGTGAATTAACAATTAAATTTCGCTTTTATCACTTTTTTTCTGAAAAACGAAAAACAATCGATTATCTTAATTTATTATTTAACAGATTTATAACTTGGGTGCATTTGTTTCTGTGATTTAAGAATTCAAGTATAGAATCATCATTTTTTATCAAAATAGAAAAAATATGGACTTCCACGGTAGACTATTCTTTTTATAATATTCACTATAATCTTAATATTTATCATTCTAGTTTATTTTTGTCTGTTAAATTATTTGATACACTCTTGTAAGCATAAGACTGTCCTGAAATTTTGTGGTAACACCCGATAATAATCCAAAGACTTCTTCTCTCATGCCCCTGATACAAAAAAAAAAAAATTACACTCGGCAGTCTGATAACTCTAAAGCAAATTCTAAATTGGCAATATAACTTGCGAGAAATCAGTTTTTTTTACTTTACTTCTCGATTGTTGGAAATGAACCTGCTTGTATTAAATCCATTTGACTCTGAATAATATTTATGATGTTTCATTTGTATAACATTAGGTAAGTATAATTTATTGATTAATCTAGCACAAACAAATGAAAACCGCATCCATAAAATGTTTTTTGTAGATATTTATTTATATACTATAATGTATATAGAAAGAAATAAAAATAAGTGATAATTAAAAACATGCCTTTTATTTTTTTTGATAGTTGCTACACATCAAGTCGAGCACTGGCTTGCTCCATCAAAACCATTTGTGAGATTTCTAGAAGCTTGCCAGCATCCATAACAGCAGATTCCCCGCTGTTCTCTTTCTATTTAACTTCTGATAGAGCAAGTTACCGAAGTTACCATCTTTACAGTACTTACCGCATCAGAATCTTCCTGGATCAATTAATTTAATAGAATATTTTTGGAGCATGTAACAGCGCATCTTGGCCACTTATTCTGTTCAAATTCAGATTGATGTTATAACCTTGAAATACTTATTCTCTAGTTTAAAAGTATTTCAGTGTCCACAAGGCTACATTTTTGGAGAGTATTTTAACTATTTATTTAGTGAATATTTGAAATAAGAACTTTGCGATGCGAATGCACCCTAAAGGTTAACATGTAATTCTGCAGCTTAGCTTGTCAATTCCTTCTCAAGATTCATGTAAAATAAAACACAAGAACGATGAGTAGAGCAGATTTTATTAAAACCATCAAATTTTCTTATTGTGTAGCCATTCCTGGACATTTTGAATTTCAAACATATTTTTCATAAAAATAGTATATTACACTGTTATACATTTATTATTTTAGTAATAATGTAAGCGAAAATATTCACAAGTCTTATTATTATGCAAAATCAATAGGGCTGCCAAATAAAGAATACAAAATTTTTTAATCCATATCAGCGTTGAGCAAGACGCAAAGTTGGGTAAATTGAATGTGGCCCTTTACTTATAACTTTACTTTAACTGGTAAATTTATTTCAGTTTGATTGTGAAGTGAAGTATCAAAGTGTGTCACATTCACTTTTACACAAAATGAGTTGTGAATGTTGTTTTGTATAATATAAAAGATTGAACACTTTTCTGGCTAATTAATTTATATAGCCAGGTCTGAGGTCTCCGTCATTGTCTCTGGAATCCCAGTATGGACAAATTGACTTATGGGCTTCTGTAAGTTACAGGCGCAAGTAAAAACTACTCCTGTACTTTGAAAAAAAATATGACTGGAAAACTGAATGAAGAATTCTAATAATAAAATAATAATTAAAAGAATACTTTTAACATAAATTTATACTGTCAAAATCTAAGTAAATACAAAAAGGGAAGTTAGTTTTCAAAATAACTCGGTTTTCTGTATATCGGCTTCTTCAAAATTCACGTTGACAAAGGGTTAAAAAAATTAACCAAAAGAAAATATTTTTTTTACAATTATTCTTGAAATTATGCAGAAAAATAACAAATTCATTGATATCACACTATATGTGGTGTGCAAGTCAAGTGCCAAAAGTGAATACAAGCCGATTTGAATTTTTGTTTATGACTTAAATGTTTTGTTTTCACACAATAAAAAAAGATAACCTGGATAATAGATTGCAATAGAAGCAGAACATTAACTGTCAACCCACTAAATATCTATATCTTTTAACACATTTACTGCTGACCCTACAACATTGCTTAATTTTGGTTTCACTCATTTTCTGTGGCGGTGAACATGTTTATGTAGGATAACTTAAAGAGCGCCGACTCATAAATTGCACTTTTATGTTTTTATCTGGCAGCCCTAATTATGAATAAATTTACTTAATGCTACATTATAAAAACACTTTTCTATTTTATCAGTATTCTTTGCTTGTTTCATTACTTTGATTGCCTATGTGAAACATTATTAAAAATATTTTCATAAAAATACTTACAAATTACAATAATTAGATTTTTTTATATAGATTATTTTAGGTGTCTGTTCATCATATCTAGAGGCATTCAATGTGGCAGACGTGAAATATTGAGTTTTTCTTATTCTAAGCATTTGGATGACCAGCTGTCAATTTAAATACAACAATTGGTCATCCAAATTGTTGTATTTAAACACATTATGCATACTATTCAACGTTACGTGCATTATGCAATTCCTTGAGACAAATTGAAACCTTTCGGCAAACGGTAGTTATATACAGGACAGCATTTTTACAGTTAGTGTAAGCTGGTGGTTACCCGCTTGTAAAGTAATATGTCGTTCTTGTAGCCGAATGGTCAAAGTCGTTGTCTTCGGCTGCAGTGTTTGTGGGTTTGAATCCCAGGATGAACAGTAGATCAATGGATGTGTGTTTGAAAGTTAGGTTTTTACATTTATTGCTGTAAATTATATATCATTTATAAAAAAAACTTTTTGTGATTACCTTGATTAGGTTGTGTAAAGACTATCTGAATTTTATTTAGTAATTGATCACCGGTAAGGACTTGCCATTTTGATAAATTACCAATAACTAATTTGATATATTTTTTTTTTATTCAATACCTACCATTATATGGTTTGACACCATGATTTATCATTCTCGCATTCATTGTTATCCCGTCTTTTTTTTGAGGGTCCAACAGTAAAATATTCATTCATCAGCAACCCTGATCGCATGGGTTACTGTGAAACATTTTCATGCACTATCCATCTTCATAAGCTTTGTTACGTTTCAAACAGTGTGGCGTCTATCCACATTACAAAGATATTAATATACATTAATATATTACAGTATTCACAAGTCAACCTGAACCGCTGCTCTACTCAATCAGATTGACTAACGATTGCATCGGTCACTGATGACATGCTAGCACTCATGTTAGTAAATTGCACTTATCATGGAAGTCCACTATCATCTGATGATCTGCATTGCAAAGTTTTCTTATAATGTATATTCTGATTTTACCTTAAACTCTCAACTCCCTCATCCAGCTAAATTTGAACACAGGCCCCTTTGCCTTTAACAAGCTATTGGTATTACCCGTCTCGGTAAAAATGGTGCCAACCATCGACATACATGTTACGGCCCATTTGAGTGAGAACAGATTGTGTGCCACACTGATTGTTTGTAGATATGACTCATTATTTTAAACTATTATTTAGAAATTTTATCAATTTAAACGTACATTAGAATTGTCTGTGGTAATGATTTATTTATTTGGACTGACGATTGATAAATTCGGTTCGTTTTTAATTTTTCCACTCAATTCATTATCGGCCACATTGTTTTCACTTCCGCTGTAATGTGAAGGGTAGTGCTGCTTCAATTCACTAAGTAGTCTAAACTTTTCCATACAGATCTTGCACCTAAAAGTAAGAAATGACATTGAAAAAAAAAATACTGGAATAATCAATGGATATCGAAGATGTTTGTAGAATTTGCAAACCCTCTAACTCAGGGGTTTCAGACTTTTTTTGGTTTCCGGCACCCTTTAAATATTAGATTATTTTTGCGGCGCCCAAGTCAAAACATTGGTAATCTCATACTTATGTTACTAATAGTTTTTTCCAGGAATTTACCAATTTGCCCAAAATGTCAGAGTGACTCATTGTTTTTTAGCTCTTCCAAGAATTTCAAAATTTGAAAACCCAGGAATTTACCAATTTACCCAAAATGTTAACGTGGCTCGTTTTTTTTTTTTTAGCTCTTCCGAGAATTTCAAAATCTCAGAACCGCCATTGAATAAATAAAAAAAGGATCGAAAATGAATGGCTTAGAAGTGTTAGAATCTCTAAGATTTATTTCCTATGAGAAATCCCAATATATTTACACATTTAATATAGTTTATAATTTAAGAAATAGAATCAATGACCGCGTTACAGTTAAAAATCTTACATAATGTATGTATATATGTATAGGAATCGATTAACTGATTTCTAGATGGTGATTGATTCTATACGAGAGAATTATCAAGTAGACAATGGAGTCATCCTTCCAGATTATGTAATATGAAGATAATTCCTAAGCTGGAGATAAAGAACATAAGTATGAATACTTACTCATAAATGTTTTCTCCCACATGTCTCCGAATATGTTTGACAAGATCGTTGCTTTGCGTGAAAGATCTTTCGCAATATTGACATGAATATGGCTTCTCTCCGGTATGAATTCTGGCATGTCTCTTCAAAAGGTCTTTATAAGCGAATCTAAAAAAAAAACAATAAAATTGGAGATATCATCGAATATAGACAACACCTGTTGAAGCACCGATGAGTTTCGTTTATCATATTTGGCCTTTTTTAAATTATTTGCATGCGTAAAATAGATTTGTTTTGTCCGTTGGGATTTTATAGGAAGAATACCAATGCTAGCATGCGTGCGTAATGACAATAATATAATATATGGTCATTCAATTGACAATAAAATGGGAGCCATTATTATCAATCAAATTTGATGGAGCCATTGGTTATGAAAACTAGGACAGCCATAAATGAGAGATGAAATGAGACAAGTGATATTTCAGGAAAAGACGAGTTAGATGCGTTTTAATATTCTACACGTCCAGTAAGTATCGCAAAAGTAAAGTGGGCACAACAAATACACACCGAAATAGTGTTATCTTTCTAAAATTAAAATATTTAATCCTCCATAACGGAAAGTAAAGACGTGATTGTACTTTAAGGTTCAATAGAAAAGTTTTACCATTTTATTACATGGCTCACTTCACTTCTTGAGGGCTCAATTCATATTTTACACACTCACCTCATGTTACAAACATCGCACACAAACGGTTTGAGACCGAGATGAATGTTTTTATGTTTAGCCAACGATGTCGGTTTGGTGAACGAGTTACCGCACGTGTCGCAGACGTAGGGATGTATGCCGGAGTGCGAGCTGACGTGACATGTTAGTTGACCTTAAAATAAAATATGACTTTATAACATTACAGATAAATGAAAATGTTCCACATCCCTGCTCAATTGCCTAATGAATATATTTTTATTTCATTAAAAAAATATTTGGCATTACAGCTACTGCCAATGCGCCAAATATTTTGAAGTTGAAAGATCATACGAGAAAAAGTCGATGAGAAGTTATTGTAAGTCACTCGAGGTAATTTGACATCACAAACACCCACTTCTTAGGTCACAAATTAAAATTTGACATTGGACCTTACCGGGACTCGAACACAGACTCGCCTAGTCGGTAGAGCAAGCTTTAACCAGCTAGACCAATGTTTCTTAACCTTTTTACATCCACGGACCACCAAATAATCAAAAAATGTTTTGCGGACCACCAATATAAGCTTTTATAAATGGAAATTAACTTTTTTTGAACTGCAGAAAATTTTTGCAGCCCACCCAAAAATCTTCGCGAACCACAGGTTAAGAAACACTGAACTAGACCAGTGCTTCCCAACCTTTTTCATGCCACGGACCCCTAAATCTGAAAACAATAATCTGCGGACCCCCGAAATTTTATCAAAAAGAATGTTGAAAGAATGAAAATTTTTCCCGAAAAGCCTGCAGACCCCAGGTTGGGAAGCACTGAACTAGTCTACAGCGGGCGTTAATAGATATATCAGTGTGTAAAATTTAATCTGATTTTGACATCTGCAGTCATATTCCCGCATCAATAGCATTTATTTTGAACAGTTTGAAATACTCAACACAATCATGTTTTAAGTATACAGACTGTTCACCACAATCACTTGTGTATTTCGGACTGTCTAAAATAAGTATTATGCACGTAAGGAAACAGCACTACTGATGTCTTAAGTATAGCTAGGCAAAGTACAAACAACGCGAGTATCTACAGATTCATATAGAATATAAGAGCAAAGAGACCAACCAATCCACAAAAAAAAAATCATATTCTTTAAATGCATAGAGCAAATAAACTTTCGACTTTCAGAACCTATTCACCTACTCGAGGGTAACGGTCATTGTGTGATGACGATATCTAGCACTCTCTATATCAGGGATCGTCAACCTTTTTTAGCCTACTGTCCACTTTTGTACATTTTTTATGGTAAAATTTCAAAATCGCGTATAGATCCAGCAAATAACCTTAGTCTGCGAATCATAATACTGTTGTATTAGAATAGGATCAATATTTTTTAAGAACAAAGAAAGAAACGGATAATTTCAAACCAGGTTAACGACCTCTGCTCTATATACTTGGTAGGATTTCATTGCAATAAGGTATAAATAGGAATCATAAGTTGACAACTGAAATAACTATCAGCAACATCTCTTAATTCTTGCGGAATGAAAAAATTTGCTATTTTTGACAAATTATAACAAACTATAATCGCTTTGACACACTTCAATATAATTCTATTATAATTCTATGAACATTTACAATAATAACAGGAAGACTTCTAAACTATACCTTTGCTATTGAAAGCTTTGGGGCATAGGTGACATTGAAAAGGTTTTAATCCAGTGTGTCTGAGTAGATGCTGCCGGAGGTTTGAATTATTATTGAAGCCTTTTCCGCAAGTCGGGCACAAGAACGGTGTCTCGCCAGTGTGAGTTCTCAGGTGATCTTTCAAATTGCAGAGTTGCGAAAAGGCTGGAAAAAATTGTGTAGAGATTGAACTATCTTATCGACTTGCCGTGTAGTTGTTGGTTTAGTTTTCAATTTGAGAAAACAACTTCTGACGAATTAACAACTGAAACTAGCAGATCAGTTATACAATTTTATATTAAAAATGATTATTCCACAAAAACTAAGCAATTCCCTCCACCACACTACGCGCTACGCTACGCTACGACTGTACATTTGTATCCAACAGACGTTTTCTTTCTTTATAAGAAATCAAGTTATTTAAATGAAATCGGTGAGCTTGAAGATATTAAAAAAAAGAAACGTTTTAAGAACTCTTTGTTTTTTATGTGAATATCTAAATGTATATAGAAATGAGCAAATCAATTTATGAAACTGTCCGTACTGTGAGCCAGTGAGCACAGCAACGGAAGCCAATGACTCTAATCACTCAGCAACAAGCTCTCCTAATGGAGAAGTTTTTCATGAGAACTGGTTGTATCCAAGTTTAAGTATCCAGTATATTAATGCATACCTTTGTTACAATAATGACAAACATTCGGTTTGACTCCATTATGTTTATTCAAATGGTCGATGAGTTGGTCTTGTCGGGAGAAAGTTCTCTCACACAGCGTACACTTGAAAGGTTTGATGTCCGAATGTATTTTCATATGTCTGTTCAGGTGGCCTTTGACAGGGAACACCTTATTGCAAACATCGCACGGAAACTTCTTCACTTCTGAGTTATCGGCTTTGTGTATTCTCATGTGACTGGAATACGAGTGCTGCGAGTTAAAATCTATATTACATTTTTCGCAGTGAACCGTCGTAGGTTTATTATCTTTGGCTTCCATTGTGATTATATCAGCCCCCATATCGTGTATCGCCATATGTCTCAGAAGTAAATCTTGACGCTTGAACCGCTGAAGGCACGTGAGACATTCAAAAGGTTTCTCCTCGGCGTTGTGCGTCGACATATGCCTGAAGAGCCCCGATTTCTTTGCAAATACCTTCTGACACACATCGCAGCTGATAACTTTTTTATTGTATTTTACATCTATAATTTTCTGCTTGACGTCTTCGCCGTGGGTTTTAGCATGCCGGAGTAATCTAACAGTTCTGTCAAAGACTTGATTACAAACCGGGCATACGTGTTTGGCTTTTCTGTTTTCTGATTTATCAGGAGAATGAAATGACGAAAGTGGCTCGTAATCAGCACTATCATCAGACGAGTAATTATCTTCCGATTTGATAGGTATCGCTTTCAATTTTCTACTTTCAGACTTTGATTTCTTCGTTTTGGTCTTATGTTTTTTAGTTATTTTCTTTTTCTTTACCGGTGGTATGGTATCTGAAATTTCCGGCTTCTCCTCGTTATCGTACATGGATACGTCCGGTTTAACATCAGAAGACATTTCTACGAGGATGTCCAGATCCGGTTCCACTTTGATAACAATCTTTGAATCTATTTCGGGTTTGCTGTACACATAGACATCTCGGAACCTCTTTTCACTTTCTTTGCATTGTTTTAGAAACTTAAAAGCGTCTGTCAACATAGCTTTACACTGCTCGCACAAATTAAGAGGAAGAACGTCTTCTCTCAGGACCTACAAGAAAATATAAATATTAAATAAAATACACACGATTAACGATCTTTTATCACGTGAAATAAAATAGAAACATAAAGTTTACTCACCTCTAAATGCGTGCAAGCGATATACATTTCGGCTAATGTATTTGGATGGTAGTTATCTAGTTCGAATATTCCTGTTAAATTATTATCATCGCTCAAACAAGCTCGACAAATATCTTGCGGCGAAACGCCTGTATGGTCGGCACTGTCATTAATCGCCACATCCATCGCGAAAATCTTGTAGAAGACGATTATGTTCACTTATTATTTTATCATCCAGTTACAAAACAACACATCTTCGTCCGTGTAATCGATGTACTTCTTCTGTCAAACAAAACGGCTATAGACAATTTTATTGAGAACGATCTACCCCCCTATATTTATTTATTTCTTTCAAAATTTATGAAAGTGTACAAAATAAAAATAATTCAAATTTGACACTGAATTCCGAAAAGTCTTAAGTCGAAGTTCTAAATTAAAATTCGAGTTTAAGATTAAAAAAAAATACAAATTTCTATTTAATTTGTATGTTATGGTAGGGATGGGGAACCTTTTCATTTCTAAAGGCCACATTAATTTATCTGATTCAACCTAAGGCCGCAGTAAAAACAATTTTAACACCCCCCTAACCCTTTTTTTTCAACTGTCGAACACATACTTAATGGGTTGATTACTTTTTTTTCAAACGCTTGTGTATAATTTTTTGATCAAAGTACCTTAACATTTGGATCAAGTCAAAAGGCAGGGTCCCCTTCATTGTACTAGGGCAGGGGTCGGCAACCTATTAAATCGGAAGAGCCAAAAGTTGCAATTTACAAAAATTCCCAGTTTTTAAAGAGCCACTAAAATTTTTCGTTTCAATATTATAGTATTTACTTATATGTACATATGTATATACATATATAGTTATATATATATATATATATATATCGTGTATTGTGTATCGTTTATTCGCTGAATATTGTGTATTTAATGTATAATGTTCATTTAAAATAAACGCCTTAAAATACGGAATAATATTTATTCATTTAAAAACACAAATATAGATACATATGTAATTACATCAATGGGAGCATTGGTTTGGCATGTCTTTTGAAAGTTTGATTAAATCTGGCTTATAACTTGTTGTGTAAATATTTTTTTTTTCATATGGAACTGGAGAGCCGCAACTTTACATAGAAAGAGCCGCGGGTTGCCGACCCCTGTACTAGGGTATCCAATTTCGGGATCCCATCCAATTCTGTGATCCCAAAATCCCAGGATTGTGACAGTACTAGTCCTGGGATTTCGGGATTGAGAAAATTAAACTTGGAAGAACTAAAAAATGTGTCGCGCTGTTCATTTTTGGGATATCCGTAAATTCTTGGAGTTTTAAATACAAAAATTCTTGGAAGAGCTATAAAAAAAAACGTCTACCATAAAACATTATCTTCGGGAAAGCATGGCAATCTTGAAGAAGAATCGAAAACATATATCTTTTTTTACTAAGACAGCTGTGTGCAATGGTGCCGCGTGATTAATTAAAAAATTAAAAAATTGCTAATTTTTTCAGTCGTAAGTGCGAATCGTCGTATGTCGAACCGTCGTAAGTCGGGGACTACCTGTACTTGTATACAAAAAATGTATGACTAATATCTTTATTGTCTTTGACCAATGTGTCAACTTTAGTTGTCAGTTGTCAGTAAATATTTTAATTTTGGCATTTTTAATCCATTATGCCTTTATACGAGGGAATAACATTGATTCACGAAAAGCAGGCAGTCGTTTTAGACATCGGTGCTGCATACACCAAGTAAATAATATAACACTTGATTTAATATAAAAAAATTAAGTTAAACTTTAATATCTTATTTCTCAAACTTTTCCCCCGTATTCGCCAGGTTTGGATTCACCGGAGAACCATCTCCAAGATGTATAATACCCTCAGAATATATGTGCCCCAAAACAAAAGTGATAAAAAATGTTTTCGACTTCAAATCAGTTACAGATTTGTATAACACGCTTGTCGAATTTATCCACCTCCTATATTTTCGGTATGTACTATTTATTTATTTGTGATTGTTTTTTTTATTAATCAAAGCGCCTTCTGCCAACAGCATATTTAAAAAAATTAAATTCATCGAGAACAATTTTAGGTAAATTTGTCATACTTCATCGTACGGACTATTGCGGCGAAAAACTTCACAAACTGAGCTAAAAACCACTCCACGATTTAAAATTATTATCTGAGATCATGGGAATCGCGTTAAAACCACACATTATTAAGAAGAACACTGATAAATAAATTATATAAAGTATGACTTCATCGCACGGACTATTACGGCGAAAAACTTCACAAACTGAGCTAAAAACCACTCCACGATTTAAAATTATTATTTGAGATCAGGAATCGCATTAAAACCACACATTATTACGAAGAACACTGATAAATTAAGCGAAATACGTAACATTTCGGAGCATTTCCCTACAGCTTTCCAAAACGGCCGCGCGCGGCCGTTTTGGAAAGCTGTAGGGAAATGCTCCGAAATGTTACGTATTTCGCTTAATTTATCAGTGTTCTTCGTAATAATGTGTGGTTTTAACGCGATTCCCATGATCTCAGATAATAATTTTAAATCGTGGAGTGGTTTTTAGCTCAGTTTGTGAAGTTTTTCGCCGCAATAGTCCGTACGATGTAGTATGACAAATTTACCCAATTTTATTGAATATATGATGGTTTCAATATATTTAAAATTCGATTTTGGTTATTTTCAATACCTACATATTTGGATTTTCAAAACATTTTTTTGATATTGAAAAACATTATGAATAGCGAGATATCAGTTTCGGTAACACCGGTATTACAATCCCCAATTACAACCAGAAAAATCTGATTTGATCATTGTTAGATAAATGAAATTCAATCTTTATTTGGTTAACATGCATCTAAGCCAAGGGGTTCTTAACCTTATTGCGGTGACGGGCGCACTTGAGATTTAGGAGAAGAGTGATGAGCGCATGCCGGATTTTTCTAAAAACAAGATTTACATACATAGCATATATTTATGTATTAATTTTATTATTGTTCAATACACAGTTTACATGTGTTACATTCATTTTTTTTTAATCCATGTCCGCTCCCAATGTGGAGCATATGGCCTCCTAATAGAGGTATCTCAACAGATTTTTTTTCTACGAGAACTGTTTGTTACTCAGCCGCTCAACCTCACTTTTTCAGAGTGAGTAGTAGGGAAAGGCTAGAACAGGATAAGGATAAGGCTAGAACAGGACTGGTGGTTGACTAATCGCTATTGCTACACCTAGTTAATAAAGGATCAGAAGGATGGGAGGAGAGGAAATAATGTGAATTGACATCACAAACACCCAGTCTTCGATCACACTTTTGAATTGAATAATTCTCAAATTCACTGTGATTTGACCGGGAATCGAACCCAGACCTGCGTGATCGGTAGAGCAAGCTCTAACCAACTGGGACACAGCAGGCGACGGATTATATTATTACTAAATTATTTATTATAAATCGGAACATTATTTGTTTATTTACATTCACAAAAAATCATAAAAATAACAAAGCATATTCAGTGCTAAAAAATTTATATATTTAAAAAAAAAATTTGATACTTTGCCGAGGCACACAAAAATGGCACGAGTTTAAGAACCCCTGATCTAAGCTATCATTATTTGGAACAATTAAATTTTGCAGAAAGAAATGTTAGATCATTTTCAATAGCTACTTCAAAAACGTTCAAAATTAGGCTACCTAGTTTACCTACCTTAAAACTCTGGAATTCTGAACTGAATTCTGTTTTCAATTTGTCGTTTCTTGTCATGATTGAAATGATCTGTTTTCAGTATTAAAATAACATATTTATGTAATTCATCTCATATTTGGATTATATTATTGTTTGAATGAATTCCAGGCATGTTTTGGTGAGCCCGAAAGACCGCAAAGTTATTATAGTTGAATCTCTTCTCAGTCCGACAAAATTCCGAGATACTTTAGCTAAAGTTCTCTTCTGCCATTTTGAGGTAAGTACAGCATCATTTAACATTGCAAAATGAATTTATATTTATTAAATACCACTATAATATAACCTCAGCTGTAAATTCACCTCACTATCTTTCGCAGACTGATGTGAGTCCTCCTTATTACAAAATGAAACAGTTTTATTCCAATATAAAGAGTATTTGTTGAATTTACATCGCATATATAATCTATTCGATATCAATAACTTGAAAATCGAAAAATCTGTAATATATCCTTTTTTTAAAAAAATAAATTTTGTGTCGAAAGTATCTATTGTATAATATATCGAGTGCTTTATCAAACAACGCTATCTACTAAAGTGTAACTTTACTGGAGAGCCAAAAAACGCTTTTTATTATTTTGTAACTTTACAATGCAGGTATTTGTTTGAAACCAAATGTTCATCTATCTATATATATAAAACAAAGTCGGGTTATTTACACCACGTGTATCTCGAGAATTACTGCATGAATTTCAATGATCTTTGATTTATTAAATTTGTGTTTGACTAGAATAGCAGAATAAGCAATAAAACATTGGAAAAATATCACGGAAAAGAAATTATAAAGAAAATTAATATCTTCATACAGAAAAAGATTTTTAAATGACGAACAGCAACAAATGCTAAAATGTCGTAAGCTGGTTTCAGAAAAATCCACCAGATCGCACTGTTTTCTATATTTGTTTGTTTTTGCTTCTTTTGCGTACGTCTGACTTATAAAAAATTTTAAATTTAGAATATGGATTAGAATAAAAGAAATCGATGATATGAAATTAAAACGAAAGAAAATCGGACAATATTGAAATAAGGTTACGTTTATAATTAGGTATATAAATTTTTGACAACAATATTTTGCACGAACGTTGTTTTACTCTGAGATGACACGTTATTACACTTGGAACGCTATATCGAAGAAATTTTAACGTCAGAAGCAAAGCGTTGCGGTTCCTGATCACCCGAATGACTATTGATGCTCTTGGTCGCATTTACACAGTTCATCCGAAAAATGACGAATGTTTCTACTTGCATGTCAAGAGCTCAATTTGCTTGAAAATTATACTTATTAGGACATCACTGAAGAAATTGTTTCTGAATCTCCATGTCAGATACGCACATTATTTTCTATCATTATTTTGACATGCTTCACATCGAATCCATGTGAGCTCTGGAACAAGTTCAAGAATGACATTTTACATCGAATTCGTGTCAGTTCAAGGAATCCCGATCTCGAGGTGAATGAAGAGATAAATAACCAGGCTTTGATTTAGATCGAAGACATGTGTTACCTCATGTGAGGCATTTTGTTAATCAAGTTAGGAATGCCAACTTTAAACTAAATCGAAACTAAATCTTCAATATCCATTTAAAAAAAAACTTTTAGGAATTTATGTCTCATGTTCATCACCGTCGCTAAAATATATACTGAAATGTGAAAAGACGAATGAAAGTACATAAAATCAGAAGGTATGTAAAAAAAAATCAGTATACTTTTCATGTATATTATATTGTTATAGAATACCATCAAATCATTATTTTATTTTTGATCCCCATATACAGTCAATCCTGTTTTTATGTGGTTTTTTTATGCGATTTCGAAGTAATGCGGTTTTTTAGAAATGCATTTTTTTAGATGTACCATATTTTACGATATATAAAAATGTTAAATATTACATCGAGAGCATATATCGTTGTATTTTGGATAGAATAGAGAGAATCATAAACACAACCGACATTTGAAAAAAAAATACGATTTCGGACTGTTTAAATCATGTTGCATCTGCCATCGCTGAATTATGTCCACCTACTTAGGTGTGTTACAGTCGATGAAACCATTGAAACATCGGTAATATCAGCTGAAATGATTACTTTAGCACATGAACTTGGCGAAGAAAGGTTTGATACCTTTAGCGAAAATTATATCGACGAATTACTTACAGATAAAGCTATAAGTGACGAAGATGTCAATAATTTAAATTTAATTATCGACAAAAAACCAGAAAACAATGACGAACTAAAAGAAATTCCAGTTCCTTCACTGCGAAAATAATTGAAGAAGGTATCCAACTTTTCAGTAAATTAGAAGATCATTTCTTTCTAAATGATTCAAATTCTGATCGCGCATTCAAGTTTCAACGATAACTTTAAAATATATATATATGGGTATAACAAACTGCATAACCAATTAATTATCGAAAAAGAAAATCTGAACAAACTCTGATCACTAATTTCATTGTTAGAAAACAGCCATAGTTTTATGAAATTGATGCGCATACTATTTCTTCCGAAAAAGAGTGATTTAGAACCACATGCTTTAAAACACACATAGAATTTTCATACAGTGATTATTTTTTAATATTTTTACGCCGTGGTTTTGCCCTTATTTTCATATACTTTGCGATTTAGTGTATATTTTAACTCGCTGTTTCAAAGTTATGCAGATTTTACAATTTAAGTAACGCACCCCAATTTTTGTATGGAAGTCAAGTTTTTTTATGCGATTTTTTTTTGCGATATTTCGTGGAACGCATCTACCGCATAAAAACAGGATTGACTGTATAACTGTTGGTATGTGTGGAACGTTAAACAAAAAAATAATATTTTTTTTTCTAATGAAAGATAATCTCATAAATATAATATTGAAGATTTAGAAAATGTTGCGTTCTTTGTTATAATGAGAATTTATATCATTTGGTAATATAAAAAATATGAAAATTTAGAATGAACTTTCGTAAAATTATAAAAAAGTATTATTTGAATAATTTTGAAAAGATCCCTGTCATTATGTTGGTGACATGCATTGAGAACAAATTTATCCTACCTAAATTTAATAGTCTTTGTTTGACAGTTACTGTCAAACAAAAGTAGTCGTTTGTCAACATTGTGAAGATGTAATTTTATTATTTAAAATACAGTGAAATAAAGAGGTATTAGCTATGCCAAGTATTTCTAAACCAATCAGTAAGAGTGCTCGGAATGGTTTTCTAAGAGTCTTTCAGTTCTGTGAACATGAAAAATCTGAAAAAAAACAATAACTCCCTTCGGGTCGACATTTCGAATCATTTCGAACTGTCAATGGCGTCGTATGCCAAACATTTCGTGCCGCATGTCAATAGCTCAATTTGCTTGAAAACTAAACTCATTGGGACATGACAATCGCTGAAGCAATTGTTTCTGCGTCTCCAAGTCAGACACGCACATTATTTGCTATAATTTTTTTGACACGCTTCCCATCGCATCCACGTGAATTGTGGAAAAAGTACAAGGATGACATGTCCGAAGACACTTTACACCCGATCTCGAGGTGAATGAGGAGATACATAACCAGGCGTTGCTTTTGATCGAAGATATGTGTTACCTCATGCGCTGCATGATGCGTCGCCAGATCGAGGAATGAACGAAGCTTTCAATCGAGAATCGGAACGTAAACGTGAATATGATCGAGATGCATTGAACCAATCACTTCGAACGAATGTACCACTGTTGAACCCCCAACAGAAAGTGTACGATACTTTAATGAAGGCAATTGATGAGGGAAATGGTGGCTTATTTTTCCTCCGCATTGAAAGCACTCAACCGAACTATGAAAGATCAGCGCAATGACTCAAAATGTTTTGGAGGCGCAATGATTCTACTATCTGGCGATTTTCGCCAAACACTACCAGTTATTCCAAGATCGACCGCTGCCGATGAAATAAACGCTTGACTTAAAACATCGACTCTGTGGCGCTATGTTAAGAAACTTCAGCTAACGACAAACATGCGAGTTGCATTTCTAAACGACCATCTGCCGCAGATTTCTCCAAGCATTTGCTGACTATCTGTAACGGCCGTGTTCCTGTCGACGAATCGAATGGATTGATTTCGTTTTTGCCAAATTTTTGAAATTTCGTCTCATCATTGCTAATCACAAACATCATAATTGGTTGAGTGAACGAGCAATTCTTGCAGCAAATAACAAAGATGTGGATCATTTCAACTTCACAATTCAAAATCAAATCGTTGGTCCACTGCATTCCTTTAAATCTATCGACTGTGCCACGTGAATAACATCATTTCAATGTAATTAAAATACTTTTCATTTTTAATTTTGCACATTTATTGAACTTAATTCATTTTGAGTATTCATTCAAACTGAATTTAACTCATCCAATAAATGAACACAACATTTATTGATTCTGAGGCGGTACAAGGTTCGTCGGGCCAGCTAGTATATATATAAAACAAAGTCGGGTTGTTTACACCACGTATAAGTCAAGAAAGGTTTGGCTGATTTAATGATTTTTGATTTATCAAATTCGTCTTCGCCTAGAATAGCAGAATAAGCATTAAAACATCGGAAAAATTGCCATTAAATCTTTAAACGACTGAAAAACTGACATGCAAGATTGCGAAACACTCAGCAATGACCAAAGTTTTGGTAGCAAGTAAAATCATCACCTATGATGAATGCACAATGACGCACACACGCGCATTGGAAGCATTCAATCGAACTATAAAAGATCTGTGCAATGACTTAAGATGTTTTGGAGGCGCAATGATTCTACTATCTGGCGATTTCCGCCAAACACTACAAGTCATTCTAAGATCGACCACTGCCGATGAAATAAACACTTGCCGCAAATCGTCGACTTTGTGGCGCTATGTGAAAAAACTTCAGCTAACGAAAAACATGCGAGTTGCATTTCTAAACGATCCATCTGTCGAAGATTTCTCCAAGCAATTGCTGACTATCTGTAACGGCCGTGTTCCTGTCGACTTTTTGCAATTTCGTCTCATCGAAGGACAACCTCGTCAACAAAGTGTTTCCGAACATCATTGCTAATCACAAACATCACAATTGGTTGAGTAAACAAGCAATTTTTGCAGCAAATAACAAAGATGTAGATCATTTCAACTTCACAATTCAAAGTCAAATCGTTAGTCCACTGCATTCCTTTAAATCTATCGACTGTGCCACGTGAATTACGTCATTTCAATGTAATTAAAATACTTTTCATTTTGAATTTTCCACATTTATTGAACTTAATTCATTTTGAGTATTCATTTATCTGAATTTAATTCAGCCAATAAATTAACACAACATTTATTGATTCTGAGGCGATACGAAGTTCATCGGGTCAGCTAGTATTTAATAATTTATTGTGTATTGTATGTTTGTATTGCTTATGGCAGTGGTTTCTGACCTTTATGTTACTGCGCCTCCATTTGAAGAAAAAAATATGTTCGCGTCTCCCCATACTTTACATATTATATGTAGTAATAAAGACACGTTTTAAAGAGTAAATAAATATTTTGGATTGTTCGCGTCTCCTTTTGCAATGGCCCACGCCTCTCCAGGGAGGCGCTCCTCCCAGGTTGGAAATCGCTGGCTTATGGCATAATCTGGTAGGTATAATCTTGAAAAATATTAAACAAGGCCAATTTTATGTAGTTATCATTAATCTTTATTGGTGATTCGAGAAAAAACAAGAAAAGATTGACATAACTTTGGTTGACTATCATGTAGAGTTAGATTTATCTAAGGTTGCCGTTTTACTACATTGATGCGCTTTGTTTATAATACACAGGACGTGTAGGTATATTAGTATGTATTTCTTCTGTGATTGGTCAAAAGACGCAAGGGTCGCTTTTTTGCTCTTGAAAAGAAGTGTGATCATAATATAATGTCAGAAGTAACGAAATTAGGATGAGGTAAAGCACTGTGCGGTTAGACTAAAGAAGTGGTTATAAATATGTATAACTACATAAAAAAATTACTAGGTAAATATTTATTGATTAATTCATTTTTTAATGTTTCTAGATAGTACCTACTTTTTGTGATCGAAATTTCTGTATACAGTGCATTTTTTTACATTACATAATACATTTATAGAATCCACATTCATTGTCGACAAAGTCGAAGCCACATACTGGAAAGGGAAATAAAGACTTAGTCTGTACCCGCTCTAGCAAGAACTTTAGACGGGAAACTAGGTATCCGCTTCGCGGACCGCACACATAGTTTCAATACAGAGTAGAGGTAGGGAAAAAAGATATTCTTATAGTTGTGAGCAAAACCGCCTCCATACTATAATGGAGAGTTTTAGTTTTTGAATATTGAACATTCGTCAATTATGGTATGCTACAATCCTCAATATTTTAATAAAAAAATATGTGCAATAAATCGACATAATACATTAAAAAAACTATGGATAATTTAACCCTTTTGTCGCCAGCTGTGGTCTAGTTGGTTAGAGCTTGCTCTACCGATTAGGTGGGTCTGGGTTCGATTCCCGGTAAGGTCAGTATCAAATTGGATTTTTTCAATTTTAATTTGAGATCCAAGACATGGATGCTTGTGAAGTTAATTCTCCTTGAGTTAATCTCATGTGACTTTCAAAATTTCTCATCGAGTATATCTCGTATGATCTTTCAACTTCAAAATATTTGCCGCATTGGCGTAAGCTGTACGCAACTCGCAACTGGAGCTGTGTTAGAAATAGAGAAAGATCCACTACGGCGATGACGTATACCATATTAATATACAATTCTATTACACTCAAACATAGGTGTCTTCAGTCCTTTTTGCGCCAGCACCGATTGTCTCCCTTTGTCCCTTGGGTGTCACCACATGCCTGGTCGTCGACATTGGATTTGAAGAAACAGTTATAATCCCTGTTGTCCATGGTATTTCTGTTTTGAAAGCGTGGGAAGCGCAGTCCCTTGCAGCTCGGCAGATTCATGAAGAAATATCTGCAATGCTTAATAAAGACAACGACAGGGAACTGAATTTACCAAAGAAAATAATAGAAGACATCAAAGGTTCGAATTGAGTTATATATATAATTCTTTTTAAAAAAACTAACTTTTTGTATTATATTGTCATCATTTTGGTAGAAGTTGGTAAGTAACAAGATTGATACAATAAGTGCACAATAAGATTCTTAGATATGAATTCTTTTTCTGGAATAACTCTGTAAGTGAATTTATTATACCAGTTTGAAAAAAACAGCAGTTTATTTTACCAGTAATAAATATTAACAGAGATTTGTTGGCAGGCAATTAATTGTTGGTGTTTATTTAATTTTAATTTTATTTAATTTTGTACAACTTTATTTGTGTCTGATTGATATGAATTATTTTGTTCAATAAGGTCATATTTCGCCTTTTTAAATTGCATGAAAACTACGAGGTTTTTAGTGATGTTAAAAATTAAATTCTGTTCTTTTGAATCAGCACTCCAATGTTATAGCGATCTGATTTTTTCTCAAAACTAGATTTGGGTGTGTTTGATCCCAAACTCCTCATATACATGTTCAACTAGAAATATATTTGCAACATTATATTTTTTTGTTGCAGTAAAAACGTGTTTCATTACAACTATGGAACGCTCAAACCAATATGCTGATGGAAACCTTCCAGCACCACCCCCTGATGTTCGCTATCCAATCAAGGGAGATTCATTTATAAAAATATCAGGGAAAACAAGGGAACTAGCAGCAGAAGTATTATTTCCTAGAGATAATGAAAATCTCTCTCTTGGCCATATTATATTGAACTCCATTTTGAAGGTAATTTCTTTATTACGTTGCAAATATCAGTACACTATCTATTTCTACAAAAGAAAATGTAATATTGTACAGTTTTTATTATAGATTAATATTCAGTAGTTAACTACTGACATTTCTGAATAATGATAGAATATTATAATTGAAGAACACGTACAATCCAAACCAAATTGTGCATCTATTTTATTCAACTGATGTATCCTGTTTAATTTTCAGTGCCCGATCGATGCAAGAATATCTCTTTCTGAATCGATTCTTCTGACAGGAGGAACTTCGATGCTCCCCGGAATCAAATCCAGATTAAATTCAGAATTAAAACACTTAATATCGTTGCCGTTATACAAAGAAAAATGCTTTTTGAAAGAATTTCAATTTCACATCGCCCCAGCTAAAGAGAATTATGTCGCTTGGCTCGGCGGAGCTATATTTGGAGGAACGGATCTCATCAATTCTAGATCGTTGACCAGAGAGAATTACAACAAAGACCCGAGAGTGCCCGATTGGCCAAACCTAATCGACAACTCGCCCCTTCAAGAACAAAAAACAGCAATCAGTTTATAAATGTTTAATTAATTGGTTGATTATTTATTTTTGTTTTAATTTATATACTAAGCGCTTCCTTAATGTTAATTTACTCTAATAATTTAAATATTATGCAGCTTATTTGAATTCACATACACCTTTTTATATTTCGTCTAGTTATATTCACTAATATTTAAATAATTAAAAGAAAACTGGTAAATGTTGCACTTTTGATTAGACGTTTTTTTTTGTTTCTTCTTTGGCCATTTTGTTTCTTTATTTAAAACATTCCATCAATTTATTCAAATGTTTAAAAATGAGTATGCTTATTTTTAGTAGCACAATGCATTTTATCATGCCTTAATAAAAATTGTATTCAATATTTATTTAATATAATTTTTATTAATTATTTATCAGCTAACAATAAAAAACATATTTTCATAGGACTAAAAAAATAGTATTTAATATTCAAACTGTCATTAATTTTTTTTTTAAAACTACACAAGACAGTATGGTATACCGCATCTCAAATATAATGCATGTTTTTTTTACCTTAAATATTTATTTGTTAAAAACATTCTGATTTGTTCAGGCTTTCATGAAATAATATTGCATGACACAGAAATATATCTAGTGTTTCTTCTCACACACTATGTATTATATTAATATCATGACCTGTCTGGTGCAAAAATTATCTCGAATTTTTATTTTCGTTTGAATATCGCTCTATTTATGAAGTTTGGATTATATTCGAAGCCTTGTTACATTCGGTCTTATACAGTATTTTCAAAGGCTTCGTTTATTGGTTGTGACACACGGTCACCAATTTTCCAGTGCTAAACGTGAACTGAGTGAATTTTAAGTAAACTGATTATGCACTGCGTAGGACCTGAATATCTTTGAAAGAAGAATCCTCCGTCAAATCTATGATTCAGTCAGAGATGGTAACAATATTGTATAATGATGACTTCTGTCTAAACGAAAACTGTAGCACAGTTAAGATTGGAAAGCTGCGCTGGTTAAGTCACATACACCTTCTTTATCGAGTAGGGCACAAAAGAGGCAGGTCGAAGATCGAAGGAGGACAGCACTTTAAAAAGATTTACTGTAGGGAGTCAGGGCTGACTAAGTTGTCGATGCTCCTAACTATTGAATTCTTACCTTTGTTGATATTATACAGTTCAACCAGTATTTTTAACACAATGCGCCACGGTCGTCAAAAGCATTTTTTACTGCATAATTTATTGATTGTAAATCCAATAATGTTAATAAAAAACACAGAATTATTGTCTTGTAATTTATTAATTCCAAATTCATATAATGATTTGTTTGGATATAATATTTTTAAATAATAACTGCTGCTAAGGCACTCGGTTATTTAAATTTATGGGCAAAATAAATACAATAATGGAAATAGGTATCACATAAAACATCTTGCAGTTAGATTTTATTCGACTCATATTCCAAACAATTTTGTTTGGGATAAAAAAAAATATAAATCAAATTCGAAAGGTATCCTTTATATACCTCATCTTTTTGCAAATGGCAATCTTTCTTCTCGTACTTTTATCAGGTCTGTTCTTCTACAACAATCTTCGAATCAAAATTTTAAGAAAACATAAACAGAAATTAAACAGCTTGTAAATCAATATAATATTTATAAAGAAAGCATTTTAATGCTATTTGACACACTGTTGTTTTTTTACAGTAAAATTTCCATACATTAATATTCCTTTATTATTTAAAGTGGTTAGGTTTACAGAACAATAGAAATCAAGTAATGTGACCATAGCGCTAAAGCGAAAAATTCATGCATTTTGAATGTTTTTTTTCCATTATCAACTGAATGAAAAATTTTATTTTACCAGCAATGCAACCTTTATAATGAATAACAACTCCCAGCGGTACGGACTATAAGAAAAAAAAATCATTTCTTTAGCTATGTTTTTTATTACCACAAGTTTGAATGGGGATTGACCTATAATGAGAGCAGTGAATTGTAATTCATTTAAGTACATTATTTTGTTGGGTGTCTAATAATTAATAAGTGTACGGGGAGAGTTTCGTTGTGAAACAAACTTAAAGTGGTTATAACGCTTGGTTATATATAACCTATATGAAGTATATAATGTAAAATGAAATTGATTTTTCATCATTTCTGATCATCCACAGTGGCAATCAATTTAAACTTGTAAAAAAGGACTAATTTAGTTTTTTCACCGTGTTGAAGCCTTCTCCCTTTTTACTTATTTATATTTATTATATTCAATGAAACAAGAAGAACTCGGATACACGAGGGAAAAAAATTAACACCTCTCACGATTGCCAGATATGATTGATTACAATATGTAATCGCCCACTTGGATTTCAGCAGTGCCCTTGAATGCCAACAATATAAATACGCTCTTTGTTAAGAAGCACTGATACAGACTGTTTAATCATAATGTATCATAAGTTTTTGAGCAAACAGCAACTGAAAATTAGTTGTGGTACGATTCTCAACAAGTTAAATGATGAAAATTATGCAAATTTATAGCTGCAATGAATTGTGATAAATCAAGTTATAAAAAATCTGGCACTGCATTATATTTCATATTATTTTATTCCATAATTCTCTTCATACAATTCATCTACTCGATTTGGGTGTCTCAAATTAATAAAAATACATTTTGATCAAGTAATATATCAAATTTCAAAATGGTTGTTAATCAATAATATGTAACAAAATTCACGGGATCGTAAACCCCGGCTCTTCTGTCGGACGATATATCCACATTTCATCGGTCTTATTTATAAACTTATGAAATATACACTTAGAACTAACGTTAACCATATAATCTTTGTAAAACCACTTAATAATTTAGTAAATATTTATAAAATATAAACAGTGAAGATTGGAAACGGTTCAATACTAAAAGGCACTAAGTTATAGTATAAGGCACAAACAAAAGAAACGAGGACGGTATCCGAGACACTAAATAACGTGGACCTATCAGATTGCAGATTAAATAAGCTGCATTGATACAATAGTATAGAAAAATATTTGGAATGTAGACAGTGATAATCAGAGAATATTATCAAACATCACAATAAAAATCGTGCAACAATGGACATCACGCGGGTGACTACATTCAGCAATGAGACGAGCATTTGTTACAAACAGTCGTCGAACACATTATCCACGGTAAATTTATTTATTTGAATTTTGGTGACTGGTGAATTATTAATACCCGCTGTATGTTTCATATTTTGGTTTAGCCATCTTATGAGTCAATTAAAGTTACGGTAAATACCCGTTATGTGTGCTCAAAGTACAGAATGGTCAAAAATACGGTTTGAGATTATTAAAATTAAAGATAGTTCTTATAGATATATAAGTTGGACTACCTGCGCTGTTTTGAAAGTTTTACACTTGAGATAATTTAAAATCTCTGTCCAATAGTTTTATTTTTTTGAATGGGACATTAATGAGCGAACCATTTGAAACAATGAACATATTTTATTTATATAATGAATTTAATTTTAATATAAAGTTGGTAATAATCTTCAGTGAATACCATTTAAAGTAAAGGCGCGTATTAGTAATCTTTTGCACGCTGAAAATAGTGCACACAATCATCCGTGCATAATGTGTTGAAAGACAGCAACAACTACATATCTATTTACGATTTCCACGTGTCGGTCACATCAGAATTTAGTAATTGTAATTACAAATCAAAGACACACGCATGGCAGCCATCGCCTTGTGTTATTTTACAAAAGTTCAAATCATTACTATAAATTGTCTTGTATCTAATTGCTAACACTATATTTGGGTAGATGATAACAATATGGAAATATACAGATTTACAATTCAAAGAGAAAATGAAGTTAAAGAAATGCCTAAACTGAAAAATGGAAACATTCAAATCTGAAGAAAAAAAACAATAGCAACCTATACACCAGGGCACAGTTATGCTCGATCAGGTGGCGTGTGTTACTTATGCTCACTGTGCATAATTAATCGTCACTTAATCGCGCATAACTGCAGCCCAGTGTAAATCCTGCTAATGCACTCATTACCGATTGTTAGGCATATTGTCATATATTGGATTGTAAAACATTCACTAGGCGCTAGGTCAAAATGAATTTAGTTAAAATATTATGTAAAAATGAGAAAAAGGTTTTTATTCATCGAGTTATTTTGTAAAATAAACCAGCGCATATTTTTTAGAAAACCACGACTCCCGTCATTTTCCACAAGTTAGTGGATCGGTCTTAAACATAAAGCAATACCGAGCCGAAAATATGAGACGTAAAATCAAAAAAATTCACACTATTAATTATACACTTTATGATCTAATTTATATAAATGTTGAAAAAAATAGATGTCAAATCTACAAATGTTACAAAATACTTCATTATAATACTTTAAGTTAGACTTGGAGCCTGCAAGAGGTAAGAATATCATCCTGAATTTGGTTTTGTGTATTCTTGTAAGATAATATAAAAATCTTAAAAATTAAAAACTTTTAAAGTCGATAACAATGAAATATTGTCAAATGTACAAATAATAAATAATTCTAAATTAAAACTCAAATGATTATTGTACTGGTCATAACTAGCCTAGATTTAATTTCTACAGGCAGCCAACTGGAGCCATTCTCTTATCGGTCTTTACACTCAATCTACAAATATGTATGATGCAACATTATTTTTTCATCTATATTGTGACTTTCTAAGAAACATTCGTTTGTAATTAGTATCTAAAACAATCAAAATGCAATATTATAATTTAATAACGTTTTAAGAAATAACATGCGAGGCCTCTTTTTAAAATGCAACATGTCCACCGTGTGAAAGTTTTCTGTAAGCTACTTTATAAAAAAATCAGGGCTTTGAACCGTTATTTGTTTCATTCCGGTTCAAGTAAAAAAATATATATTGGTTCGGTTCGGTTCCGGTAAAAATAACGATTTTTGGTTTTTAGTTCAGTTCTGAATCTTCTAAAATCTTTAAATAGTTAGGAATATTTTTTGCAACAAAAATATGGAGAATATGGACTTCTAATGAAACATCACAGCATCTCTTTATTAGAGAAAGTAAGGATAGAAGAACGGACACGACACAACTACTATTAAGCTAATCATTCTCGCTGTGCCCAGTTTATCAGATGGAATGTAGATATCACAGATATTATGTTTTTAAACACAAATATATTAATGAAAGTGCCCGTGCTGGGAATAAAATCTGTGGACCACACGGCTAGAGGAGTACTACAATTTATATATGCAACTCATTTTTGCATTGTCAAATCTTCACTTTTGGTCAAAAATGAACATGATTGGCTTTTAGTCGACCAAATTCAACCAAATGTCTTATTATTTTTTAAGGCAAATCATACGAGATAGATCAATGTTGATAGAAAAATTCAAAGTGATTTAGTTCAATCAATTTGAATACGTAACTTCGTGTACAGCTTCAATAGTAAAGTTTTGCAGGGCGTCCTGAGCAGCTTGCGTGGGCTTCGCAAATGCAAGCGTCACGATTCTGATGGAGATATCACATTTTGGAAAGCTGCACTTCGTTTACAATAATAGGAATAAAAATTGTGTACATTAATAAATTTTCTTGGGATTATTTTACAGAAATCAAAATTAATTAAACTAACATAACATTAATTCGGATGTTTAAGTTAGTTTTGATTCGAGTTTAATCATCATATTAATTATTAATGTATCGGCTCAAATTCGTTTCGGGATAAACATCTAAAGTTTAACTGAAAATTCATGAATAAAAGAAAACAACGCTATTATGTAAATAATTTTAAATTATAAAGTACAAACCAATTATTTACATACAACTTTCGTGTTCGATACAAGTCAACAAAGCGGCTACCAATTAAATTATCCTCAATCTAATAATGTTACAATGTAAAGGGTTAATGTGGAAAAATTGAATTGAATCGATTTACAGGTGATGTTTAAAGTTTCAACGAAATCTCACGGATCACTGAGCACTGGGCACATTTGAAATACATTTTGTTGCAGAATTTGAGTGTTAGATATATTATAATATAACTAAACCAAAATAGTTATCAATCATAATTTTATATTAACCCTCCAAGGACGAGCAAACACCGTTGTCTATTGATCCCACTATTCATCCTTTTTATACCTGAATATCATTGCTTTCACTCATATTTGGTTAAAAAGGGTACAGACTTCAGTAAGACATTTCAGTCGTGGGGACAAAAATGGCCATCAAAAGCACGTGCGATGTTTTGAATTTCCGTTTTTTTTAATGAAATTTTTGAAACTGTTTTTTTTAATTTTTTTTATGAAAACTTCAAATTATTTACAGTTCTTTTGCTAATATATTTGTATTGTAATTATGTTGGTCTAAAGAGGTCAAATTGTAAATATTTTTTAAAATTTCACATTTAGCTATATTTTAACCCCGAATATTTGCATCCCCATACGGTCCCGCTTGTCCTTACTACTGTCCGTACACAATATTACACGGTAATAAAAGGATGAGCATGACCACATAGTCATGCGGGGTTTCTATACAACAACTTTGCTTTTTTTTATTTTAATTTTTGTTAGGAATAAAAGTTATCCGTGACTTCAATATTGCTTAAGAATATTTTTTTTATCGAAAAAAAGCTTTCGTCTCTGGAGGGTTATAAACCCGATGTACAGTAAAACTTCGATTAAGCGGACTAGTGCAGGTGAGGAGGTTTCCAGTAATGCGGAAAGTCTGTAAGATAATAAAGTAGGTCCGAAATGAATAAAGCAATATTTTCAATATACACAAGAATTTTCCACAAGTGAATTAAAAAGTGATATGGCACATCAAATTGACAGTCGGCAAGACATTCAGACTGCCTCAGCTGTGCGATTACATGTTAATAGTGCTCGGAACATGTGAACGACTCAGATTTAAAGATATATAACAAAAACATGATGTTTTAACAAATGTAAATTTAATAGTAAGATAAAAATAGCAAAGTATTTAGTTTCACAAGAATGACAAAATATGATGGAAAATCAAATATAACTATTCAAAATATATAAAACACTCACCAATTCCACATATATTTATTATGATCAGGACTGTTTTCAGCTGAAAATGCCCGGCATGAGCGAAAGAGTTTTGTATTTTTTATATTTGAATAAAATGCTTTTTCACCAAGTATTGACAGCAAATACCTTAAAAATGATAAATCATCTCTTGATTGTAATAGAATAAAATACTTTTTGTTTTTTTAGCTTATTTTTCCATTGCATTGAGGTCCGTTTTATCAAAGTTTTACTGTAATATATAGATAAAAAAATTCAACAATTACACAAAAAAGGGGTATAACAAAAAAGGACACTTATTTTAACAAATAATTGAAAAATGAATATTTACAAAAAAAATTGACAGATTAATACAAAAGAATTAAATAAAATTGACTGTTGAATTAAAGCTGTGTAATACTATTGCATACTCGTATTGTATATTTTATACAACCGAAATATCTTAAACTCTTTGTTTTAAAATGCCCACACCGTGGAAGCGAGTCAATGAAATGTAGTTTTTATTTTGATTGTTTTAATTGGGTTTGCTCTGCATTCGAAATTGCCACATTTTAATTCTTAACCACTGTGTGCTTATTATATGACACTGTTCATTACGAAAGGTTAAACATTCAGTAGATACTATGAAAGTCTTCTTTGAAGTGATATTTGAATGTAATTCATTGTTTGAAAGTTTAACATATCCAATGGAAAATAGTGGATAATGACTACATAAACGGAAATTTTTAAATGAATTTTCTTCTCATAATATCTGTTTTGATTTGAATATTGTCATTTTAGGGCACAATCGACAGCATCATACAAAAATGTAACATGTCAGAAATGTAATAACCACTGTCTTTTAGTCATTTATAATAATAATAAAAAAACTTAATCATCAATATAAAAAGTCCAAATAATTTGCTTCAGCCAATCACTGGTTAACATGACATGTTATTAATAAAAGATAAAAAAATGTTCTTTCAAAATTTACAAATAAAATTATATTGCACGCTTAATAATAAAGTGACCAAACCAAAAAAACAAATTGACACTACCCAATTTATCAATGTTTTTAGGTTATTGTGATCACAGCTCGTTTTGCCTATAATAACCAGAGCTGTAGTGTGGGAGTCGCGTGTTTTTGCAAAGTCAGAAAAATCTAATGACTTTGAACCATTTTTCTCAAATTATATAAAGTATATTTACTAGACTCTACAGCCATGATAATAACACATTTTCTCATATTATAGGTCACTCATTTATTAACCATGCGATATTTTGATATTTTTTACATTTATAGTGAGAAAAATCTCTAGTGTTGGCTATCCCAAATTTTGTGTAGGGGAATTTGATATTTGCAGTAACATTTCGAACGAGTTTTTTTTTTTGTTTAAAAGAAGCAATTATTTCCAATTTCAAAATGTTGAATCACTCTCGATTTTGCCATCTAAGGTGAGAATGTTTGACAAAAATTCACGTTGAGAAATTTAAATAATTAAAGATGTAAAATGAACTAAATAATAAATTAAATACAAGACAACACACTGTTCCTTACAATATCACACTTCCTTTTAAAATTAATATCTAAGTGATGTGATGTGACAATATCACACTCGTAGGGTCCTTTCTCCATAATTGACTATTTCAAAGTGTCGAAAAATTGTTTTATATGTATATTTGTTTTAGTCCCACAGAGTTTGGCTTAAAGTCATGTTTTATAAATACCCTAAAA